>JAQJVL010000580.1:206183-540214 GCA_035578905.1 Stictocephala bisonia | reverse complement strand
AAACACTGTTGTGGAAAAAACACAGTTAGTACATTTTAAGAAAAACATTATTTTTTTGTGCATCTTTCACCATATGGCACCACATCAGCTGATACTACTAGCAGACGAAAGAGCGCGAAAACGGCGTGACGTCACACCAAAACAACACTGACCTAGGACAACGTCGCGGGGGGTCCACGTGCTCGTAGTAAAATAGACCTTCAAGGTCACCACGTGGCTGATAACAGTTGTAAACAATAGTAAACTTGACCTCAAGGTCAACACGTGGCTGATAACAGATTAGCGGTGACCTTTGACCCTGTCCTGGTAGCGGTCTGGCGTGACGTCACTTTGTCTCAGACACCCCATATTATACTACTTACGTGCATGGGTGGGTGTGTCAGTCCCACTATACGTGCATGGATGGGCGGGTGGATCAGTGCCACTGTACGTGTGTGGGTGGGCGGGTGGATCAGTACCACTGTACGTGTATGGGTGGGCGGGTGGATCAGTACCACTGTACGTGTATGGGTGGGCGTCTGGGACAGTATCACGGTTGTAAGATGGGCGTTGAGATAAAACAGTTAAATTTCCTCCCTTAATACACGTCTCCGAGATATAAATGGATACTGTTCATTATGGATATTGTTCACTATAAGTCAATTCAGCCATTAACTAAAAAAACAAAAGACTGTCCGTTCATATTTGGGTCCCGTGAAGCCGGTTTTCCTACTCGGCGAAATTAGTTCATGTTCTGTTTTCACAGGTAGCACCAGGTCTCCATCTCTCTCCACCTAGCATACGCTGAAGTCACTAATAGCTGAACTAAGAGTACGCGAAACACTCGTCCTAGTGCTTATTTGGGACAGTTCACCATTAGATAGCAGCACAGAAACATGTCTACAGCAAATGCGTTGCATGAGTGTCTATTGTTCAATGGTTGGATACCGATAATTCACATCATAAATAATTATATATATTTTTTCGGTTTATACAATACAATCTGATTTTACAACGTACAGTGCTATTGACTCACCTACTCACATACAATAGTATTGACCCACCCATTTACGTACAGTGGTATTGATTGGTGGTATTTGGGTACATATTATATAACATTGTACGGGTATTGCATGGTACGGATTGACAAAACCAAACCACTTGTTAGAGAAGCATTTTACCTAGTTGGTTCTCTTTTAAAATAAATTTTAAGTAATACAACATTTATTTTAAAAATTTGTGGTTATCTAAAATGACACAAGTTAACAAATGAAAAAACAACATTAATTTTTTTTAATTTACAACATATTGTGGGAACACTAACTCGAAACTCCAAACAATAACAACTATTGCAAATAAGAATAGTTTAATTTAAAGTGTTAAAAAGAGTCCGTATGGTATCATCATGGTGTCCATGGTCCATATGATGTATTAAATAAATTTTTCAGATTTATTGGTTTGGTTAAATTATTAAATGTTTTCAGATATCAAAGTTTGGTTAAATTTTGATTAATTTGCATTAGAAAAAATTAACTAACACACAATAAAAGTAACAAATAAAACACTTAGATAGTGTCTGCATTCAGTGGTATTGACCCACCCACTCACCCATACACGATCAATGGTATTGACCTACCCACCCACCCACCCATACACGTACAGTGGTAATGACCCACCCACCCACCCATACACATACAGTGGTAATGACCCATCCACCCACCCATACACGTACAGTGGTAATGACCCACCCATCCACCCTTACACGTTCAGTGGTATTAACCCACCCATACACGTTCAGTGGTATTGACCCACCCATACACGTTCAGTGGTATTAATTTACATGTGCCTTAAAGCCCTAAATTATTGTAATATGTATTTTAGGTCATTTGTGAGTGTGAATTAAAACACTGTTAGTATCAAAAAAGTGGGACCACCTAATTATTTTACATCCAGTTAGATCATATCATTATCCTTTTTTCTATCTGCACACTTACATAATTCGTACATTTAGCTGCTTAAAAACACGTATCTCTCAACTTAGTTGTTGTTAAAATAGTATTATTACTACCGAAAATTCCACACTTAATGGATTTGTATGTTTAGACATGATTTTTATGTAAATGTACAATACATCTTAAGTTTTCAGCCATATTATAGACTGTATAGTAAAATAATATTCTTAGTATAATTTATGTATATGTATTGTCAATCCGTCGACAGTACGAGATATAACATTAAGCGTGAACAAAGCCTCTAGTTCATCTACCTGGGCTGTCATCATGTTGACATACCTTTTCTGATGATCAAAGGAAAACTACGAGTGGCATCAAAATGAACGACGTGTATGAATAAAACAATTTTTTTCACCTATTAATTTTTTATATCCATACCTGCTTTTGATATTAATGTATCTTGTATTTAACAAACACGCATGGTAATTATGCACTTTCTTGCCACCTCTGAAAATACGATTTCATGTTAATAAAGTGGTGAAAAATGAGTTTATATCTCTTGAGGAGTTTGATTTCATCCGCGGAAAACTCGTTTTTTACCGAAAAATCGAAAAACTAGATTTTTATTTAATAATGAAAAAACCAACTTTTTTAAAAATCGTTATTTTTCGACAAATGTTTTTTCATTTCTCGTGTTTTTTTATGCTGAACACAAATATATAACAACACAAATTTATGCATTTTTGTTGACATAACCAAACATAACCTAACTTATCCTAATTGTCTATTTTCTCAACAACAATTCGTAATTTGCGTTAAATTCGGGCGCTTGGCCTCCGTGACGGCCTGCTGGCCGTCACTCCGGCAGGAATATATGAGAATTTGGGTTTTGTGATTAATAGTTGTTGTATATAATGATCGCGTAATGGCCGCTAATCGCGATCCGCCGCGACAGTAGTTTTTCCGTTATTTCTCGAGAAATATTTGTAATAGACCAAAATAGTTTTCAAATTTGTTTTCAGCCCAAAAAACACAACAAAATAAAAAAGATGATTAAAATACCATTAAAATTAACGGAAATATGACAAAAATACTGAAAGTTGTGACATTGGTTTTTTTCGAATTTTTCGGTAAAATGCGTTATTTCCGCGGAATAAAAAGCATATCTCGTGAAAATACAGCCAATTCTAGACCCATTTCAAGCAAAATGTTCCAAATTTGTTTGGTGGCAAGAAAGTGCATAATTACCAACACGCATTAAGTTACTTTTCGCATAAACATTGATCATCTTGAAAATTATCTCAAAATATGATAAATGAAATTGGTTTTAACTATAATAACTAACATATAAATTTAAAATAATGTCAATAAACAGTTACAATACAAGTTACCATAATCAATTTAATATTTTCATGTTCAATTCATACTACAACAAAATTTTGATTATAGATCCTTGGAATAAAATAAATCTAAACCACTATATAACTGAAGAGGGTGCAGTTTGTCTCTTTTAGATTAACATCTCTATGTAAACATGTGATGAAAATATGTAGATCTTTTAAACGGATCACCCAAAACAAACCAGATTTTTTATAAATATTTCCCCTCGTACAGTAGGCTCGTACAAATAAATTTCAAGAAATTGAATATTTATATTTTCAAACTATTGTCATCCAAAATGGTATTAATTAAATATCGCAAAACATCAAATATTTATTTTAATTCACAAGGACAGTTAAAAACGTTCATCAATGTTTGAAATACAAATACAATTTAAGAAATAGTAGAGGTTTTGTTTATCCTTGCACTTTTTTACTATTTAACATATCGTAATAATATTTCCACAAGACAACATTGAAAAATGTTGTTTTATTAAGTTTCAGTATTCTCATTCCCTTTAAATAAGAAAATCCCTTTGTAAACACTTGACCCAGGAAAAACAACTCAATAGTTAACGTACACAGCAGTCTTTGTTTTCATATATCTCATTCTATTCGAGATTTTATTCTTCCAATAACTACTTGAGTACTAAAGTTTTAGATGGTTATTGAATGATTTGTTCTATGACATTTTTTTATCAATTTTAAATTCATTATTTTAATTAAATCGGTTAAAATAATTTCAACTTGCAAAGTAAATGTCTTACGGTAATTTCATTTAATAAATCACTTTCATTTAATTAATTAATTACAGTCAAATCTCACTTTATGCATGTATTAAAACTAATAAATTATGTTATTAAAAGCTTGAGTATTTTTAATACTACAATAACTTAATAGGATTATATTTAATGTTCTGCTTTTATGAATGTAAATTATTACGATTCTGTGACGCGAACAATTGAAATGATGGGTTATATTGAATCAATGTTTATTTTGATTCGTTTCAATTTAATCACTCCAAGAAATTTCCAATCCAACTATTTTTTGTCAAACACAACTAGACACGAACTGGATAAAAATTCAGAGATAAACTTATTTTTACCAGTTTCAACATGTTCACACTTTTTTAACGCCAGGTTATCCCCTCGCTATTGTCACAGCTAGAGCGTCCTTTTTTATTTTGTTCGACAAAACATACATACTTCAAATTAGAAGTTCCGGGTTCAATTTAATGTACTGAACTTTTTTTTAGTGTACTGAAAAACCATTCCAATAAATTTATTAAAATTGGGATTAAATGCCATATTGTCACTAGTTTAATTACATTATAAACTTCAAACGAGTCAGGAAATGGGGATAATATATTAAGTAGATATTTATAGTTATTTTATTATTAGAATTTTGTAAAATTTATATCAATTTTATTTTAGATTCAATAGTATAACATAGGTGGAGATCAGATTGGGAGAAGTTTGGTGAAGGTCAGAACTCGGGTCATGGTGCTGGTGGCATTGACGGGTTGAATATATACGAGGTTGGCGGATAGAGTCGAGAGAGTCGAGGAGACGTAGGTCTCTCGAGTGTTTTGGGAAGATCCTGGGTTTTGTGTAGGGTCCTAGTCAGGACTTAGGGATTTTCTGTTGTGACTCTAGTTAGAGTCGTAATAAGGGGATTCATTTTTATTTAAAGCCAGTTTCAGTTCGAGACGACACATATACAAGTAAGTCATAATAATTATAAACCCATTAATTTTTATACAGGTCCATTGCCAGCAGCACCATTGCCCTAGTTCATTTATATTTGTGTAAAATTTGTTGTTTATGTATTTTTTAGTTAGAGACTTGTTTAGAGTTGGAAAACCAATTTTAATAGCTATTTAGTATTTTATAATTGTATGATTTGTGTGATTACTTGTTTTATTTTTCTTGTATTTTTAGACATCTTCTAATCTTTTTATTATTGTGATTTATTATTATTATTAAGTTCTTTTACTAAATAAATCAACCTCTGATATTTCAGCAGCCAAGCGAGTATATTTATTCACGCCCAAGTTAACGATCCCGGACGTGCGCAAATTTACCCCCAATTTTTCCTTTTAAAATGTGATTACAAATTTTGCTCTCATCCATATCCCTGCCTGTTAATGCACAACGTTTTTCAACATCGGCCATATATTCTACTACACTTTCTGTGGGTAGCTGCACCCTACTGTTTAGTTTTGATAATAAAAGTTCATGTGACTCAACAGGTGAAAAAGTTTTGCAAAGTTCGATTTTTATTTCTTCCCAAGTCATACGAAGGTTTTTTCTTTCTAAGTTATCAAAAAAAGTTAAAGCTGTATCTGTTAAATACATTGGTAAATAGGTTTTTTTCTTATTTTCTGACCAATTACTTACTAAAGCAGCCCTATTCATTCATGTTAGAAAACTGTCAATAGACTCCGCCATTGAACCCGAAAATGTCCCAGGGTGAAAAAATAAAAGTTTTTCCGTAGCCATGTTTGTTTCTGTATTTAGTAAGTCTGGAGAGGGTGTCGATTACCGTGAACTAAAATCGTCTATTTGTGAATCTATATCTTCGTAAATATGACTTTGGATACTTGTACGGCCGTCTAAAGCCTCTTGGTTTGTGTAAATATTCACGAGCCCGTCCGCCTCTTCTTGATTTTCGTAAGCTTTTTCTTGGGAGTTTTCGTTTTCGCCTGATTGTTCTTCCTGATATTTATCAATAGGTTTAGCTTCCTGGATTTGTTTTTTATGTCTAGCAATTAAAGCTCTAGGCTCGTTTAAAGAAGCCCCTGAATGAATTTTTATGTGTAAATCGTCTAAGATTCTTATAGCCTGATTGCTAAGTTAAACCCCAAATATCAGTTAAGGAAAGTTTTTCTAAACTCATAACTCAAAATAACCCATAATTTGTTAAACAAGGAAAAGAATGTGCAAAACAAACGTGTCAATATCCGCTGAAATCGAGCCTTGCTAACTAGTTCGTCAGCAAAATACCTGACTTACTAAACTGAACGTACAATATGCTTCATAAAAAGAAGTGTTCTTTAATGTTAAAAAATCAAATATCTTCAATTAAAAAAAAAATATATATACTCTTATAATTAACACGGGACTAACTCAAAATCAAATCAAGAAACATTTTATCAAATTATAATGTCAAAGTATCTCAAAGAATAAAACTTAAATTAAGCACATAAATAAAATAACACTTTAATAACTTAAAACTCTCTTTTTATTGCTTTATTAAATTCGGAACACCAACGAAATGGCAAAACAGACTTATAAAAAACACTATTCATTTATAAAGTGTTTCCCACTTTTATAAAAAACAAGTACTTTCTATAACAAGTAAAACAAAAGTAATCACACAAATCATACGATGATAAAATACTAAATAGCTATTAAAATTGGTTTTCTAACTCTAAACAAGTCTCTAACTAAAAAATACATAAACAACAAATTTTAAACAAATATAAATGAACCTGGGCAATGGTGCTGCTGGCAATGGACCTGTATAAAAATTAATGGGTTTATAATTATTATGACCTACTTGTATATGTGTCGTCTCGAACTCGAACTGGCTTTAAATAAAAATAAATCCCCTTATTACAACTCTAACTAGAGTCACAACAGAAAATCCCTAAGTCCTGACTAGGACCCTACACAAAACCCAGGATCTTCCCAAAACACTCGAGAGACCTACGTCTCCTCGACTCTCTCGACTCCATCCGCCAACCTCGTATATATTCAACCCATCAATGCCACCAGCACCATGACCCGAGTTCTGACCTTCACCACACTTCTCCCAATCTGACCTCCACCTATGTTATACTATTAAATCTAAAATAAAATTGATATAAATTTTACAAAATGCTAATAATAAAATAACTATAAATATCTACTTTATATCTTATCCCCATCTCCTGTATTTCAAAGTATTTCCCATATAACAAACTTCTGAAAATAAAAACAAGCAAATGTAATTTCTTATATGAAGAAACAAAAATGTTTGGTTTTAAAATAAATAAACATGGAATTCAACCTTTGGAGGAGAGGACTGAAGCAATCAAATGTCTTTCTGCACGTAAGTCTTTAAAAGAGGTTCGATCTTTTTTGGGGGCCACCTCTTACTATAGAAAATTTATAAAAAACTACAGCACTATTGCCAGCCCACTTACAGATCTTACAAAAAAAGAAAATACGAAATTTAAATGGGAAATAAAGCACCAAGAGGCCTTTGACACTTTAAATAATACACTTATTAACCCACCAGTTTTGTGTTTTTTCTCCGACAGAAAGGATACTGTGTTAAGGACGGACGCTAGTTATAAAGGTATAGCAGGAGAACTTTTACAAATTCAAGAAGATGGAACTTTGAAACCTGTTGCTTATGTAAGCAGAAAACTGTCCAAAGCTCACGCTAACTGGTTAGCTAGCGAGATCGAATTATATGCAATTGTTTACTGTTGTTTCCATTTCAGAAGTTTGTTATATGGGAAATACTTTTAAATACAAAGTGACCATAGCAGTTTAACCTATTATACACAATTTAAAAATCTAACCTCAAGATTAAATAGGTTAGCTTTAAAATTATTGGAGTTTGATTTTAAGATATTACACAAGACAGGAGCCAGTTTGAGGGTGGCCGATCTTTTGAGTAGATTTCCCACTGATAAGACAATCGATCAGGAAATTGTTTCAGAAGAAGTCCTAAATAAATGTAATAAAGACGATAAACGTAGAAAAATTACAACTGGAAGACCCAGCTTTGTTTAAAATTAGAATGGCATTAACTAATCCGGAAAATGCTAATAATAAAATAACTATAAATATCTAATTTATATCTTATCCCCATCTCCTGACAAACGCTAATAAAACCTATATTTCATTTCTTTTTTACCTGCCAGTGGAACTTATATAAAAGTTGTTGAAAGACAACGGTCCAAACCCCTTGAGCATATTTGAGTGGATCTCTAAAGATACGGACCCTTAGAATTTCATATTTGGAAGCAGAAGTGCTAACCACTAGGCTAAACACATGTTTTGTTATATGTATACCATGTGTATTAGTCATATAAATACGATGATTGTGAGTTTTAAATATATAAGTTTAGTAATTTTATAAGTTTAAAGCCTGTTAAGTCGCTGTGTGTTATTGTTATGATGTGTATTTATTCGTTACAAAACGTGTACTTGTTGCGCGTATATCTAATACAAACAAAATAACAATAATAGAAAACAGGTTAAATCTACAGATGGGAAAGCAATTGACTAACATCATGGTTTCAATATAAAAAACTACAAGGATTTATAAAATTAAACTTGGCATAAAACATTTTTTATAGACTTGAGATGCAGATCAAAAAGGACCTTCAAAATATTTTCTTTTGAAGAGCTAAAATAAGGCAGATAACATATATTATGATACCAGCCAATCAGAGTCTATGTTACCATTCACTCTACATGTGAGAGGCATTCGAATGTTTCAAAAGACTCAAGAGATTACTTGGACCATGTAAACCTGCCAAAAGATGAATAGTGCCCACTAGTACAGTATAGGTAAAAAAATAATTTAACATATTACAGTGATTGGTTTTAGAAAATCACGTTAACCATCTTTACATTAGAGGCACGCACAAAGGAATTAAAATTCTATCACGATAATGGTTCCTACATTCCTGTACTTATATTTATTAAAGTTGACTTCTAAATAGTTTTACGTACTATTAAAAAAGTTAAGTACTGTATTATTATTAAACGTAATGTTGTATGTTTTTTTTATATTTTATAACAGTGGTTCCCAAACATTCTTGTACCACGCCCCAATTGTTGAAAAGAAAGCCTCCCCCTGTATTTAGTAAATTGTTTGGAATATTTGGGCTACGAATCTCCCCTTAGACATTCCTCATTACTTTTTATTACTTTTTATTACACGACTATGTTTTCTACAGATCCTTTACGACCAGTAGACAAGGAAGGAATATTATTATAGAACATATACGCTGGGTGATGTTTTACCTTGTCGAGACATAGTTTAAGTGTTCACCGATAACGTCAGAATAATCCTTTCAAGGCCATGGGGGTATGTTGAGTGAAGGTTAACCTTATCAGGACATATATTTGGTGGTGGGTTTACCTTGTCGAGACATACTTTATGTTTGGTGTTTACTGATAACGCCAGAACCATTCTGTCAAGGCCACTGAGGTATGTTGGATGGGGAGTTATCCTTGTCAAGTGGGGGTTTAAGTGTTTAAGTGGCGAGGGGGGTACCGATAACTTCAGAACAATCCTCGTAAGGCCACTGAGGTATGTTGGGTGGGGAGTTATCCTTGTCAAGTGGGGGTTTAAGTGTTTAAGTAGCGAGAGGGGTACCGATAACTTCAGAACAATCCTCATAAGGCCACTGAGGTATGTTGGGTGGGGAGTTATCCTTGTCAAGTGGGGGTTTAAGTGTTTAAGTGGCGAGGGGGTACCGATAACTTCAGAACAATCCTCGTAAGGCCACTGAGGTATGTTGGGTGGAGAGTTATCCTTGTCAAGTGGGGGTTTAAGTGTTTAAGTAGCGAGGGGGGTACCGATAACTTCAGAACAATCCTCATAAGGCCACTGAGGTATGTTGGGTGGAGAGTTATCCTTGTCAAGTGGGGGTTTAAGTGTTTAAGTGGTGAGGGGGTACCGATAACTTCAGAACAATCCTCGTAAGGCCACTGAGGTATGTTGGGTGGGGAGTTATCCTTGTCAAGTGGGGGTTTAAGTGTTTAAGTGGCGAGGGGGGTACCGATAACTTCAGAACAATCCTCGTAAGGCCACTGAGGTATGTTGGGTGGGGAGTTATCCTTGTCAAGTGGGGGTTTAAGTGGCGAGGGGGGTATCGATAACTACAGAACAATCCTCGTAAGGCCACTGAGGTATGTTGGGTGAGGGAGTTATCCTTATCAAGACATATTTGTGGTCTTTTCTATCATGCGCAAAGCTGGAACAGTTTTCGACAGATGTTTAATAAGAAGTGTTTTCTGTACAATCATAAAATAAATAACAATAGACCAGTTAACGCAGTTATAACTTTTCTTTTTACTCTCTACGATGGGTATTATTGCTTTCTAACATTGCTATTACTTGTTAATACGAACTCACAATATTTTGAGGGGGAGTTTTCTGTCTTTGTCTAAACATTTGTTTGTATTCTTATAGGTTTGTCAATTATTTATAAATCTCAGTTTGCCGTTCTGATTTGAATTAACTTTCCTACCACCAGTCCTCAGCGTTCCCTTAGCCTTCTTCATGAACAAGTCGGCACTGGCGGCGCAGTGCTGTTACCTAGCTACTTAGGGACAAAGTGTTTGGGAGATTGTAGGTGATAGGTTCCATGCTCGGTTCTCTTAATAACGACACGGCGTCCGCTCAATGGTTGTCATCAACGTAGACACTACTAGAGAAGTCTGGAGTGTCCGTGTTCTATGGTAGTCAAGCTTCAGATGTTGTGTAGGGAAAAGAACTGAATGTCAGACCTGTCAGTTATATGAAAATCATAAGAACACTACGTGGTTTGGATTCCACGTAAAGCTGTAGATCCCATAGTTGCCCTGGCTATTGGGCTATTAATAAATAGTCCTTTCTGAGCTAATTCAGATAGTAACAATGACTACACTCGTTCATTTACACTCATCACACTCATTCACTCCTTATTTTCGCCCATATCTCTACGATCGGCGTCATAGAGATGAATAATGAACAAAGTTTTCAATGAGGTAAGTTTATACTACATTGCGTTTATCTGCGGAGTAAGCTCCGTAAACAGGCAGGCTCAGAACAGTGATTTCTAAGCTCTTTAGTTCGACCTTCAGCGATGTTACAGTTTCAGTACTTACTTTTATTATTATTTGGCTTTAGATAAATTATATATTCTACGTAAAAATTTGAAAAAAAGTTCTTTTAATTTATAAATAAAATGAGTGATGACTCAAATATAAAAATATTCAGGGTGTTTCAAACCTCCCGGCCACAATCTCCTGTGGTTGAATCGTTTGACATACAGCAATGCAGTAAACTTCATATAAATCCCTAATAAATCTCGTTTGGAGAACGTTGTACATTTTTTTTTTCATTGAAAGTACAGGGTGTACCCCGAGGTAATTGTCACAGGTTCGAATCTCGAAATTTTCAAAGTGATTTTAAAGTTATTGTACAAAATATTTTTTCGTTGTTTTATTGATGTATTCTAACATCTTATGTTTGAAAGTCTAGTTTTAAATAGTGATGCGCTTATTTTTCCCACAACCATCATGGACTAACTGCCATAAAAGATGTTCACTACACTCGCTATTATGGACGATGTATTCACTTTTCTTTGATATGCTATATGACTCAAATTTATAGTTGTACATAAGATATGTTATTCACTAAACAAACATGTTCATAAATGTGTTAGCTTTTTACCATAGTATAGTTAGAATAATATTTATAATAAATAGATAAAATAAATTTCGATTTAATTATTTTGTAAAAATTAAATAAGAAACTGGGTTTAATTTAAATATTCAACTTTAAGTTTTAGATAGTTATAGCTAATATTATAACTTATGCTCAAATGTAGTTTAGTCAAAAAGTATTAAAATGACAGAAAAATTAACTTATTTATGATACTAACTAAACTAATGAATATATTGATTCCAAATCTAGTTACGTAGCTTGTGATAAACAAAATTTGATGAAGCCTTGGTCTGAATAATGTAGCTACGTCAGGGATTACATGTAAACATAAACATTGCATATTCAGTTTAATTAAACACAGAGCTTGTCTCTCTTCATTGTGGGTTTGTGAAAAAAATATGTAAAACGACTCTCCTTAAAAAAACTGGAGCACATGACATAATTTAAATCTTTAGAATTGCATTATTAAATTGTGTATAAAATTTATTGTGCGTTTTGAAATCTATTAAATAACCACTCAAAACAAATAGCAGTGTGTTTCGTACACTTCTGAACAAAACTGAACAATCGTGTTAATTATCCAGCACTATGACGTAGTGGTGTATTCCAGCCACGTGGGAGCTAAGTATTATGAATGTTATATACTATAGGTACTGTTATAAAGCTTGTCACTTTTTATTTCAAAAATAAAATATAAACTACATGGTTTATTTTACAGGTCCTCTAGTTGCGTAAACTAATGGAAATTAATACACGTTTCTTTTGACATGGATATGTACTCAACTCTCGTTCACCACTTATATTTATCTGCGTATTGACGATCAGCGTCTTCTTACTAAATATATAAACTAAAAATACGTTAAAAAAATAAGTAAGTGGTACGAATTAATTGTACCAGATTGATAGTGTATCAATATTTATAGAATTTTAGTAATAACAATCCATTTATTAACCCTACAAATAGTTTAATGTGTATATTTAAACAATAACTAAACGCAAAATAAATTACGATTGATATCTTAAAAAACAACAAGTATTTATTAAAATATTGTTAGTTTTCCTTCTAAAAGATTGTACCTTAAAAGATTTGGGACTTAGGGAATTATGCAAATCTGAATATTTATATGAGGGAAAGAATAAACGACTTGGGTTAAGCCCTATGTGGGCAAACTTGGGTCTTATTGTTATTCACCACCTGTGAACACATTCTCACCTTCGTCTTCTAAAAATAGTATCTAGTGAACGGCCTTGGTACTGCGTTCCCATTGTTATTCACCCTCAACAAAGCAACAGCTGTGATCACTTCTTTACTAAATTTTTCTTAGGTACCTTGTTATTTTAAAACCTCATCCCGATATATATTCAATTAATTTTATTCAAAAAGGATGTTATTAAAATGAATTTTATGTAACTTTTGGTACTTTACTCGTTGAATAAAATTAAAGCACATGCTTACAGGCCTACGTGAACTGGTGAATGAAGATAAAAAATACATTTCATTCCACGCAGCTGCAGTTTAATTACTATTCCATTCATGTTTGTAAATGATTTAAGAGTGTCATTTTCCAAACTCAGTAGTTCAAAAAATACATGTTTTACTAACTAATATACCTGTACTCAAATAGAGATGAATTTCGTAAAGCGTATTTATAGTGTAAGTCACATTGTTAAGGACATGTATTACGTCTATATTTATACGTCTAAACTCCTTACATGGTACCTATGGTCTAAAGAATTTAGTTATGCATATGTCAAAACGTATATGTGTTTCAGTACCTTTTTGTGTTAAACTATTTGTTTGTAGATATAAAAAACGAATGAAGTTACACATCTTAATTGGAGTGTGTACAAATTATTTATTACTTTATTTATTTATTTATCTTATTCATGCAACACCGATCATTAAGTTATCAGCTTAGGTTGGTTATGGAAGAGTGTTATGAGTGTAAATAAGTAAATGTAGTGACTTTTACGTATTAAGGCCAACTTTTCCTTAGAAAATGTCGTTAGTTTATAGCACAGTGAAAAAAATATGACACTTATTTAAAGTGTCGACTTTAGTAAACAGAATTAAAACTGCAATACTAGGAAAATACAATTTGTATTACGAATTATGCCAAAATCAGTCGTTGTAATAATATTCGTTTCTTCGTGTATTTAGATTATACTAATCTTGGATATTTTGATGTTTTTTTTGTGGTTCCTATCAACACATAGCATACTAATTAACAATTTACAATCCATAAAGAACTCATATGACGTCCTCGTTTATACCGTATTATATCTACCTTTCAACTTAGTCCTGAAATACTTATTTCTTCTTCATATAATCATATACAATTCAAAGTAGCCACCAAACCCTCGTAGACGTTTTAATTTAGCCCAGCTAACGTTTTAAGTTGTAAGCAAGAAGATACAATAGGTGTTTCCAAAAGCGTATTTGCATATTTATGAACAGGATCATGTGCTGGCGTGTTTGTGTGTTAAACTTTTTAATAAAATAAAATAATGTGAATTCCTTTAGAAAAGCTCGTTTCCTTTTGCATAATATACAGTTTGTAAATTATTGGAAATCTATTTGTCCCAACACACACCCAAGCTAAGTACTGACAGATCGATGGAACCATGTAAGGTGGGAAAGTTGAATTTAATATAAGATAAAAATTACATTTTCATGAATATTTATCTCAATAATCAGTCCCTCTTTCTTTTATACACTGTTTGTTTTATGTAAAAGTAACGATAACAATAATAAGACATCTTATATCAAATAGAATGAACTTCTTTTTTACGCTCTGATTCTGTAAAATGCGAAAGAATTTTCTAAATAATTACTATAAGACAAATAATGGAATAACTAATATTTAATTTTGCCTACAACAATATTTAACTTAGATATCATTTCAGTTTATATATAAAGCTATTTTATTTTTCACTGTAAAAATATATAAATATATGTTAATGGATTAAACTATGTTAGGGTTAGACATATAATTTTTATTTAATCCTATTTCAGAAAACTAGTCAAATTAACCATCCATTTTTGGAATCGGTTGTATAAATACTACACACAAAGATAAATACTACTTAATTCATGTGTCTAATCATTTTTTATGTTTTATTGGTTGATGGGAAAATGGTCGGACAAACTTAATCGATGTTTGCATATTGTAGTTTATCTTTGATAATAAAACTACAAAAAGTATTTTAATTAGATATCACCGTAAAAGGACCTATAACTCTAATAATCGTTAGAATAGTCTTAAAAATAAGTGTCATATGTCCCTCAGACATAGGCATAAAAAATATGGAAGGCGGTTATTTAAATCCCTTTAAACCATTTAAATAGCTGATAACCAAGAGGCGGCCTTTCCACATTCCAATCAAGGTCGAGCAAGGCCTCCCCCTCTCCAAAGCCTGGTCGCCAAGCTGATATACGTGATCAGTCAAAGTATCTTTTATTTTGCAGGCGCTGAGCGTTTGTCTCGTTTAGATCTTTACAAATAAATATCTACGATACTACTTTACGACTTGATGTAGAAACTCTGTGAGTTTAGAAAATAAATTTTTTCTATTATTCATTGTACAGCAAAGTTCATATGTAGATAGGATATTTATTAACTTATTAATAAACATCCAAACGATGAAAACCCACATACAGTAGTAACAAATCATTCATTCGTATTATTTAAATTGATATAAAATTTTTTATTATTACAATTATTTGATATTTCAATTAATTGGACAATTCACAATTCACTGCTTTAGCTCTGAAAAGTTAATAATTTCATTAATGTATACATTGTCTCAATAGGTTTTGTAATTGTCTAGACGTTGGAGTGATAATTTTTCCCGTAGAATTTATCTACGAGAGTGTACAAATGTTCAGTTCGGTCATGTAGGGTATGGATATAATTAGTTAGATTTGGATACAATTTATTTATATTTGATCAAGTTACGCATTAGTATAGGCCTATTAATTATTTTTTTAGTTTAAAAAAACTGGAAAAGTGTTCAATGAAAAAGGTATAAGAACATTGGAGTTTAAATCATGCGTTTTTACCTATTTTAGTTTTAAAGTTTTGTAAACTATTCTGGTTTACAAGTTTTGCGATTATGAGGTATGTAAGTTAGCTTTTTTGCTTTTTAAAGCTATCTCTAGGTTGTTAAATGTAAGTTGCAATTAAAATTGTCTTAAGATATTGAAGATAGTATGGGAAACATTAATCTATAACACAATAAATTATATTACTTTTTATGAAACATAATTTATTAAAATTCTTGTACGATTTATTTTAAATCAGAAATGATGTTTTCCTTTCAACAAATTAGATAGTTACTTATAATTGGAATACTTTTTTTGAGTTTCAATATATTACAATTACGCCAAAGATTGTAGGTTTGACATAATACCGTATCTTACTTTTTAATTAATTTTTTCACCTGAAAACCTCTCACAATTATTATACATACATTGTACCTATTCATTTGTCTTTTTTAAGACCACTTTATTTACTAATACTGTTTCCATTACATTAAGTAAAATGATATGAGACGCGTTTTATTAAAAGCAAGGCTGTTTTCTAAATTATGTGTACATATAAGTAAAAATCCATAAAGATATTTTAATTTATTTTTTAAGTGTTCTCTATTTTACGTTTACTATTCTCCACACAGCTTCTATAACGTATGTTACCAAAATTTTAATATTATAATAGTATGTGTGTATTAAAATAATATTTAAATGTATGGTTCTTTGAATAAAATTATGTGAATAAAATAAAATAAAAGTATGAATAAAATAAAAATTAGAATCTAGTTAAACCCATTTTAAATCAAAGGCTGAATCAAATACGCGTTGGATTACAACACTAAGTTATCTGAATTGGGTTTTCTGGTATTTAGGGGGTTGTCATAAAACGGATAAACCAATAAGTACTTGTGAGTAGTGTGCCAAACGAATCCAATATCCTAAGAGGTTTGATAATGGAGAAAGTTCGAGATCTGAAACAATGCCACCAAGGATAAGGGTTTCAAATGCGTGATACTAATCATTTTAAAAATTTAAAGATACAGACAAGTTCACTTTTAGGAAAATTCCTTGGGATAAATTATGATTATACTTAACCACAACATACCTTGTTGTTGTATGTAAACCAGTAACTCGTGTGTATAAATATAATACATAAACGAAAATAGACAATGTAAGAACTAAAGGCTTTGTAGTGTATTTATAAAAAAAATAAACGCATTGAATGATTACGGAATAATTCCCACATTTTTTAAAAGAATTATTTATCTTTAAACTATTGCTCTCATGAAAGCCTTTCCCTAAAACTGTTGTGCGTTTTTATTTATTTATTTTGTGACTATAAATTATTTTTATGTTTTTTTTTCAATGTTATGGAAAAGTTTCTTGACTCGTTTGAATATTATTTTGAAAAAATTTAATAAATTCTTATTTTCTCAGTACAATATAACGTTGGCATTATAATGTAACTTAAAATGCATACACTTTTACATGATTTTACATGATTAGCGAAAAAAAATAAGTTAACTAAAAATATATTTTGGTTTATGATTAAAAAGTCACCCACACAATACATGTTAGATTATAGCTGATTGTTGTGTGTATTTTGATTTTCTTTGTCACGTTAAACTATCTCTCTTTATTGTTTAAATTGATCCTATTTGCTGAGGTAGATTGTCTCTCTTTGTTGTTAATATTAAACCATTGTGCTATCTTGTATTATATCTCTCTTTTTATGTTTTGGATCAATTTTATATCACCTAGCTTGGTGAATCCTTAATTTAATAAAATGTTCATGTGCTTAAAATCTAATGTCCATAACATAATTAAAGCTTTGCATGGCTAAAACATGTATAATAAAAACAGCATTAACATGTACCCTTGGGGTCCGAGGACTATAACTACATTTATGCACAAAGGTTCGTTATAAATACATAAAGGTTTGTCCCTATAAAATGACGTCACAGTTTTAAGCACCGTTTTAAAGCATTGTAACGCCTTCAGCTATTCATTTGAATGCTCTTTAATTAAGATTCAAGGTTTCCCATTTAATATATATGAACATGCATCATCGAAAATATTATTTACCGATTATTATGAGATTCGTAAGATGTGTTAGGTGTTTTAGGTTTATTTATATGCAATTTGAGTTAAAATGCTTACTAAGGGAAGTTCATAAAATTGAAAAATTACATAAAATTTGAAAAATATCCACGTAATATCTGTACCAATCCCTTCCATTTCTTATATTTTTTAGGAAAACATGGCTACACCGGGGTAAATTTCTTTTTAGAAAATGTAATTTAAAATCAAACGATATAACGATTTTCAATATCGGATGAAAAATAACAAAAGAATGATTATTTATGTGACTGTACAATGCAATAAGTCAGTACAGTGGTTAGCACACTTGTATAAGCTGATAATTATTAAGTTGTGATATTCTTAAATCAGATATTTACATAAGTTTTATTCTTGTAATGGTCAGCTGATTGAAGACAGTACAAATGAGTGTATTATAATTAACTGTTATATGTATTACACATTATACATACTATCACATAAATTATCATTTATTGGTTATTTTTCATCCAATTTTAAAAATCGTTATATCGTTGGATTTGTAATTACAATTTATAAAAAGCATTATGCCATGTAATTTTTAGGATAATTATTGGTTAAGGGATTGGTTAGAATTTAAAATTTTAAATGGTCACCGTTTTGAAAATTTGAAAACAGAAAACCAATAATTTGTTTCCAAATGTATGTTTATTTTATTGAGGGACAGGCAAAATTACAGCTTAATAAACTTTTGTTTTTGAAATATAAATTTAATGTACAAAAATGGTGGCTGAAAGGATAACCATGGTGTTTTTAGCCACTTTAAATATAATATTTGAGATTCTAAATTTACCAGTAACAACAATCAAAAGGGCTGATCAAAGAGTTCAGAAACACCCTTTATGTCGTATGGTTTGCTGTCAGCTCCCATTTTTTTAATTTTTAGATGTTGCAACATATAATTTGAATAAAATTCTAAAGTCATCATATTATTAATTAAAAAAAAAAGAAAAAGTAAATTGATCTCCTGTCACATAGCTAAGTCAAATCAAGCCATTTAAGACCTGTCCTACTAGCAGCTACCACTAAACATGATTTCAACTAATTAAAATTTAACAAATTCAGTAAAGCTTTACATTATAATATGAGTGAATATGAGAAATCATGCCATTATCACACAATTTAAAACTGTAAACTATTATTGCACTATATAAAGATTAAATTATATAACTGAATTATACGTAGTTGTAAATCTTAATAACTGTTTTTACATCGCTGAATAATTACTATTGAACTGTTATTTACATACTGTCTTCAAACACTAATATGATTTAAATACGTATAAATATGTTATTATTGTCATCTAACTTAATCCTTCCTTCCTGAAATGTTTCATTAATTGTACAGAGATAATTCTACATAAAAGCCTTAGAGCCTCTATGTTGATAAACAAACAGATCGTGTAGATAAAATTAATGGTTGCACTTACACTTGATGGTGTTTTGTTGTGTGTCGATAACGATGATGGTGCAGACACTAAGTACCTCGGTCGTTAGGACCTTATACCACAACTTCAGTAGGGGAAGGAACAACATGTTTACCGTTCCATACACACTTGTATGTGTCAATAATGATGATGATTATGCAGACACCAAGTACCTCTGTATTTAGAACCTAAAACCACAAATCCAGTAAGAGAAGAAACAATATGTTTAACGTTACATACACACTTGATGATGTTTAGTTTTGTACCGATAATGATTATGATGCAGACACTAAGTAGCTCGGTCTTTAGGATCTTAAACAACAACCTCAGTAGGGGAAGGAACAACATGTTTACCATTCCATACACATTTGTATGTGCCAATAATGATGATGATGATGCAGACACAAATCACCTCTGTCGTTAGGACCTTAAACAACAACTTCAGTAGGGGAAGGAACAACATGTTTACCGTTCCATACACACTTGTATGTGCCAATAATGATGATGATGATGCAGACACAAATCACCTCTGTCGTTAGGACCTTAAACAACAACTTCAGTAGGGGAAGGAACAACATGTTTACCGTTCCATACACACTTGTATGTGCCAATAATGATGATGATGATGCAGACACTAAGTACCTCTGTCGTTAGGACCTTAAACAACAACTTCAGTAGGGGAAAGAACAACATGTTTACCGTTCCATACACACTTGTATGTGCCAATAATGATGATGATGATGCAGACACTAAGTACCTCTGTCGTTAGGACCTTAAACAACAACTTCAGTAGGGGAAGGAACAACATGTTTACCGTTCCATAGACACTTGTATGTATCAATAATGATGATGATGATGCAGACACTAAGTACCTCTGTCTTTAGAACCAAAAACCACAAATCTAGTAAGAGAAGAAACAATATGTTTAACGTTACATACATACTTGATGGTGTTTAGTTTTGTACCGATAATGATAATCGTGGAGACACTAAGTACCTCTGTCGTTAGGACCTTAAACAACAACTTCAGTAGGGGAAGGAACAATATTTGTAACGCTACATACACACTTGATGGTGTTTTTTCTTTTTTTTTTATGTCGATAACGATGATGGAGCAGACACTAAGTACCTAGGTCGTTTGGACCTAAAAACCACAACTTCAGTAGGGGAAGGAACAATATTAGTAACGTTACATACACACTTGATGGTGTTTTGTTGTGTGTCGATAATGATTATGATGCAGACACTAAGTACCTCGGTCGTTAGGACCTTCTACCACAACTTCAGTAGGGGAAGGAACAACATGTTTAACGTTACGTACATACTTGATGGTGTTTTGTTGTGTGTCGATAATGATTATGATGCAGACACTAAGTACCTCGGTCGTTAGGACCTTCTACCACAACTTCAGTAGGGGAAGGAATAAAATTTTAACGTTGTATACACACTTGATGATGTTTTGTTGTGTGTCGACAATAATACCTTGGTTTTAGGACCTTATAGCACAACATATAGGGAAATGAACAGCATGTTTAACGTTACATAAACACTTGAAGGTGTTTATTTTTGTGTCGATAATGTTTATGATGCAGACACTAAGTACCTCTGTCGGTTGGATCTTATACTACAACTTCAGTAGTGGAAGGAACAACAATTTTAACGTTACACACATACTTGATGGTGTTTTGTTGAGTGTCGATAACGATGATGGTGCAGACACTAAGTACCTCTGTCATTAGGACCTTATACTACAACTTCAGTAGGGGAAAGAACAACATGGTTTACGATACAATATGATGGTCTTTTGTTGTTTTTGTCGCAAAGGAATCAGAGAGTAGAGTCCATCAGATTGCTTTATTTCTCCCTGTGGTTTGAAGATGATAATCGTATGTGTCCAATTTTAACTTTCACTAAACTAGCTTTGTGTCTTTTGAAAACCTCCGTATTGGCTTTTTACCATGACGTAGTGATTTATTTTCTTTATTGCACTGTTAATTTATCTATTGCTAACTAAAATAGATTATTTACTGTTTAATACATGCAACATTTAGGATTTTGAACATAAACTGCTTAATATTTTAAAAAAGGGTTTTAGTTATAAATTATTATAGAATTTAAAGATAATTGTATTGATATGGTTTTGTTCAATAACACTTTCCTTGATAATCATTAAATATCAAATCTTGTAAACGTAACTTTTTATTCTTGTTTTATTATTGTTATAATAATTCTTTTTTTTAATAAGCGGATCAATTATTGCCAATATAATAAAGAACATAATCCTCCATTCAGGACACAATTTCCTGTTGTGGCTTTCAGGAGAGTAATTGAGGCTTATAGCTATAATACAGCGTCCATCGGAGGATTAAGGATATTTCTGAGCATTTAAAAATATTGTATCCTTCCTGTGGAAGCATTGCCTAGTTTTACAAACAAGGGTTGAATGTATTTTAACACAATATAGAGTCAAAGTATAATACTATAAACAGTAAACATATCTGAACCCCAGAGTGATTGGAAGTATTTCTAGTGAGCTCTTTACTTTCCTGAATAGTTTGGTAATAAATAAAAGTATTAAACTTTGCACGTAATTTTGCCTATTAATGAGTTAGAATAAAAATGAATGTTTGTTTACCATTTGTATGTATAGATATAAATATATAAAGAGAATTCTTTGCTCTAGATATTTATAGTTTGATTATATTTTCCACGGTTTTTGTGAGAACAAGTTTACATTAGTAAAATCATTATTGTTTAACATTCACAATATTTATTATTCAAATATGTATTATTATTGTAATATTTAAAGTGCAATGCTTTATAGATTTTGACAAATCAATTAGTATTGAATAAAAACTTCTGACAACAATACACAAATCACTGAAACGTTACATATTCTCAGTTAAGTTATATTGTGAAATTATTATTTTTACTTTAAAAGATAAAAATGTTTGAATAATTCCTGTTTAGTAATAAAAATATTCCAAAATATTTTTTTAGTCTAGATACAGGTATATAACGTGAGAAATCTTTACCCCTTAAAATTAAATAATCTCTTATTTTGTGTCCACAATATTTAAGATACAATTATTAAGAGTAAATTACAAAGGTATTTTCACTTTTTTTCTGTAATGAATAAGATTTTATTTGTAAATCGTTAATTTATTGGCCGATTACTGTAACAGAAAGGAAACATGTTAAATAAATCGTTTTATTGGATACAGAAAGATGTATTTGGAACGATAAATACTCAACAGAACCTCCAAACACCGTTAATGTTCTTTGTAACCTGTTGAATCTGGTTGCAGATTGATAAAATTGGTGGTTAGTTATCGTATCCTTTATAATTTATTGTTCAGATTTAGTAGAAAAATTATTAGTTACAAAACCATTTCCCATTACTGGTACAGTAGTTGACTGGGGAATCATCTTAGAACTATTCTATCATCAAGCAAACGTTTATTTATAACATTTGATATTCAATCAGTTTACGATAGTTGTTATTCAGTATTTTTAAAAAATTTACAAATATATGTTATCACTAAAAACGATAAGTAAGAATAAAAAATTGTTGGTAAGAAAACAATAATCCAGCATAAAAAGGGTTCTGAAGCTTCTAGGAAAATAGTTAAATATGGACAAATGCTCTGAAAATATTACTTTGTCATCCTAGAACGTTGCAAATAAGCAATGGGTGGTTATAAACAGTAATCCAACTATTTTTAGATGGTAAATAAAATGTCACTCTCAATCCTTGGAGAGGAGAAAAAAGGAGGGTAGTTAAAAAAAGTCCTAACCCTCCTACGAGATTGAACGAAAAATGTTGCTGGCACTTTTGTCTCAACTGAGACTAAAACTCACATGGGAGGGGGGCGTTAAAATATAATATTTGTCTTGCTATTATTCATACAACGTTAATTAATTTATATAGTTATTGATATTTTTAGCATAAATATTTATTTTGGAGTAAATCGTAGGTTTAAAATGAGATAAAATAAAATAAGATTCATACTAAAAGTAACGTTTTAAGCTAATTGAGAGATCACGTAATATAATTAGGTGGTAGTCTATTACAAATCAATCACAAGTACTAATTACACAACTGACTGTGGAGGTCTTAGCTTAGGTTATGTTTCGAGTTAGATACAGTTAAGTAATTACATACCTATTGCTATTCAATCACCATCAACAATCAGTGATGGAGTAAGGTAGATTAGATATAATTAAACTTAATGTTAAAAACAAAGTATTTAACGCCACATATTTCATATGCTTAAAACTGGTGTTTTATAAAATTGTTATTTTCCACAATATGTGTAATTAAGTAAGAGCAATATAGGCTATAGAAAAAAAATGGAAATGTTGTTGAAATATATTTATAGTGTATACAATAGTTGTAATATAACGCCAATAATTAGAAAACTGAACATTTACTAAGAGCATACAATTTAAATTACAACCAGTATAAATTTAGTAAGCATATAAAATAATAACGATATTTACTATGGATAGACTACTTTGTAAGTGACCTACTGAATACACTGGTACTAGTGAGATGTACTGAGTGGTGGATGTGAAACAGAGAACTACCCACCATGTTATTCCATTAAAAATCGTCAATGTGACCACGAAAGCCATATGCTGGTAGCGCAATAACACACCCCACCCTTTATAACACTAATAGCATTTACTTTTTTTTTAATTAAAACTAACAAATTAGGTTTAGAAAAATTAAGTAAATCATTATTATTTAGTAGTCAAATAGCAGTCAAAAATAGCCATAAAACAGTAAATAATGATCTGAAGAAAAAATAGCACTTTAAAAACCTGTCCAGTTTAATATAGTTTTTTTCCAACTAAATACTGGAGCTAAAAACAGTAGTCACATCTGTGAAGTAAGACTGGCCAATGGTAGAAAGGTTCATCTCTGCTGCTGGAACTCCTATATGCGCTAACTATAACACATGTCACTGAGTGTCCGAACCAATTTCCAAATATTCTTTATATGCTGACTTTATAAATGTGAAGAATAAATACTAGTTCCTCATGTGAGTTTATAAGTTTATTGTGATGAAATATAATACGCATTTAAACCGTATTAACACACATAAGAACTAAAACTAACTCAAACAATAAAAATCAAATTACGCTCAAAGATTTTTACTATAAGCGTGTTATTAAATATCTACAACTTTAATAATTTTTGTAAACTAAAATAATTAATATATATATATATATATATATATATATATATATATATATATATTAATTTCTATACATTTTAAACGTGCCAGATTAAAATATGAGCTTAGGGAAGGTTTGAGTAGAATACAATTCAAGTACACGCAAGTGTCTTTTTCGAACTTGAATTGTCAAAGTACCTTTCGAGGTCCCATTTTAATTAAGTTTTTTTTTTTTAATATAATTGTGTTATATGAATCTTTTAAAAAATGGTTTATGATGAACTTCAATCAGTTTAACGATTGATTGGTTGCACGCTTTTTATAAATAATTCTCAGCAATAATCAAATTGATCTATCAACTATCATGCGTTTACAAACAGTGTTATTAAGTCAATTAATGTTGTTCATGATATGTAAAGTCTCTAAGTGAAATGGTAGCACTGACATGATTGAAATTGCAACTACAACCACACCCAATGTGACAAAGGGTTACGTAATGACAAAGGGTTCTGTATCACAGACGTACCTGTGACGTCATTGGACACATACCTGATGTCAGAGCAATACACAATGATATCACAAAGTTGTGTATAGCCTTACTTACAATAAGAATATTTAACACAAGAAGATAATTACAATATATTTAATCGTATATAACTACACTATCATGAACTATATACTGATTTTTATTGTCGTTGCTTTCCATTAAATAACATATTCTATTATTGAATGCTCTGTAATGTCACTAAAATTAGAGAGTAATACATAGATGAAAGTAATATATTCACAGAGAGTCCTATAGTTCCGCAACAATTACCTAAAGTTGATACAGTCGATACAAATATTTATTTGAACTTTATGTACTATTGACTGTATTACAAATAAAATGCATAAATACTATTTAATCAGCTATTTATTTATAAAAAACATCACTCGCTAGTTCACAAGGGCCTGTGCAGGCAGGTGTTTATGAGAACTTTACTCAACGAGAGACGTACCGCTCCTTTGCACATTCGAAACTTTACAATCAACATACTCGTTACTTGATTGAGATAACAGTTGTATTGTTTAAAGTTAATTTACATTTGAAATGAAAATCGGATGACTTACATTTTGAAATATTAAAACGAATATGTTGTAACAGTTTACAAAGAATCGATTCACATGAGGCCAAAATTAGTAATCGTTTTCAACCTGTGTAATATTAATTGTAAAATTAAAAAAATATTTAAAATAATCCTTCAAAGAGTTTAAAAAATCGGTAGTTTAAATATAAACCTAGACTAAAATTGATGTTAAGAGAAGGTCATAAATATAAATAGAAAAATTTTTTAATTTAGAATAACACCAAAGGAAAAGTGAACATAAATTACATAATAAGTGAACCACACGCAAATACTTGTAGGGACTTTATTTTATGTATTAAATAAAAATATATTACTCTATACAATGCATACTTTTCATATACTTGCTAAATAATTACTCTAAAACTTGAAATAATAATACACCGTAAACTAACCTATAAAATCATGGTACTAAGCAGGATTAATATTGTTCATGTCGATAATGATGATGATGATGCAGACACTAAGTACCCCAGTCGGTAGGACCAAGTACCACAATTTCAGTAGGGGTAGGTACAACATGTTTAACTTTACATACATACTTGATGGTGTTTTGTTTTTGTGTCGATAATGATGATGATGCAGACATTAAGTACCTCGGTCATTATGATCTTATACATAAACTTCCGTAGGCGAAGAAACAAGATGTTTAACGTTACGTTCGTAGTTGATGGCGTTTTGTTGATTTTCCGTAATGATGATCATGCAGTTACCAAGTACATCGGTCGTTCGGACCTTATACCACAACTTCAGTAGGCGTAGGAACAACATGTTTAAAGTAACATTTATACTTGATGGTCTTTTCTTGTGTGTCGATTACGATGATGATGCAGACACTAAGTAGCTCGGTCGTTAGGACCCTATATCACCCTACAAAACGTCTTTTAAGAACCAGAGGAGTTACCCCGGAATATGGTTCTACAAGATAGTGGAAGTAATCTTAGATGGGAATGAAAACAACTACATTAGACACGTTTGAGGATATTTGTCAACAACACGAAATGAAGGTATGAAGATCAAAGTGGTTTTATTAAGTTCTTCTAATAACTGATTGGTTTCATGATGCTAGGTTATTCATGGTCAATTTTGATTTTAAAATATTAATTTTGTAGTTTGTACTAAATTTTTAACTAATGGTAGTTACGTAGTATCGCTTTGGGAAGAATATCTCTAATGGATGTTAAATAGATATTTCTTATCTAGGTCTTAACTTAGCCCATTAAATGCAAATAATTCTTTCATATTATTCATTATGTATATAAGATCGTTTTTTTAGTTCTTGCTTGTTATCTCTTGAGGCCACTACGGAATAGTTGTCCACATTAATAACCAATAGTATCACATATACAGTGTCAGGGAGATCATGACAATAAATTAGGAAGAAGAGAGAGCCAAGTATTGAACCCTGAGGAACACCAGAAGTTAAATGTCAGTATCCACTCCTCGCATCAGAACACAACATTACACATGGTTTCCTTAAAGTTATGGTAAGCTGGGTAATAGCGTCAAGCAATTGTTCGTAGCATTGCCAACCTCCTTGTAGTTTCAGCTCTTTCTGTTGGAGTGCTCTGAAGTCGTCAAATCGGGTGATTCGGTAAATGGACTAGTTTAGTCCCATTTCTTGAATGTTGTATATTTATACTTAGGATTTATACTCAGGATGGCAGAGAGTAGATTACGACGTGAGGGGAAAAAATAAATCCTATCGCTTTTCATGAATCATTATCAAAGAAGTGTAATTTATTGAAATTTAAGGATAAAAATATGGGCATTTTTCCTACTATCTTGTGAAAAAATCACGTAAACGTTTTAAAATATTGCCATTCTAATCAATGTAAACGTACACATATTTTTTGTTTGTTGGTTGTCTTGTATTTTTTTATCTGTATAAACTATTTTAGACCTTAGAAAATAGTTTTTAGTCGTAATTGTTCGTCACAAAAAAGGAGACTGATTAGTGGTCGAGATCGTTTTCTTGTATTACAAAAGGTAATAATATTTATATCACAAGCACGACCACCAAACCTCATTTAAAACCTGCTGATTGCACTGACATCATTAGTTGATAGTATTTTTAAGACTAACTGACGCAATAATTAAGAATACTTGCCCCTGTCTGGATAATGTATCATCTTTGCTGCCAATGGAAGAATCCCTCATTTACGATTCTCTTAAGGGATTGTTAATTTTAGTCATTATATAAGATGCTTATTTATCATCACAATAGTCTCAATTTCCATGTAATATATTTCTTAAAGGCCAGCTAATTTTCACAAAAAAAACTAAACATATTTTAAGAATCTAACCTGTAAAATGATTTTTTTGCAACACTACAGTAAGTATCATTTTACAGGTTGAAGAACTATTCAAATAGACAAAGAAAATGCATTAATTTTTTTAAAATTAAATATGTAAAACTTTATTGTTCGATGATGTTACATCACATAACTTAAAATATCAACTTATACTCCACAAGATTTAACTTTTAATAATCGTAAAAATACAATGACCATAATAATAAAAAAAAACATTTTTATTTCAATAAAACCTCAATGTGCTTAACCTTCTCACCCCATATGAAATTCCCTTTATTAACTTATTAAGTCCACGTGTCAGAATTAATGAAATATTCCACCATAAAAATAAAGCCCTATTTTAAATGCAAGCACTACACACGATTAAATATTTTAATAAATGCAAAATATCCGTTGAATGTATATTGAAAATAAGAAAATATTGGAATAAATCAATACAAAAACACTTTATTTTGTTAGGCAATTACTAGTTATTTTAAAATCACCCCAACTGTAATCACTACAAGTACATAGGAATACGACAGTATATCTTGTTCTTGTGATTGATGTACAAAGTGACTGCCAATCTAAAGAACACAATCCTCAATTCAGGACCCAATTCCCTGTTGTGGATTTCAGTAGAGTGGTTGAGGATTATAGCTTTATTACAGCGGCCATCGGAGCTTTATAAATATTGGATCCTTCATGTGGAAGATATTACATGGTTTTACATACAAGGGATGACTTTAATTCGAAGATACTTCTTTCTTTATGATTTCTGTGATGAAAATTTACTTCTACTGATGTAATACAAAAATGATACTTAAATATGCTGGAGTACAGATTTACGTCGCATCCAAACCATGTATATAGTTTTCGTCTCATTGCCAGCTAAACTGTCAAGCCTCGTTATCTGTTGTCTTCCCAACACAACATCTGGAAACTGACTACCACCTGACAAGGACATCCCAGACTTCTCAAACATACAAGAACCTAAGCATGAACGACTTTCGTGGTTCTGTTAAAACATCTATGCACCATTTCGTCACCTTCTTCAACCTAACCTAAACTACTTATTGACCTTTCCAACATTTTTCACGTAGTTAATTATGTTATGTTATTTTAGTTCTAGTCAACGATGAGACAAAATTGTATTCCATCAAGAAAAGAAAATTAAATGTAAAACTGTCTATATAGAATTGCTGGTGACTAATTTAACCAAACGGTGGATAGATCATCTATACTTAAATAAAAAACAAAAAAATAAAAAATAGAGTCCGTTTACAAATTAACACAAAATAATAAAATAAAAACGGTATGTTTACAAATTAAACAAGTATTTGAAACCTCACTGCAGCGTGCATATTATCCAAGTATCATCCTTTTGCAGAATTTTAATTATACTCAAAACCACTGTTATTTATCATGAGATAAATAAAGATACTCTTAATAAGTTATGCAGCATTTTATCAGAAAAAACTATGTAAATAAAAAAATTAAAATCCATGCAAGCAATTACAGTTCTTTTTCCGTTTTTATTTGTTTTGATTAATTATTCAGTTTCATTTGGCTAGTATATTTGATAAACTAACTTACACTAATTCATTTCTTGAACATTTGACATCTTGCACTGTTAATAGATCGTTATTATTTTGTATAAAATGTTTTTAATTTATTTAGTTTTATCTTTAATATATATTGGAATGTTACTGTATAGTTTTGGATCTGTAAGTACTCTTTAAAAATTATGTACTATATTTGAATAATTTTTAGGAAATAATACGAATTTTTCCGTAATATTATGTTTTAAGGAAACGTCTTACAATAATGAAGAAGGGATAGAAATATAATGTAGAGAATAAAGCCTTTTATAGTGAGTAAGCTGGTCCTTACATATTCTGAAATGTTGAAGTTGGCAATGTAATGCTCACCATAAAAACACCACAAAGACCTTTGGTGAATCAGCTTATGGGTGTTTCGGACATTGGAAACACACTTTGAGAGGTTTAAGTCTCCAAATCTGAATATCCTATAAACGATATAACTGCTTATATAACGGGGCCAAAGTGTGATCATATTTGAATACGCGTTTCGACTCTCTCCTTTACGACTGTTTTCATTTGTTTTATTTCAATTTAAATGTACATTTATATTTATTTATTATAAAGTATATACATTGTTAAGGACACTTAAGACCTAGAAGACCATGTGAATTACTGTTCATATAGTGTTAATAAAATATTATATTTTACTGTACGAGAGTGAACACTAATGTATGTCAGGTCTTAAAAATGTGCATTATGTATAATATCATAAATGCAGTAATCCAATAACAAGGGGGAAATAATGTTGAAATGGTAAGTTAATGTTCAATATCTTAATCATTCTGGAGTTCAAAGTTTAAAAATTGTATTATTAAATGTTTTATATCAAAAGGTGAATGTGAAATCATATGTAAAATAATAAAACAAATTAAAATCAAAGGTGTGAATAGGATATTTTATTTTAGCTACTGTTAACGGATGCAGTAAATAAAATACGTAGGAAAAACCACGTAAAAGGTGGAGAGGTGGGTTGACCTCAATTCGTCTATTGGAGGGTGTGTGGGTCAGCATCGTGTATGAGTGGTTAGGTGGGTCAATACCACAGTAAGAGTATGGGAGGGTGACGACGATGACCCACCAACAAACGTAGAGTTGTATTGACCCAACTACCCTCTCATACACGTACAGTGGAGCTCAACACAACCACCTGTCTTTACATATACAATGTTATTGTAATTTATAAATGTACCTCATAATTTTTATTTAAAACCAAATAGTAGTTTTACTTCAGAAACCTGTTGAACAATTCTGCAAATATTTATTTATTTTTTTTGAATATTTATTTACATTATTTGGATGAATATTTAAAAATCTAATTATTAAACATTTAACATACATAAATTGATGTACTCTTATTAAACCATGTCAAATTAAAATTACGTGAATAGCTTGCATGTACTTATAACCTATAAATTTTGTGTTATTCGATGGTGCACCATAGTTTTGCCGCTTAGAAAGTGACTTACTGAATACACTGCTGCGAGAGAGATGCAACAAGTGGTGGAAGTGAGATAGAGAACTACACTTTATCCTATGTGTCATTTCATTTAAAATTTTCATGGCATCTAGGAATATTTTAGACCACGTGCTGGCAGCACATTATAAGCCGCTGCTACTACGTCAAGAGCAGAATTAGCCAATGGTTGGTTTGATTTACGTGACCAAACATTTTAATCAAATACAATTAATCGTAGTTATTTTAATGTTCAACTAAAAACAGTTGCGTGAGTTTAAAACTTAAAGGTTGAACTGAATCTCAGTAAGCTTGAGATGGATGGCAGCGGAATAAAGCGAACAGGTACTGTTTACTGTCTGGCCCAATTATAGTTTCAAAACCAACTTAACCGGTTAGTTAAGATTTTTATCTTAAGAAAATAACCATGACAAAGTATTTTTTGTTTTAACCTGATAAAATATTGTGTTCATTGATAGTATTTATCGATAGACCTAGTATAAATCATATTTTGTTAGTTTGATGGATCAAGGCCTAAGGTTTCGGATTGTTTTATTATGCCTAAGGTTCTAATCCCAACTGACCAGATAGCTGATACCTTCCTTGTTTAATACAGCTGTATTCAAGTAATACCACAGATCATGTGTTAGTGTGATTTGGTAAGTCAAGGAAATAAATATATAAACAAAGAAAAAACTAATAACAATAAATTAACTACCAGTAAAATCATAATTATGATTTATTCTGATTAACAGGTTAATGTTTTACCTGCACTGATTTCAAACGAACCCTAACTTGGAATAAAACTTACGTCATTTAGTGTTTTGCAAGTAATTCAAATGTTCAACACACACAAAAACAAGGTCATATTAATTATTATTGTTTAGATGAGCTAAAAATAACGATACGTAGCTATTTAACATTATAAAATATTGATCTTTATATGTTTATTCAAACATAACAATAAAATAAATCCAAGATGAAGTTCTGTAAACTGAAGACGGTATACTGAAGAATTCCAGAGATCTAAGTAATCCACTAATGTAATTTTAAGTCGGTATCTTAAGCCCAGACTCCCTCGTACAATTTGCTTGACCGGAGGACTCAGACGTTGTCACAAGATGAGGGGTCAACCAACATCAAGCGCGGCTGTCCCTTGGATGGGTAACCGTCTGAGCGATCCCTTCCATGCACACAGCCCGTCTACCCGGTCACTGGTGGTGGTTCGGAAGTATCCATTACATCGTTGGTCCCGATGTTAAGTGTTAGAGAGGGATTTTTAGCCCTAACTTCGCCTGCTAAAAATAACATCCTTAAACTTTTTACATTTGGAAAGCAAAAATAGAATATCACTGCCAGAACCATGCTTTTTACTCAGACTGTATAGGTACAAAAAACAGTAATAAATTACAATAATCGTGATTTCCTCAAGGTTTATATCTATAATAAAGAGTTTTTTTAATACTTCCAAACGATGAAATCAGATTAGTACCTTTTAGAACCCTCTTTATAGATTGTGCAACACAATAATGACCGTGTTTTGACAGTGGCTTTGACCACATAAAACTGTTTTCCCTTAGGTGTCCTAAGTTATTGGGTTCTTAAACAGGTCTTTTTTAGGGAACAGTAGACATGAACTAGTAACAATTGATGACAAAAATATTATTGATGACAGTAAATAGCCCTTTCTATTGATTATGAGGAACTAGTCACTCAACTAAAAAAATTAAACGTTCTGTTATGTGGCTTTTTTATTGCCAGCTCTGAAAAATAGGAGAAAACGGGAAAAACTTGATTGAATTTATAATTCAGAAACAAAATCTAAAAATAAAAGTAAATGTTATTGGTGTACAAATTTAAATGCTATTACAGAGCTAAGTCTAAGTTGCATAACCATTCAAAAAATACTTTTCAAATTAAGTGTAGAGCAGTTAAATCCGCTTTATTCTGGTCGATACCGCAATGGACAATCATTGATTGTGAGTTTCAGCTTTATAATAATATTATTGATAAGTTGATAATCTATCCTTTATTTATTTCACAGCATCTACAGTTTTTCAATAAATAGGGTTTACAATAGGCAGCGGCCGTGGCTAGGAGGTGACTTCTCACACACCGGATCCAATTCCCGGTGTGGCGATAGGGTTTTTACCACTGTGTCTCCCTCGAGTGTAAAAGTCCCGTTCAGCTGTTGGTACCAATGATCCTACAAATAAAAATAGGCTCATTTAAGCAGTAAAAGGAAACAGTATTAATTAGGTATTTTCCTCCACTAAAATAAAATATCAATTACAAAATCATTAACGTTTTACAATCATGTTGTCTAAAGTATCTAGTTTTTTCTTTTATTTTTAATATTCATTACGTTAAAAATGCTATATTAAATAAGGTATTGTAAACAAGTATTATTTTTAATCCGTTATAACCTAATTTTTATTGTTTATTCTGTTTTTACGGATAAAAGCTACGTTTAAGGAAGGGTCAACATTTATGTGTAGGACAATTTTAATATTCCTAGACAGTAGCGATCCGTGTTGGCTTCAGAAACATTTATAGAATAAAGATAGGTAGAAAGGGTGATATTATTTTATAATGTAGAGAAAGAAGGGCATTTGTGATTGGCCACTTTTGTAGTAAAGCTACAAAATTATTTTGGAGAGTAAAATGTAACAATTTACTAAAATATGCATATAAAACTGGTATAAAAGTAGTTTCCGATATGGAATAAATTATTTAACACCATTGGACAGTTAACTTATAGTATTTTGAAAACATCAAAGGAATTAAAAATGTCTTCTTCCTTAATTAAGGGTAAAAAAATCCTGATAAACTTACAATTGTAAACAATCATCATTTTCTCATAAGTGTTCACCGTAATATTGTGGAATTTTACTAGTGTTTTTAATATATGAATAATATGAAGCATGAAATCTGAAGAAATGTAATTTTTCATAATATTAATGTATTCAATATTGCATGTTTTTATTCCTACAATAACTTTAAATGGTTATTTGTACAGTTTCTAAAAAAACCTTAGAGTTTTTAAGGGTTTTAGCTTAAAGAAAGGAACGAAAAATAAATCCTACAGCAATATATTTATTTAAATTTTTAACATAATAACAATGCAATATACACAAATGTAATATTGTTTTGTGTAATATATGTAGTTGTAGTTTAGAGCCCCTAAAAGTTATTTAACATATCTCAAATAAGCGTTCGTTACCAGAGTTCCAGAGTTAAAGATAGTTTCTAAACCTATATTCAACTTTATTTACCAAACAACTTAGAAGCTAGTATTCGATGTTAGTAAAACATTACTAACTATACTGTATTATTTCTGTACCTATTTAATGCTGTAATATTTATAGCTTGTTAATTAAATCCAAATTTGTTGATCGATCGTATAAAGTAAATCAATTATTTTTAGGTCAAAGCATTTATCTAACCAAACTTCACAGAGACTCTTCATTCTTCACAGAGCTTCACATACTGTGGCTGTATGTCAGTGGTGATTTACTGTACATGTTCCCAGTGACAACATCAGTGGTCGAGACAGTTGGAGTTTGTACCAGTGATCGTATATGTAGACATGTTTTTGGTAACAAAAACACTGAATCAGCTTCACATAGCTGTATGTCAGTGATGATGTACCATGCAGGATACTAGTTGGTATTTTGTACTTAACCCATTAGTGCATAAAGATTTTTTCGTCAAAAATTTTAATTTTTCTTCTAAAAACTATTTATTTACAATTGTTTAACAATGAAAATATTATTAAAAAAATTTTTACCATCACAGATTTTCAAAAAAAGGGCGTCCTATTTTTAGGACACTATGCATGGAGACATCTTTTTCATTGGCGTATTCAGTCGTCCTGATGTTATTTATTTCAGTGTTATATTTACTTGGTGGACAAGGAAACAAAACAAGCGTTGACATAAAAATATACTTTATTAAAACAATTTCAATTGTATGAAGTCAAAATTTAAAATTTACAATGTAAAAATACAGATTTACAAAACTTAAAAATGCCAAAAAAGAATTGTTCAAATGTTGTTTGGACTGAACCAGTTTGGATAACTCATTTACTGTGAATGGTATCCCTCGAAACACTTCGGATGTAGCCCAATATCACATTTTGAAAACACAAACGATGCCTTTTTCTTGCAGAGTCCACATCTCCGTTGTTTCTCGTACTGCGTAGGCCAATGACCCTGGTTATCAAATCGAATGTCTTGCATGGGATTTGGCTTTATTTTGCCTTGACTTCATGGCTTTCCATGCTTCTTCAAAAGATTTAGAGCAAGATTTCTTCTGAATTTTAAAAGCTGGCCAACAATATCGTCTTTTGGCAGAAGCTTTTTGTTTAAAATCCAGGCATTTGATACCGACACGTCAAAAAGGTAAACAAATATTGGCCACCACCATTTTCGTTGGCGCATTCTCGTCCTGTAGACCGCAACATTTTGGTCCATGAGGTCTACGCCCCCCATACCTTTATTATATGAAGATAATACTGTGGGTTGAGCTACCTGTACTTTAGCTCTCTTTTCTCTCGACCACTTTCAAAGTTGGTAGCCGCAGTAACTACACTGTTGTCTACCCATCTGACAAGCATGACGTCATCAGATGAGCGAAAATCATACGACCCTCTCCCTTTGGACTTCAAATCACTTGGATTTAACAAAGGACATTGTACGGTTCTGTCTGCTCTCACAGTTCCGGTTGTGCAATATTTTTCTTTTGCCAGGTACTTTATGAGAGGAACTGAGGTGAAAAAATTGTCAATAAATATTTTGTGACCACTGTCACTGGGCACTTCAGCTTTTTCGAGCAATCGGGTCACTACATCGCCTCCAAGTCCAAATTTAGCTACCTGGGATGGATCTTTTCCAGTATAAATTTCAAATGCATAAAGATAACCACTGGATGAACATATTGCCCAATTTTTAAAACCAAAACGTATAGGTTTTCCTCTTATGTACTGCTTGGCATAGTGTTTTCCATAGTATGGAATCATGCTTTCATCAACAGACAGTTTTTCATCGAGTCCTCCATGGTGAGTAAACGATTTGTTTAGAGCGTCAATTATAGGCTTCAATTTATAAAGCCTATCATTTGGATCCAAAGCAGTGTTATCATTCAAATGGAGAAAACGAAGGATTTGTTCGAATCTGTTACAACGCATGCTTTCTGATAGCAACTTTGGTACATCATCTTCGCGGGACCAATACATCCTCTTGTTAGGATATTTTGCATATCCTGACATAAGCAAACCTCCAAAAACAACTAGTAATTCTTTTTTTGTTAAATTTAAGTCAACATTTTTCTGCAGTGCGTACAAATTGCTTTGATCAACAATTAAATTTAAAATGTCATCAGACAAAAATAATGAAAAAAACTCTAAAGGAGTTTGACATTCCATAGCCTCATCAGAACAGGGTGTTGGGTCACATTGTATGTTTTGAGAAAAACTAGGCTCGTCGGCCTTCCATTGATTTATACGGGCCATTTTGAGCTCGGCCGCTAATTGTTTGGCTGTTTTATTTTTTGGTTTATCTTTACTCTTTTTTGTTGGTTTTGATATTTTTGGCAAAGATGGTTCATCTTCGTCATCTGAATCACTCATAACAGTGAATGTTTTATTAGTTTTAACTTTACGTTGAGGTTGTTTTGATGCCTTACAACCTGAAGAAGTACTTGCTAATATTAGAGAAGAAGTTGATGGGCTACCTATCTGAGACTTGTGTTCCTCCAACCCTATGTTTTTGTCATCTTTGCAGGCTGTCTGAACTTCACAGATGCTTGAAAGTATATTTCGACCAAGATGGTTGAGATTGCCTTCATGATCGTCATCTGAGAGGTCACTGTCTACATCCGTGTCAACTCCGTCGATGGGTGGGATGACGAATATGAGACGTTCTTGATCATCATTAGTGGCCTCGAGCTCCGACAGAATGTCAGCGACGGATAAACTGCAATAATAAATGTACACTGTTAAAAATAATGCTATTGCTAGGCCAACACAACCAATAATGAAGATTAGCCTTATGTTATAGCTATTGCATAAGGCTAATGTCTTGATTGGTATGTATTTATAAATACATATCACTTACTTAGGTTAGGTTAGGTTAGGTTAAAGATAGATTGGTATGTATTTATAAATACATAACAATTAAAAGAATATAATGTAATACTGATAGGCTAACTGAGTATGGACAAACTAAACAAGAAATAAATAGTTTAGAGCCTAACACGTATTATTGGCCATTTGAAGTCTGGGTGCATAGTGTCCTTTTTATAGGACTCATAAAGAAAACCAGTAAATAAACAAAGGAGTGTCTTTCAAAACTACTGAAAACTGACTTTTATTCACTCTACATATAGTTAGTAAACATAAAAATAGCATTGAACATAATTATAACTACATACAAAATCATAATATAAATAACTTACCCCTCATGCGTGACACGAAAATTGTTACTGGACATTTTGTCATCTGTAGTGTAGAGGTTATGTTGTTAGAAGTGAACCATGTGCTTTCTCTCACCACTACCTCCTGCTGGATGCAGTGATGCCAACACAAACCATAGAAATAAAGAATTTCCCTCTCATATTATTGTTTTACCCTACGTCCTTTTTTTGGGACGCTATGCACTAATCTGTATTCAGTCATTTGCTAAATTATTAAGAGTGTAAATAATTTTGATCAATGTTACTCAGCTGAATTAGATATTTTTTGTCGAATCCCTTCTATTCTGGGCTGATTTTTGGGCAACGGCCAAATACAGAGGGTATCAGTTTGTTGTTCATGTACTTTATGTCCTGGCTTTCATACATTGAAAAACAAAATTATTCTTATATTTGACCTACTTTCCTAGAAATTACGCAACAATTTTACTAAATTAATCGACTAATATCTAAGACTAAGACTAGAAATACTTATCTTTAGTAATTGTAATCAATGTGTCTTAAATGAAATAATAAAAGAAGAATTTATCCTCTGTTGATCTGATGAATACAATTCTTGCAAAGTTATGCACGCCTATGTGAATTGGAAATTAAAATAATAACAAATAATAAGGTTAACGTACCTTTGTCGTCTTTAGCTACAAAATCCTATTTATTGGAATACCGGTTTCAGGATAAGAACTCCATGTTCACATCCATTGTACATTGTCAAAACAGTCACATTAAAAACATAATACAAAAATTACATATTTACAAAAATAAAAATAATAAAACATGTGATAACATTGCGGTTGGTAAGATGGTTAGATCTGGATTGAGCGTGCGGCTGGAACGATGTTATCCAATGCTTACTTGACTTTGAACAATTTTATTTCTATCAAGTCGTCTGTCTTCTTTCATTGGTTGATTCAAATTTATAATCCGATCAAATAAAATATTTGTAGAGAATTTTAATTTTTCATTAAGCACAGTAATTGGGTTGCTCTTTATGGCTTTGTATATTTCATAATTCTCTAGAGTATTCATTGTCGCACATTTATTACATCTATGGAGAGTATCTAGGTTGGTGTCAATGTCCTTAATGGTATGATTGTTGTTAACCAAATGTTCAGCAAATCGAGATGTTTGAGGCTTATTAACGTTCTTGGGTAGGTGTTCATTGAAACGCTTTGTGAAAGAACGGCCTGTCTGTCCTATATAAATACTTGGACAATCTGAACATTTGATTATTTGTTATATATATCAGCTCAGGAGGCTTGAGCAATGAATAAAATAATAATAATGTATAAATTTTCAAAATCAGTTACATTATATTTGTATTAATTAAAACACATGAAAACTAATTCGTCTTTAAGTATGTTCTGTACTTTAAAAAACGTTCCCTACAAAATACTTTCATGATTAAAAGGAATTGGCTTTTGTATGTAGCTCAAGAAAGCACTTTATAATAATTTACTACAGAAGAGTATCATAACTTAAGAATGTTCAAGGAAAACATATACAAGCTATACTGGGGTTTTAAAAAAATACGCCAGCTTCTATATAAAAAAAGTGTAATTATATATTTATATCATTTTAGCAGCCAATAGTTGATTTTTGCAGAATTTTTTCGAGATAACATTTGTTGTTGTTCGGTTAGTAATAGTAATCAGAAAGGTTTCCATAAGTTTAAACTAAAGACTTATTCAGTGTATGTACTTCAGTGCCGTTTCAACCACTTTAAAAACCATCCATTTGGACAGTGTTTTCATAAGTAGCACTAGGAGTTCAAAAATGTTAGTTGTTTGAGCAAATTAAAAAGCGTAGTGAACATTCAAGTATTCAAGTATTTCGTGTGAAAGTTTTTGACAAATGAGGTATGTTATAACTTTATAGTTGAACTAATATTTTGAATGTAACCCATGGAACGTACATATGAAATCTATAAAATTCGTAAAAGAAACTTTTTTATTGTCCACAATAATGTTTCGGTTTATATTTAGTTTTGAACACCCTGTATTATTTGGCTAAAATAAAAATTGTAAGCCAGAGCATTCTCAAGTACTGTTACGCTGCAAGCCCAACTTCTTAAAATATTTTTTTTTATCCCTTTAACAAAATCGTCAAGATAAACATTTAGTGTTATTTAGTTGTCAAACTAAATAAAATTTAATTATTTATATAAACAGTATATCAAAATTTTTGAAATAATAAACAATAAATAAAATAATGAAAATCTCTTTCACTGAAGTTATCCTTTAAGTATTCACGTGTGTAGTCTATAATATGGAGTATCGGAGGTAACAAATCCATTCTCCAACAAAACAAGGATATCCTCCATCCGTATATATTATGAATGGAGGCTCCTTCAACTTTCACACCGAGTCCTGAATATATTATGAATGGATCATAGCTTGACATATACTGAATATGGAAGAGATTATAACACAGTAAAATAAAGGTCAACAGATGTTGAAATATGTAAATTTCATTTAGTCATTGTTAGAATATATCTTTCAAATTACCTGCACATATATAAAATTTGTTTATTTAGCAAAAAACTCGTTTATTTTAAATAAAATTATTGATAATTTATTCATTATTCATTAGTAAAAAGCCTATTGAAGAGATACTGGTGAATATGAGGGGACGGATGAGAACTAAGGTCAACTGCTCCTCAGAAAGCTATTAATAGTCCAATATCCAGGTAAACTAAGGACATACAGTTTTACATGAAATCCGAACCACGTCTGAACCGAGTTTGTCTGATTTTCCACTTACTGACAAGCTTGATATTCAGTTCTCTTCCTTACAAACATCTGAAACTTGACTACCATCCAACATGGATCTTTCAAACTTCTCTAGAAGTGTTCACGTCATTGGCAACCATTGATTGGTATTGAGAGGACCTAGCATAGAACCTACCCTTAATCTCCTCGTCCCCAAGTATCTGGGTTACACAACTGTGCTACTAGTGCCAACTTTTATTGTATTTATTATTTTCCTTTATATTTTTGGTAAGATAAAGTAAATCAATCTAATTTATTATACTAATTCTACTATAAAAAGAGAATTCACTTTAATACAATTATATATCGCTGGTATCTTTAAAACTAATACCTAAAATATATCAAATTTGCCCTTACAACACTTAAAAAAGCAGATATCAAGTTATATAGTAACTGTCTAAAATATGTCCAGTTCAAAAACTTTGGGTCACGTAACCTTCGGATAATGTCCAACTTCCACTCCGTTACTTTTTCAATTTAACTTTTTTCATCAACCTCAGGTTTAGAATATGTAATATTCAATTTTATGAAGGGGTCTAGATCATAATTTTCTTTATTTAATTCTCTCTTATATTTACTATGGAGATAAACTGACATCAAAATATATTTATTTGTGAAATGCATTATTCCTAATAATGCATTGATGCTTTATATGACTAATTTTGTTTTGTTGCAGTATGCTTACAATAGACAAGACATCCATAAATTCATTATTGAAAAGTAATTCTGTACCAGGGTTTTTGTAAACATGTTTTATTATTTTTATTTTTTTTTTACATACCACAAGGAACGATGTATGTTAATACCATACAGCAATTTAAATGTTTGAAGACTCGTTAAATAAATATAGCTTGTATGTAAACAGCCAGCGACTTACTGATGCAGAGATTCAACTAATAAAGGATAAACTTTTTATAAGCTAATAATTATAAAAAATGTTATGCTATATTTAGGTATACAGTACAGAATATTGTTTTCATCGTAAGAATGATTATTTAAATTTTCTTTACAATTTAAGGGAATTTTCGTCATTTTAAAAGAGCATTAATGTATTTGTTTTTATTTCCATTAAACATGTAAGGCACGCATAATAGGTGTACCAAGTACTTAGATTTCTTAACTAAACAAAAACGGTCATCAAATCTAAACTCATTTCATAGCTGAGGAACAAAATTAAGTAAATGATCTTTTATAGGCTAAATAAATCTTTAGAAATGAATAATGTTTACAGATCACTAATTTCGAAATAACAATTTTACAAACTATACGTATTTTTAAATTGAGAATTAAACAGTATAATTTAATAATAAAATTCCTGACATTACATGCGTTCATTTAGTTGCATTTGAGATACATACATAAATAATGTGATAAGGAAAATTTTAAACAACGGAAAAATCCAAATTATAATTCTAAGATCATAATATAATTTCACAATATGAAATAAGCAAGTTATAGAACTGGTGCATTTAGATAACTGAACATAGAAACTAGAATGGCGCAAAGGCGTTGGTAAATTTTGGCCTGGCTTGCATCGTAACGCCATTGGTAGTAGCATTCTCAAAGCTCCCTAGTTCCAGAATTTGCTATAATAAAGCTGTTCAGTCAGCTCGGGACCTTCATCAATAAGTACAAAAGAATGTATTCAACGTGTGTTTGTGAAGAAGACTGTTAATGTAACAAAATTACTAAATAAGTGAGACTCTTTATCTTAAGAACGGCTTAAAAAAACTGCATTAACTAAAAGTTTATACAGCTTGCATAGGTTTGTAATTAAAACCATAAAAACACAAGGTTGAATGTAATTAAAAATTTAAATATAAAATACAATAAAACCATTATTTGTTCCATATAGATGAATAGACAAGCATGAGTTGATCTAAAAACACATGACAGAAAAATGCCATTAAAATACTACTTAGTATAAAGTAAACTTGGGTTACCTTATCAGACTTTCCACATGTCAGACCCTTAACAATGACATGTCAATGCTCTATTGTACGTTGAACGTCGTTCATACATATGTATTAACAACTATGAGTTAATGTAAAACCACGTGACAATGCCCTTTTTATTAAAACACTACTTAATGTAAAGTATACTTGGGTTTACTTATCAGACTTTCCACATGTCAGACCTTTAACAATGACATGTCAATGCTCTATTGTACGTTGAACGTCGTTCATACATATGTATTAACAACTATGAGTTAATGTAAAACCACGTGACAATGCCCTTTTTATTAAAACACTACTTAATGTAAAGTATACTTGGGTTTACTTATCAGACTTTCCACATGTCAGACCTTTAACAATGACATGTCAATGCTCTATTGGTACGTTGAACGTCGTTCATACATATGTATTAACAACTATGAGTTAATGTAAAACCACGTGACAATGCCCTGTTTATTGAAACACTACTTTAGTGTAGAGTAAACTTGCGATCCCTTATCAGACTTTCCACATGTTAGACATTCAACAATGAAAGGTCAATACTCTATTGTACGTTGAACGTCGTTCACACAGATAAATTGACAACTATGAGTTAAGGTAAAACCACGTGACAATCCCCTGTTTATTGAAACACTACTTAGTGTAGAGTAAACTTGGGTTCCCTTATCAGACTTTCCACATGTTAGACATTCAGCAATGAAAGGTCAAAACTTTATTGTACGTTGAACGTAGTTCACACAGATAAATTGACAACTATGAGTTAAGGTAAAACCACGTGACAATGCCCTGTTTATTGAAACACTATTTTAGTATAGAGTAAACTTGCGATCCCTTATCAGACTTTCCACATGTTAGACATTCAACAATGAAAGGTTAATACTTTATTGTACGTTGAACGTAGTTCACACAGATAAATTGACAACTATGAGTTAAGGTAAAACCACGTGACAATCCCTTGTTTATTGAGACACCACTTTAGTATAGAGTAAACTTGCCACCCCTTATCAGACTTTCCACATGTTAGACATTCAACAATGAAAGGTTAATACTTTATTGTACGTTGAACGTAGTTCACACAGATGAATTGACAACTATGAGTTAAGGTAAAACCACGTGACAATCCCTTGTTTATTGAGACACCACTTTAGTATAGAGTAAACTTGCCACCCCTTATCAGACTTTCCACATGTTAGACATTCAACAATGAAAGGTCAATACTTTATTGTACGTTGAACGTCGTTCACACAGATGAATTGACAACTATGAGTTAAGGTAAAACCACGTGACAATCCCTTGTTTATTGAGACATCACTTTAGTATAGAGTAAACTTGCCACCCCTTATCAGACTTTCCACATGATAGACCTTCAAAGATGACAGGTCAATGCTCTATTGTGCGTAGAACGTTGTACACACAGATGTATTAACAACTATGAGTTAAGGTAAAACCACGTGACAATGCCCTGTTTATTGAAACACTATTTTAGTGTAGACTAAACTTGGGTTCACTTATCAGACTTTCCACATGTCAGGCCTTCAAAAATGACAGGTCAATACTCTATTGTACGTTGAACGTCGGTCACACAGATGAATTAACAACTATGAGTTAAGGTAAAACCACGTGACAATCCCCTGTATATTGAAACACTACTTAGTGTAGAGTATACTTGGGTTCACTTATCAGACTTTCCTCACGTCAGGCCTTCAAAAATGACAGGTCAATACTCTATTGTACGTTGAACGTCGGTCACACAGATGAATTAACAACTATGAGTTAAGGTAAAACCACGTGACAATCCCCTGTATATTGAAACACTACTTAGTGTAGAGTATACTTGGGTTCACTTATCAGACTTTCCTCACGTCAGGCCTTCAAAAATGACAGGTCAATACTCTATTGTACGTTGAACGTCGCTCACACAGATGAATTAACAACTATGAGTTAAGGTAAAACCACGTGACAATCCCCTGTATATTGAAACACTACTTAGTGTAGAGTATACTTGGGTTCACTTATCAGACTTTCCTCACGTCAGGCCTTCAAAAATGACAGGTCAATACTCTATTGTACGTTGAACGTCGGTCACACAGATGAATTAACAACTATGAGTTAAGGTAAAACCACGTGACACTCCCCTGTATATTGAAACACTACTTAGTGTAGAGTATACTTGGGTTCACTTATCAGACTTTCCTCACGTCAGGCCTTCAAAAATGACAGGTCAATACTCTATTGTACGTTGAACGTCGGTCACACAGATGAATTAACAACTATGAGTTAAGGTAAAACCACGTGACAATCCCCTGTATATTGAAACACTACTTAGTGTAGAGTATACTTGGGTTCACTTATCAGACTTTCCTCACGTCAGGCCTTCAAAAATGACAGGTCAATACTCTATTGTACGTTGAACGTCGGTCACACAGATGAATTGAGAACTATGAGTTAAGGTAAAACCACGTGACAATCACCTGTTTATTGAAACACTATTTTAGTGTAGAGTAAACTTGGGTTTTCTTATCAGACTTTCCACATGATAAACTTTCAAAAATGACTGGTCAATTCTCTATTGTACGTAGAACGTCGTTCACACAGATGAATTGACAACTATGATCTAGGGTAAAACCACGTGACAAGAGACTGTTTATTGAAACATTATTTTTACTGTGGAGGAGGCTTTGGTTCGCTTATAGATATATAAATATGCTTTTTTGGACACACATAACATATTATGTATTTAAATCCTCTTTGGTCATCTACTTGGACGAATCGTTATATTAGAATCATTTCAGTAATAAATCTACATAGAATATTCATAATCTTACATTCTTACATATAAGACGCCGACACAACGTTGTGCGTATTTTAAGGCGAATATGAATGGTTTTATGAGTGTAGGATGAGTGTGGATGAGTGTAGTCTGGATGGTACTAACTGAGTTCAACTGTTCCTCATAAAGGGCAATTTATTAATAGCCCAACAGCCAGGGCAACTAAGGGACCTACAGCTTTACGTGGAATCCGAACCACGTAGTGCTGGTCTGATTTTCAGCTAATTGACAAGCCTGATATTTAATTATCTCCCCCACACAACATCCGAACAATGATTACCACCCAACATGGACACCCCAGACTTCTCTAGTAGTGTCCACGCCGATAGCAACCACCAAGCGGACGCCATGTCGGTATTAAGAGGACCGAGCATCCAACCTATCGCCTACAATCTCCCAAACACTTTGTCCCCATGTAGCTGGGTTACAGCACTGCGCCACCAGTGCCGACATTTGAAATTCCATTTTTATAATACTACTTAGTGCCATGACATTCCAAACACAATAAAGTATCTTTGTGAACTTATATTCAATTGAATGAGGGAATAAAATAATGTAGTTTTATAATTAATTAATTAATAAAATAACTTAGTATTATTTAATTTTCTGCCTTAGTAAAGTCCACGTAGTTTAAGTTTATTTGACAAAGGAAATATAACTGTTAAATCTTAGACTTAGGGTTAAGCAGCTGGTGTCATAACTAGAATTTACATTTTCTGTTGACAACCGCGTCAGTGTGCTATCCACATTATTTACCAGACGTTTCGCCCATGCTATTATGTTGCATAATCAGTGGAATATTTCATCTAAGTATAATATGAAATCAAAAAAATCGTGACGATATACATACTTGAAAATATCTAATATGTATTGTAATGCCAAATTGCAATATGGAGGCGTCATGTCATCCGCTCGTTATTCTAATAAAATTTATAGCCAATGGAAAAAATAATAAGGTAAAAGTGCAATGTGTTCTATCAAAAACAATTTCTTATTTTTATGGAAGTATAAAGTGAAGAAAGAAACGTCTTTGCGAATGGCGTTGGTTTAAAAAATAAATATATTTTGGAATTTGAAACTAAGAACTACATTAATTAACTCTAAATCCTATATAATTTAAGTAATATTTATGTAAGCTATACTAAGTATTATTATTATTATTTTTTTGAATAAGGTATATTAACGCAAATCAAAAAGAAGATAACCACGATAGGAAATAATTGACGTAAACGTGGATTCGAGAATTTTCTTCCCAGAAGAGGTAAGTAACAGCACCCGTTTGGTCTGGCAGGTCTCTAATTATATATAAAGTGAATCGTCAGTTCTCAAAGGCAAGACATAACATCGTGTCAGTCAGGACTGGTGTAGAAGATTTAAACACCCATAAATGTTAACTACATTTTTCTTAAGATATTGATTGTAAATTGTTAAAAATATCATGATAATATAAAATAAATATACAGGGTTCAGTAAAATATAAATTATTTAGTTATTTCGGGTTTAGTTTGAGCGTTAAGGCATGTGGAATGAATAATAAATAACAGGACTCGAGAATGTGTAATTCTCCATAACTTTCGTGTTATTTTGGTGTCAAATATTGCGAAAACGGTAAATTAATTACATTGCCCTATTGACGCAGTGTTGTAACCCTAGGAGGGAGGGCTACAGTTCAGAGACTATAAGCGATAGGTTCTATACTAACACGGCGTTCACCCAATAATTGCAATCGATGTGTACACAGATAGAGAAGTCTGGGGAGTCCATGTTGGGTGGTATGAAGGGTCTGAATGTTGTATGTGAAAGATCACTGACTATCAGGATTGTCAGTTAGCATCAAATAAGTTAAAAACTACGTGGTTCAGATTCCACATATTGCTGTAGTTCCCTTAGTTTCCCTGGCTATTGGGCTATTAATAAATATCTCTTTCTGAGCTACAACTGATGGTAGCTAGTAACAATGACTACATTCGTTCATCAAAACTCATTACGTTTATATTCATATATGTCTGAACGATTGGCATCTTGCTTATAAATTATGTGCAAGTATGAATCTTGATATTTCTTTACTTTAATCTATAAAATGTATATTCTTTTAAGAATATACTAAGATTAACTACAGACAATTCAAATTGTTTCCTCGAAACTACCTAGTTATTAGCACAAATAATTTTAATGTATATCTATGCATTACATTTTTAACTTAAATAATATTCAAAACAAACCATTCACAAGGCATTGTTTCTCAGACAAAAAACTGAGCGACATTATTTACAGAAGTGTTATTGTAACGAAAAACGAGAAATGAAAACAAATATTCGGTTCGTTAACCACGGACAGTTTGTTTAACCTGTTTGTTCAAGAATGGAACTACACCTTTACATCCAACAGACCATGAGGACTATTTACCATTAATGTACAAAATAAGTATGTAAACTTGTAAATAAGTCCATATAAAACAAATAATCGGTTCGTTAACCACGGACAGTTTGTTTAACCTGTTTGTTCAAGAATGGAACTACGCCTTTACGTCCAACAGACCATGTGGACTATTTACCATTTACGGTACAAAATAAGTATGTAAACTTGTAAATAAGTCCATATAAAACAAATATTCGGTTCGTTAAACACGCACAGTTTGTTTATCCTGTTTGTTCAAGAATGGAACTACGCCTTTACGTCCAACAGACCATGTGGACTATTTACCATTTACGGTACAAAATAAGTATGTAAACTTGTAAATAAGTCCATATAAAACAAATATTCGGTTCGTTAACCACGGACAGTTTGTTTAACCTGTTTGTTCAAGAATGGAACTACGCCTTTACGTCCAACAGACCATGTGGACTATTTACCATTTAGGGTACAAAATAAGTATGTAAACTTGTAAATAAGTCCATATAAAACAAATATTCGGTTCGTTAACCACGGTCAGTTTGTTTAACCTGTTTGTTCAAGAATGGAACTACGCCTTTACGTCCAACAGACCATGTGGACTATTTACCATTTAGGGTACAAAATAAGTATGTAAACTTGTAAATAAGTCCATATAAAACAAACATTCGGTATGTTAACCACGGGCAGTTTTTTAACCTGTTTTTTCAAGAATGGAACTACGCCTTTACGTCCAACAGACCATGTGGACTATATACCATGTAGGATATATCACCAATTATGAGTATGTAGAATTATTAAGGGTATTCTATAGTGAGTTATACTAGAAAATAAAAAAAAACTTTTAAAAAATCTTTTGTATTTATTTGAATTAAAATACATTATTATTTAATAAAGTAACAATACTGTAAGCTAAATTAATTTTTCTATTTAAAAAAATGTTCTTAAACTTCGTCCAAATGCTGTTATTTTCCCATTATATTTAGACTGTTGCTAATTTATTATTGTTCAAAAACATGCGTCATCCGAAAAAGTAGCTTAGTGCTTATTTTGACGAAATTTACCTGTATATAACTTTTAATTTAATTAAAATTGTTAAAAAAAGTTTGGCATTTTATATTTATAATAACGCTTTTTCAACTTCAAATGCCATTTCCCGAAAGTTTAGTTTTTAGTCCTACAATAGTTTATATATCTCAGAAACTAACAATGAAAACAACTTTCAATATTTGCATCATTTACTTCATGATATTCTCTAACTTTAAAAAAAAATTTATTGCTATTAATAATTATTTTCTTATTTAAAAATAATAAAAAGACCTTAATTTTCAAAATATTCTAAATTTATTTTTACATGGAGAAAAAAAGTGACAAAGATATAAAACTATCCATGCTCCAAATTTTTATGTATGCTTAGTTAACTAAACAATACAGACTTCATTAAAATATAATATTTTTTGAGTTTTATAAAATTCAATGTTTATCAACAAATGTGCGAAAAAATTTATAAATTTATATAAGTAAAATGTTTAAAAAAACTAAAAACTACTAAAAACCATTTTATTTCAACATAGAAGTCTATAAATCAATCTAAAAGACTTATATAAATATAAACAAAAAAAACATCATATTTCACCAGAGATTCCTCTTGAGTAGTATTTTCAAATTGATTACGAAATATATCTACGGAAATTACTTTTATAATAAAGTGAATAAATATACTAGCTAATAAATAGATAGTTATACTTTTCCATAACGGAATATTTTTACAGTCTTGCTAGTATCAAGCTATGTCCATAACTAAATAACACCAACAGTTATAAAAAGTAACACATGAAAGCCATATGTTATCATTTCTTACAAGTATTTTTTTTTTTATAAAATAACGTATGTAACAAGTACTAAACAGTTTATCGAAATACATTAATTACTAAATAATCTTCTCAAAGATTGTTAAGTTTACGTTACCAAGTAATTATTATTGTAGCAAATTAAATGAAATATTATGTATTTGTTTGATTGAAAGACACAAACCAAATCTTAAAACTTAATATTTTGTACACTAAAGATTTTCTGTACTACCTTTACGACGTTAACATTCGCTTGTATAGAAATAGTTTATTTGCAGAGAAATTTTAAATCTGATTTTGCACAACATTACTGTAATTTAAAAGTTTAATCATCAATTTGTATTAGAGTTATATTATTGTTATATTGTTTCAATGACATAATAGCTTCGCTCGTTAGAGCTATGACTCAACGTCACCATTCAGTGGACTCGTTATTACTTAGGAGTCCGAGCATAGAGTATATCGCTTACAATGTTCACAAAACTAGCTCCTCCAAATAGCTGGATTACAGCACTGCGGCATTCCTGCCAACTGCCACACAGTGCCATAAATTCATCATAGTAATGGAAAAGTTTAGTGGACCTTTTTGTAAGAACATCAGCAGAACCATTGAGCTTAGCCTAAACCCTCACAAGGCATCAGCCTTCGGCCTCAAAATCCTAAAGGAATGAACTTTGGCTTTGTGAAGAAGCTCTGCTTTCCCTTTATGACGAGAATGAGTACCTACCTAATATATGTAGATAATTCAAATAAATAAGTTAATTATGTCCAACGTTCACGATCACATTGTAATAACAGTACATTCTTCCTTAAGCGGTGGCTCAAATACCTTTAAAATTACAAAATTACCGATGTTTTTAGTTCATCAGACTTAACTGATTCGAGTGATCAAGAAACCATATGAAATACCTGCTGCCAAAAGTTTAATAAGACCAATTTTAACTTTTTAAGTAAAGTCATATCTTAGTGTTTTTTGTTGTAATCTTAGGAAACAGAGTTTAAAGAATTAGGTTATGTAATGAGGCCTAGTTGATTACACATTAATAACTTTATTTAGAATAAACCAATTTGAGAGATTAATAAATATTTTTGAGCTCTTGATTCAACGAGTGGTCAAAAAATTTAATCGTCAGAATAAGGCAGTAATATGGTTGTTTTACATCTTAAACAAGTTTTGAATATTTTTTTAGATATACATATTTGGTATATCTACTGGAAAGAATTTTACAAATAAACAATATATAAATAGATCACGATTCGAGGAAACAAAGAATAAAAATCTATAGGCATATAAAAATCGGGAACCCATTAGGTTTATAAAGGAACCTGAACATTCATTTAATCATTAAAAAAATATAAAGGAAAAAACTTAAAGTTCGTTGTAATAATAATATTGGGTTATAAATAAATGTATTGAAATTAAAATCATTTTCATTAATTAACTCGTAACTTTTTTTATAATATCAAATTAATTGTATTTTCAATGGACTAGATATTTAAAACCTATTTTATAGACAATGGAGTACAAATAAAATAAAATTTAACTTTATTTGCTGAATTTAAAATATTTTATAACCATTATGTGATAGAGATTAAGGTTTAGAAAAGGCGAGCTTTAAACTGCTAGTTTACCGATGATCATAAATCTTCAGTAGATGAAACTGTCATTTTCACTTATGAGAACTGATGGAGAAAGAAATGAAGGTTCATTAAGTACACCCTAGATGAAAAACTACTGGCTATTTTTCATTTACACTCATTTCACTTGTATATCTAGCAGGATATTACTGCCTGTGTCTACATATATGTGAGAACCCCTGTTCACCAGATGGACAAACGTTTTATTACACGGCTAATGGACAGTCAGCTGTTCGGACGGAATCTACAGTGCCTCATACATATATAGTGGAGGTGACAATAGTATTGTTTTTTACTCTCTTATTTTGGAGTGTTATATTATTTTGATTATTTATGGATTATGTGTTATTTATGTGTTATATTATATGGATTATTTTGATATTTCTATCTAAAAGTTGTATTAAATTAAAGTATGTACCTTATGGCGTTGGAAAGGTATATATTAGGGTTACAATATCAGTTTGGTGATCTTCAACGCTTTGATTATTTAAAAAAAACAACAAAACGTTTCCAAAGCTGTATGATTATTTGCATATTCAGATATTACTTGATAATTAAATCGATGAAGGGGCTACGAGGACCAAACTTAACCTTTTTTGTGGATAATTTTGTTTTACAAGTAAAAAAGATATTTTTATTATATTATTGAGTAATTTATTATAAAAATTATATACCTAACATTAAAATAAAAAGTCAAATCAAAATTTTGTTGAATATTCCAAATTTACTAAAGAGTGATATTACAGAAAGCGCTTGACTTCGAGGAAGTTGTAAATAGTATGACCAATGACAACGATACTAGCCATCCGTAACAATAACAACCCCTTTAATAACCCCTATAAATATAATTATATTTATATGTTCAGAAAATATATGTACTGTTCATAATAAACCTACATTAAACATATATTCTAAATAGGATAATTGACAAACGTCATGTAAAATGTCACACTCTTTTATGTGCATAGTATTGAATAACCTCTTATAAATTATGTATAGATTCCAAGTAGACCGAAATTGAATTCAACACAATACTATTTGCAAGGCTGAGTAACTTTTTTATAAGAATCAAAGTAAAGTTTATTTACAGTTGTGTTCTTCTGAACCAGTACCCTACACTGAGAAATTTTAAGGGTAGAAATGTGGTGTTTTCCCTATTTAAGAGAAGAACGTGATTATACATATGGGTTTTATGTAGAAGGGTTTATGTAAGGTTTATTATAAAAACATAACATATTTATTTTCTGATAACATTGTGTATCTAACTCTTCGGTTTATTTTCGTATGTATATAAATCATATTGCGAAAATAAATCGCACTTATCAACATTGGTATTCTGCCAATATAATTTTATTGCATTTAGTACAGGAAAATTAGTTTGAAAAAAATATACTCAACAGGTAAAGAAACGAAACTACAAATAAAACTTATCTTAACTAAATGGATAAATTTGTAGTGACTGAGAACTGATAGTAAAAATAAATCGAATTAGTTGATTGTTTATCAATTAAAAACACTTAGATATGACAGCGGTTCAATGAATATTGATTGTTGATCAAATATTTAAAATGGGGAGAAGGGATATATATTCAAAGAATCTAGTCTTAGTGTATAATTTAACTATTGGGATCTTAAGTTGGGGGCCAACACTCATCACTCACCTAATTTAGTATTTAAATAGTAGAACATAATATCAGATTTTTTTTGATTTTTTTGAATACGAATCCAAGTTTTCTTCATATAGTTTTTGGACTGTGCATTATATTATTTTACATTAAATTAATGGAAAATATACATTATATTAAGCACAAAACTTCATACACTATTTTCACTTATCTTTAAAAGATTAAAACATTTTTAAGTATAACGTCTTTAGGAACTTTAAAACTCGTATCAGTAACCAAATACTTTTATAGAGATAGTTTATCATTGTTTAAGACTAGATTTTTTATTGTTATTTTTATATATGCTACCTGTTATTATAACATTTTATCTCATATGAGCACAAATTAAATGTTTTACATAATTTTCAAATTGTACATTCTGAAAGCAGCTTTTAAAGAAAGTTCGAAATAAGTTGCCTCCAAATAACTGCCAAGAAAGCACAAGTTCAACTACTTTAGACATAGTTACAACTTCTAACCAAGTCTCAGTCAACTTTAAAATTTAAGTTGACTTTTTAAGTACAAGATTAGATCAAACTATTTTGAAATGTTTAGAGCGTAGAGTTAGTTTTATCATTTACATTGTAACGTGGTTCTATGCATAGTTATTTCGAAAATGCTCTTTCTATGGCGTTATGATTATAATAACCTTCTTTAAAAGTGAAAGTTCTGAATAACAACTCATCAGTTGTATTAGTTACAATTTAACAAGGTTTCATTCATAGTTATTTAGATAAAGTTATTTATTTCACGTTAAGCGTATATTAAACTTAATCTAAGGAGAACTATTTTAATAATATTTTAACATGAAAATTAATATACTAGGCTTTACATTTTATTAACAAATTGTCATTAAGGAAGAAATATTTTGTTTCATAAACCTTTGGTGACATAAAATAATAATTTATTACTGGTTTAACTTACTGTATGTATATCATAAATTTACCAAGTATAATAACTGTACATAGTTTAAGTTACTTGTTCTTTTAACAAATCAAACTCGAATTATAAATGCAATATGAAAACGTAGATATTTAGTATGAATTACATTAAACATAATGAAGTTAGTGGTTTTAACTGGAAAATAACTTATAATACTTCAATAATTTACTTCGAAGTTAGTGCTAAACCATCCTATAGTCAATTTAACACTTAAAAAACAAGGTAATTCTATTTAACAATTTTAAACACACTACCAATAACGTTCCAATATTTATTACAATATAACTTCGTTAATAATCAGCTCAAATATTCATTGTCTATTAGGAAATAACTCAAATGTACAGATAAATGTGTTATAAGAAAATAAAAGGAAATTCTGCTGTATGTTTTAAACAGCAACGGCGTGGAACGTGATTCAGATACAGGTCTGTATGGCAGATATTGCAGCTACAAGCTAGGGAAGGCGTTACAGCAAAGTGTTGCAGGCACATTAAGAAACGAATGTTGAGTGCATGCACAGCTTCGTCAGAGTAGTTAGTTATAAATTATATAAGCAAGTTTTACAACTTTCAAAGTAAAAATACACTTTAATTATAATAAGGAAGGTCCATTAATAGTGTAATATATTGAAGTGTTATTATATTTTCTAGTCATAGAAATTAATACAATTAATACATTCCATACCTAAAATACACTTTAGAAGTGAGCTTGTTTACACTGTATAAGAATGAACAATTATATTTAATCGATACAAATATTTTAGAACCTACAGTTAAAAATAAAAAATACTAATCTCTGTACTATTGAAAAATATTGACTAAAATTTAATCGAGGAACGTATATTAAATTAAAATTAAGAAGCAATAAATAAGAACCTTTATGTTTTAGTTTAATGTATAGTTAAAAATTATAATCAAAAAGTCACTACTTTTGGCGCAGAATCTATGTGCACACGATTTTGAAGGTTGTTTACTAAGAAACTAAAAGGAACTACGACAAATCCAACCATACCATTATTTTCCTCATTTTATCATTAGTTAAAAGAGATGCAATTAAAAAAAAATTTAAGTTTTCATATTTTTATCCTAGTTGGAACAAAAAGTACCGCAAATTTAACTAGTTTCCACTGTGCACCAAATTTACACTTTTATTACTCAAAAAAGTCAATGTATCACAAATATATTTTAATACGATATGATTGAGCTTTATAAATTTAACAGTTTTTAATTTTCATTAAAAAAACTGTTGTTATCAATTTCCTGAAACTAAGTTTTCTTGGCTTTTAGAGGTCGTAAAATTGATTACATTGTTTCTTTTTAATCCTTATGGCATACATAGTTACGATAAATTACGTTCATGTACGTAAGTAAATTCTGTATTTTAATCGGCTTAAATCAATTTATAGCGATCAATTCAGAGTTATTTAAAATAGACAAAATATTTTTATTATTTGCATTTACTTAAGCGTATAAATATAAACTACCGTATATATACTTACCATAAGGATAAAAACGATACAAAGTAATCAATTTTATGGTCCACAGAAGCTAAAAAAACGTAGATTAAAATAATTTATAGTAACTTCTTTTTATGAAAATTTAAATTTCTGAAATATATAAAGCTTATCCAAAATATTCCTATCAACTACACGTTAAAATATAAATGTGATAAAATTATCCTGTGTTTTAGTAATAAAAGTGTAAATTTGATGCATAGTGAAAACTATTTAAAAACCAGGTTTTAGTTCCAAATAAGATAACATTGTTTTAAAATATTAACAAAATTCAAATTTGCATCTATCATATCTTACAATTAAACGATAAAAACAATGGTGTGATTAGATTTTCATTGACCTCTTACTTTTATAGTTAAAAACCTTCAATCTTGGGTGCACATAATTTATGCACCGAGCGATACTGTATTTTTAATTTCATAATTAATAATATTTTTCATTTACATGTTGTGGCAGCTTTTTATAAGTTAAGGCATGTAATAGGCTTTCGGATAGGGATTTAGTATATTACCGATATTAGTACCTTAAAAAATCAACAAAATATATTCAACCGCACTTTCAATGTTTATTTACAACTGTTCTAGTTTTACTTACATTTTTATGTATTCCTTATCGCTCACTTGAGATTTTAGCTCATAAAACGTGATTATTTCTTACTTATACAATTGTCATGTATTATTAGGCAGTATGTAAAGTAGCTTTAACAGTGTTTCTAATGAACCAAGTATTCTTTATCTCAGCCACGATTTTTATTTATAAGCTATTACACATATGTTTCCAGCCTAAAAGCACAAGAAGTGCACTTCGTTCTAATACATTATTAAAGTAAGCTTGGTTGCGCTCCCACGGAAAAAATCTGAATTAGTTGGGATAAAGAATACATGTTCTTCATGCAGCTTTGAAAATTGAATCTGAGGTGAAAATATATTATTATTTATTGTTTACATAATACGAATATAAATGTTGTGAACTCAAATTATAATAAAATTTCAACCTCCTAATGTAACATTTCATTTTTAAATTTTTCATTTATTCAAAATATATACAATTTATAAATAAAAACCTGTCTTGACAGTGTCCAGAGGTACAACATGTTTACTAACAATTATAATAAAATATAAAATGAACGATTCTACCTTGACATTTGTCTTTTAAATAGTATTATAAAATAAGTGACACATAAAATAAACCCTCCTATACTTATAAATAAAATAAACATTCTTTAATTTAAACAGTTAACTACTAAAAGTTACATATAAATGATTATTTTTTGTAATGATATAAATAAATAAACAGAACCGTCAGTATTAGTGGGGCATTACTGTAACTTAGCTATTTTTGGACAAGGTATTGTGGAGTCTGTAGATGAAACGTTCAACACTAATACCGACATAGCGTGCACTTGATTAGCTAATTGACTTATCAATTAATTATCAAATCAATCAATACCATGTGGTTTGGATTCCACGTAAATCTATAGGTCCCTTAGGCAGCCTGGCACTTGGGATAATTAATATATGACCCTTTCTGAACATACGTTGATCTCAGGCAGTAACCAGAATACATAAGCTACCCAAACTAATCCTACACTCATGTAATCATTCATATATACCTTAAAATATTCACAGACTTTTTCGCCTTCTCATACCTAAGAGAATAAGTTTAGGCAAAGCGTAATTAATATTTATATAACATAACATACAAGGGTTTCCACCCAAAAACACTGATACTGATATAATTATATTTGAGAATATTACATAACAGCAGTTACAATAAACATAGTTCATTAAAGGGCAATAAAAATAATAAAAAACTATACATGCAATATCCTACAGTAAAAAATCGCTATCCATACCCTTTAATAAACATTTTATAATAGTTTTCGTAAGACACTTTATTAATTTTAAATGGTTAGTCAACGTTCAGATATTTTAGAGTATCTGGTTGTTCAATCAGTTGAAATGTGTAAAATACTACATGGTTCGGATTCCACGTAAATATTTAGGCCCCTTGGTATATAGGCTATTAATAAATTCTTCTGAGCATAATTGGAACACAGTAACAAGACTGCACAGGTCATCTACACTCTTCCTATAATCATATCATCATTAATATTCAGCTTGAAATATGTAAACAGTTGTGTCAGTGTCTCAAATAAGAAAATAATCACATAATAGTTTATATTATGGACAGTTCTTACGTGTGATACTCCATCGAAAATTAAGTAATAATACAATAACAGAGAACTGTATGGCTCAATAAACATTGGAAATAGTAGTATAAATTAGTTGAATAATGGAGGATTTCAAACACATGTATTTATAGAGTATATAATAAGAGAGATTTACAAATAGGTAATTTCATCAAAGCTTCATACCATATTCCGAAATTGGAGTTAATGAAACATTTTTAATTGAAAAGGCAACGGTGTGGAAGAAGGACATTATCCTCAGGTCACGTGATCAAGGTGTTTTTAAACTAGTTATATTTCACACAGTCATAATATGATTTAATAAACACCTTCCCAAATGTTCTTTAGTGGTAACATTTTATTTCCATTAAATGCTGAGTGAATCAAGAGTTAAATGTAAATTGCCTTTATTTCGGTGAAGTTAAGACTGAAAAGTCCTCTCTAAAACTCAACCCTACTACGACAGGGTATAAACAATGGTTTTAGCGTCAACTTCGGGTGTCTTCGGCACTCAGATTCAAGATAGCGGTCAACTTCGCAAATCTTAGGTCACATGACTTAGTTCTTACCAACCCTATGGGAATTTTCCCCCTCCGAATTTCTCTCCGAATTACCTCTACATTTTCTACAGGTCTAAGGTGACGGCTTTAGGAATGAAAATAAATTTGGAACTTAAGGCTTTTATTTAAACACAATACATTTTAGAATCAAAATTATCCAGTGACAACTACGTCAAGATACTATCTATTATATTTACAAGATAACTAGACGTTTCGGCCATACTGTAATGTGGCATCCTCAGTGGTTTCCCTGAGACTGGTTCATAGATGCCACATCACAACATAGGCGAAACGTTTGGTTATCTAGTAAATATTGTAGATAGTACCTTGACGCGGTTGTTACCGGAAAATGTTGATTCTAATTATGACATCAGCCGCTTAAGCATAATTTCTAAGACAAGTACATATTTTTATAATAAACTATGTCTATTCCTTAAATTAATGGCAACATTTATTGAAATATTATATAACAAAATATTGATGTGTGATAAATGTTTGTTTAAATATTCAGTCATGAAACTGTTTGCGGCTTATGTATCGGTAAACTAAATATTAATTTCTAACAATTACTAAAGATAAATGCCAAATAAGCTGTTTATCTATGTCTGTTTGTTATGTTATACTCTACTCAATGTTCAGTATACGTCAAGGTACGTTCTATTCATAATAAATTAAGAACCCCGTGTCAAAGCTGAAGGGAAGTACATACATAATGGATAGGGATGGAGTGCATCCCTTTTTGTTTGTTGTGAAAATGATGTTTCAGCTCTGTTGCTTCAAATAACAGACTAAACAGATGAAGTCTGGTGTATCTAACAGATAATTTTAAAAATATTTAATGGAAAGTATTGACATCTGAATTAATTACCTTAATTACTGGCTGACGGTAGGTTGTAAAACCTATACAAAATGAAGTATGGTACAACAGGTGATTTTTCACACTTTGTGTCCGTGATCTACCAACCTCGTGTATCCACCCACTCACCTATAATATTGTAAAGTTTCATGCGATGTAAATTTTGTAACGTAATTCAAGATTTAAATACATTTTTGTCATAACATTTTTAATTTATAATTAATCAGATGTCTAGTGTACTATTGGATGATTCAATAAAATTGAACACACAACTAAACATGTATGAACAGTCATGGAAGTAAACAGATCTTGTTGATGTTGACGAAATTATTATTCCACATCGAGAGAATCTAGTTGCTGGTGATAAATATCAACGTTCAAAATTGAAACTAGTTCTTTGTTCGATAAATGAAGAGAGCATGCCTTATAAATTACATCCTTTGAATTATTCTTGGTTAAAAACTTAAGATTTTATTTCTTTGAAATACGTAAATTCATGTAGGCTATTCAAAGTTTTATATGTTGTGCATTAGTCGTAATCGTGGCAGTTACAGCCTATATTTTCATAATAATTACGATTGGAATGTTTTGAAAATCAACCGTGAATCAGTTTATACGAAGATAGGTTGATACTTAAAATAAATTACCATTCATTGTATAGAGAGTATAATTTTTAAGGGTTGAAAATTATAATGCACACATATTAGGATTTATTGGGATTAGTATTCCAGGATTATGTTCAATCTTAACAATGGTTTGTATTATACATTGGACAGAGAGCTAGCTGCGTGAAAATAACAGTCAAGCATGTCAAGACGATTTTTTTATTAGGTTATTTTCAAATTAGGTTACGTTTTTATTTTCAATTCCTGTTTTCATCTGATATAAATGGTTTATAGTTTATTTTGGTCTAATAGCAATTATTCTAGATAATATTTACAGGATCATGCGAAGAATAATGGTTATGATAAATTAACTTTTGTGACGTCAAGTGTGATATAAATAGATTGAAGCACTCTCACACTAATACAGTCAACTTTATAACTGATGGAGTTCTCATTTTCACTCTGAAATAGTTAAAAGTTGAAACTGCTTTCCATACTTAGAAAGCATTTTCCATAACTTAGAAATTAAATTTACTTTCAAAGTCTAGTAAACATATTACACTCTAGGTGGATGAGGAGGTGGGTAGGTCAGAACCATTGTACGTGTATGAGAGGGTGGATGGGTTGGTTTCTTATTGTACTGCGAACTTGAGTTGTTACAAAATTGTTCAGCTAATATTATCTGTATGAATAAAATTAAATATTTATTTAAACTTAATAAGATGAAGAAATTACTACTAACTTATATAAGACAGAATAATGGTTTACCTGAACATGAATTCATAAAGTCATTTTACTACATTAATGTGAAAAAATATTTATAATTGTATGTTTTTGATAGAAAGGTTCAGCGAAAGTATTTAATTACACATCGTGTTCTAAAAAAATCATAACATTTTTATTTTATTTTTACTATTTAATTTCTTAGTAAATAATATAATTGCTTGAACATAAGATGTGCAGTAGTATTTTAAGTAAAATTACAAAATGTATTTTAAATTTTGTATGAAAAGTAGATATCTAATAACCTCAAAAACAGTAGTTTATGTTTTAGTTTTCAAAAGATTCATTACAGATATTCGAGTTTAAAAACTAATAACAACTTACAATGATGGTAAAGACAGTAAACGTATAAATGTGTTTCACAACTCTATTCACATATTTTATTCTGGTATTTTGAATTTGTATCCAATTTTTTTCTTGTAAGTTTACACTCCTCAACTTAAATTAATTTATTTGTAGCTTAAATATATTATTTACTGTTTCTAAGATATTTGAAAACAATGTAGACTTGCCAGCCATCAAAATAAAATAAAGACACAATTTTTAGATAGTTCTTTTATGATAAAAAAAATAAGTTTAATAAACTAATAAATATTTGTTGGAATTAAATAGTTATAGAAAGCCATATGTGGATTCAATTTGAGATCATAATTATGTGGCCGTTACCATCTTAGTTTTTTTCTTTTTTGAACATAAAACAGTTCTGTAAAAAATCCTCCTTAACACTTCAATTAATTGTTGCAATTATAATTAATGTTTAAACATTTGATAGTTAATTTAGCTTTCCATATTAGCATTATTTAATTTATGTAAAATTCTTAATTTAGTGCTGATAGAGATGAAATTAAATCTTATTATATACGATGAAAACAGTGGGAGAGGCAACATTTAAAATAAATATATATCTTTATACATGTATTTGATTTATAATTCCCTCAATTGTTTATTTTTTTACTAATTTTAATATCAATGGTACAGCTCGAAAATGGATTTTCAGAAACTAATATGTAAAACATGTTTTTATCAATAAAACTAGTGTTGTACGAGTTATTTTAATTTTTGTTTTATATATTTTCCCGTATGAATGTATACAATCGTTATACTAATCAAGCATTTGTGGTCTTCATAGTAAAAAGTGTTAATATTTAGAAATAGAAAAAAATAGATCAAAATTAATTTTATCGCTTCCGAAAACAAATACTATTTATAATCTAAATTCTTTTCAAGTTTTCCTATTACTTGCTTCTGCTATTATCTTTTAATAATTATTTTGAAAACAATACAAGTCTTATAAGTTACGTATTTTTATCTATCGAATAGTTTGTGTGTTCACTCAAAAGTCAGGGACACATGTTCTTTCAAGCTAGTAAACTTACATATTTTGTATATCAGACCCCATTTTAATTTAATAACTTTAAAACAATCTACATGTTCTTATTAGTCAAAATATATATAGTAGTTTTTTTTACGAATATGTGTAATACAAATATGTTTTTAGTTTTAGAAAAAACATTATTATTATTTTGTTTACGTGATAAAATAGAATGCAATACATGTGACTGAGAGATTGAGTGAAGAATGAATATTTCCATATGAAAGGTACAATATTGGGACTCATGTGGTATATTGGTTCTTGGTGGAGCTGCAGGGGAATAGACTGCATAATGTTTACCAATACTTGCAAATATTTAATAATATGAGTTCATTTCCTACTACTGGAACGTCAACTAATAATAATATTAAACGTACTTTCTGCCATTCTTTATCATTGTTGAGTTTATGACGTGATTCAATTGTAAAAATAAATATTTTTTACTAATTTTTTAATATTATGTGCAATAACTATTTTATATTAATATCAAAAAGCTAATTTATTGATGCCTGAAGATTTCACTGTATTGTCGGAACGCGTCGCAAATTCAACAGCGATAAGGAACGCCAGAAGGTACGTTTAATATTATTTAATATAATAATACGTGTTGCTTATAGAAAGTTTATTTTTTATTTCAATTGGTTAAACGACAAGAGAGTCAAATATACATTTGTAAATGTTTTAATGCATAATTTAATGTTATAAGATGTAACAAACACTCTAGTAAATAAATTTTTAATTTCGTAAGGCCTTTCGATAACAAAGTTACCATCTTCAGACAACCAAACTAAGTTTTACATTGATTTTAAAAACACATGATAAAATAAAAATAAAACATATGGAATAATTTAAGTAAGAAAATAATAAAAAATATATAAAAATTCACCACTATTATTTTAAATATATACCATTTATATATATTTTATGTCTTATTTAACATAAACAATGTAAAATTTAGTTTGGTTATAGTTTGGTTGTCTGAAGATGGTAACTTTGTTACCGAAAGGCCTTACGAAATTAAAAATTTATTTACTGGAGTGTTTGTTACATCTTATAACATTAAATTATATATCCATCCAGTAAGAAACGAGATTGAAGAATGATGATTTTATACATAATACAAATATACTGAATGTTTAAAATACATATCTATAAATTATATTAGGAATGTAAACTATTTCCATTTTCTCTTAATCCTTATTCAAAATAATAAATCGTTAAAGAAATAATAAATCGTACCGAGAACTATAGTTTTATTGGGTTTAAGATAAATATAATACCATAATATTCAACTAATTTAGAAGAACAGGTTGATTGAAACTGCTATAATTTAATAATATTGGTATTGTGTTCATGTATTTACTGTGATGATGATAAGAGAATTGTGGTCACATACATATATTTACTGTTATTTACTATTAGGTATCTAAAACTGTATATCGTTAAATTATTAGTCAAATGATCCTCATATTTCATTTCATTATATTTTAAAGCACGTTTGGTTTATTTAGATAATTAAGTTTACCATTTTTAATCAGCCACCATTTTGAAACAAACTATTTTAACCTTACAACCTTTTTAAAGTTCAATATGTCCTGTTACTATCAACTTTCATTACAAAAATAACTAAATTAGATATCAACCAGTTTTTAATATAAGGTTTAAAAATATAATTTATAGACACACACACTAGAAAACGGATCAAGATTGGAAGCTTTTTATATGGCATCATTTATTTGTTTTCAACTGAATAATCACTCCTAAAAACAAGGCGTAGTCAAAGTTAGACGCACTGTACATACAAAAATACTATAAAATTGCTACAGAGGAATTGATGACAAATTAAATAGTAGAACGATGAACTTAAAAAATCTATGGTTTTAAGTTATTATCCTAAAATCATTTAAAAAAACAGGAAAAATGGAGAAGGATCTTGAATCTCTACAATTAAACAAAGCATGTACGATTCTACGTTTGAAATGTTGTACAATATTTCATACTCTAAATAGTGAGATTAAACTAATTTATGATTTTCAATTGACGGAAGGCATTGGTTTTAAATAGAAATTGATTTCTCATTGTTTTTATCAAGTTAATTCTACTAATTGGATGGAAATTGAGAAGGTTGATAAAATCTAATATTTATGTCTTACTAATAGACTATCTCTCTCTCCTTGTTGGGACTAACAAATCCCCCCCTCCCTTAGTTGGTGGGCACTATTCAAGTTAATCACGAGTCACTCAGTTGACAATGGGTTGCTACTCAAGTAAACAGTGGTTGCTACCAAGGTTAATTACAGTTGGCTTTAGGGTTTTGAATATTTAATTTTAGCCTGAGGTGAAAATCACAGTAAAGCTGCCTCTAGTTGTGCCAGCTATTTACCAATTTCATGGGATACAAATCTTGTAAATACTATTTACGTGATTGAAATTTTGGTAAACAAATGAATATTATTAATTTGTCTATAACAAAATCTTAAAAAACCATTTACCATGTATTATCTATACAAAGTACTAGCATTATAACAGCACCTATCATGCACTAAATGAATAAATAATCCTTTGAGTTGAAATATTGAGTAACAAGCTTAAGAGTTTAATAGAAATTAGAAATGTATACTGTACCTAAAAATAGAAAACAGAAAAATATGCGGAGAGAATGTCCTACCACAAAAACTGTAGAAGTCTCAGTTACACCATGAATATTATTTAAAATTGGTGAAAGTTAGTTTTACAAGTAATTGATCTCAGGTTTTATACAAAATACATATTAACAACAGATGAACGATAAACAATTTACTCACCAATAGGATGTTACGATATTTGTCATTATATTAGAGTATGAGCTTTTAATTTATGTATTTTTGGTAAGATAACCACGTTAAGTTATTATGGTCTACAAACTTTGACGTTTCTAAAAAATGGTTTCTTTTGATCTCTCTTGACAATAGCTTGAAGTGATATTAGTGAGGGAGATTGACTGCCTTCAATAGGCTTATATTGGCAGGGAGGGTTGATATATTACTGAATACATCGTTAAATAATTGTCATAAATATATAGCTACATTATTCTTTTCTAAATATATTGAAAATTAAAAGAAATATTTCACTTTATTTTGGTTGGTATAATATATATGTAATAGTTATTTGCTGTATAAAAAATATAATAATTAAATATATCTATGTCATACTGTTCAATACACCTATAAACTAACTATAAATCATAAAGTACTGAATTACTAGGATGAAAATTGGTTTTGTACTTAGTGGAATGCACATACCTGGCTTTATCGTAAATAGATTGTAACACCAGGTTTTATTATATAAAACAATTTTACCACCGTACTTGTATGGGTGGGTGGGTGGGTCAATACCACTGTACGTGTATGGGTGGGCGGGTAGGTTAGGTTAGGTACATCGTAAGCTTACTCGATCCACCATCAAATCTTGGATATAAAAATGTTCTGTGGTGGTTTTTCTGATGGTTGTATTGACTGGTTCAAGTCATACTCGACGGGCCGTCGGCAGTATGTAAAGGCTGACAACAGTGTATCTGACTGGGAACTGGTGACTAGAGGTGTGCCCCAAGGTTCAATACCACTATACGTGTGTATGGGTGGGCGGGTGAGTAGTGAATTGTCTACAAACCATCCTAATATTACAGTGGAATTGTACAAGGTCCCTTAGTTGCCCTGGCCATTGGACTATTAATGAATATCTCTTTCTGAGTTATCAACAGTCTACCTTAGTTATTATCACTTGAAGAGTTAGGCCAGTACTGTATCTCTGCAAGTGTTATGGTTTTTTTAAACTTTTAATAATATTTTACCATTCCACCCACCATATTTCAACCTATGATAGGTCCTCCCACCCACGGTATGACCCGTATGCAATGACAAGATTCGTGACTATGTATGTACGTGTATCTTAAAATAAAAACGCACTAAACACAATTTAAGAGAAATGTGTTCAACCTAAAAAGTATTCTGATTTTAAAAAACACCGAGAATGAGAAGATAACTAAGATCTGTTAATGGAGGATCATTAATAGACATAAACATCATATACGATTTATAAGCAATGAAATACCAACGTTGCCATTCCTCCAGAACAAAGTTAATATGCAATAATGTGCTGTTTTCTACTTTAAAAACATCATATACTAGCTCAACTAAGTACAGTTTATTTAACTGTCTCTAATTTAATCTCCATATAACTAAAATAAATGACCTCGTCAAAATAGCAGGATTACAATAAAATTAGCTGAATATATGTAAAAGACCCTTCTAAATAATATGGTGGGGTTCAAGAAGGGTTTAGTGGCAAACCACAGATCACCAGAATACAAAATACTCATACATAAATCATTTTTGTCACTGAAATACATTCCTTTATCCAACCATCCATCAAACACTGAAGCATCATGGAGAGAAACGCTGCGTCAGCTGAAACTCATCATAACGTTTTTATTATAAGGTGAATAAACTATATTTGTTATATTTATAGGATAATTTAAATCGTCCTATGTATTATTAAACAATGAAAAAGTGTGTGTACTGTAGACTTAAAAAAGTTTGACGACTCTGTCAGTACGTTTTGGGAAACATTTATTTTTCAAACTCTGATCAAATAAACCTTAATTGATTTTCTCATTTGAGCAATTTTTTAAAATATCCTATTTCACGTGAAACTAGCCGTCAGTCTTTCCTTCGCTACATGGTTGTTCTCTACATCCGTTTTACCCTTCCCTCCATGGCTCTCTCCAAATCATTATATCAATAGTAAATCAGAGCATGCTGCTCTTTTCAAAAATAACAAATTGTAAACTCTATACAACCATATACGTCTAAGTTCACTGTAGGGACGTGCAAGGCAGTACAACCATAGCATAGATAGTATAAACTACCTTAATAGTCATAATATTATAAAAACCAAATTAGCCAAGCTTTTATATTTGTTTTTATCAGCTGTAAAATAAATTATTAAATTAAATTTAATTAATTATTTAATTTATGTATTCATAAGACCCGAACGTCAAGATATGGTCGAATTTGGATTGCGAATGAGTCTGATGAGTGTAGATGAGCGAATGTAGTCATTGTTACAAACTAAGGCCGACTATTCCTTAGAAAGTGTCATTAATCAATAACCCAATGACAAATGAACAGCCGGTGGTTATCAGCTGATCCTTCTCAAAATGTATTGACTCTGTTGGGATCGAACTGAGAACCTTTAGCTTATGAAGCTGGGATTGAACCAACTACGCTACCGACCAATGTTACTCTTACGTTATTACGTTCCTCTTTAAATCATCATCACCTGGATGAAAGGGATGTCAAAATTCCTCCTTCAGTAAAGGAAAGAAGGTTAGGATAGGTATGGAATGACAGTGAACTTTTTGGCCCTTTAACTAGGGTCATCAATAAATTATTGTAAAGTGTAATATAGGTGGTTTAGAAAGTATGTATTGAGAGTGAGGGTAATTTTTAGTTTATTTAGGTTGCTTATGTTTTTTTATGTCTCATGGGAGAAGATAGTAAAATTGTGCACCAATGAAAATTGAAGTTAGTGTTGTTTATTGTGTTGTAATTCTGTGTGGTGTCGATGAAATTGTTTGAGTTTTTGAAAAAGTATGATTTAAAGTATGTACAGTGCTGGTAGAGTTAGTGAGTTAGTGTGTTTAATTTATTTATTATTTTCGATGTACTATCTGATTTAGTTAATTGACAGCTCTGAGTACCCGATTTTGTAGGATAAATATTTTTGATAGGTTTTACACATCTTAACATATCAAATATACGCCGGACTCTCCCCGCAGACTGGACACGTAATAAATATAAATAATTAATAAACCAAAACCCTTGATTTAAGTAATAACTAAAAATAAGTGGTAAGTTGTTCTTCAGTTGAATTACATTGTGAAGAGGTGAAAATTCTTAAAATCCAAAGACTTTTTCCTTAAATTAGTCTTAAAGGTGTTTTCTTTATTATTGTTCATTTTTTTTATCACACAACAGACTTTAAAAAAATCAGTAATAAAATAAAAATCATTTAACAATATCCTTAATGCTTTATATATACATTATTTATATCATGTACTTTGTATCTTAAACGAAGAGATCTCTAGGTACAATATACTATTAGGATGACTACATGGAAGCATATTAGTTGATAGTAAGTATAGAATGTAAGAACGTTAAAGGTAGTGTTGTATTGTTTCAATTATATTTTTGAAACTGTTACTAAAATATCCTGTTAATTTATAATTTTTTAATATTTGTCATATTGCGTGACCAACTGTAGTTTTTATTTTCATCCATTTTTTCTGTATTTAAGTTTATTACCTATACATGTGTTTCCCTGTATGTGTTGCGCTTAAAATATTCACTGTAGTAAACTTACATGTGGGTGTGAAAGATAAAATTTGAATTTCTCCCACAAATCCATTTACAGACTTGAAAACGTGCCAAACAGAGACTTTGACTAACATCCAATTTGATCGTATCTCTTTTCTGAGGTATAACAGATATGACTCTTTTTGATTATATGTGTCACACTCAATCCATCCATCGTGTTCAACTTACTTGTTGATTGAAAATGTATGCATTGGCTTCCTCCAACAAATCCACTTAGAGAGTAGAGAACGTGACATATTGAGGGTTTTTCTGTCATCGAATTTGGATTTATCTCTTCACTGAAGTATAACAATGTGACTGTGTTTCCCTCCATATCTTACTTTAAATATATCCATCGGGGTAAACATAATTGTCGGTGTGAAATGTAAACATCGACTTTCTCCAACACATCCACTTAGAGACTGAAGAACGTGATATATTGAGGCTTTTCTGTCGATATTTTGGCTGTATCTTATCACTGAAGTATGTCATTTATGTATTGCTATATTCGTCATGTACGCAGTTTAGTGTAGTGAATACTAATTGATCATAATTCTAGTAGAATTAGGTTAAGAAATCACTATGAACCGTAATTAATATTGAAACCCTGGAAAATGTAGTTTTTGTTTTTTTATTTTTTACAGAAACTCCAAATCATCCTGCTTAAACTAAAATTAAATATGCACTGATATTTATCCACCATATTTTGTTTTATAATAAGGCAGTGTATGGGTGGTTACTAAGGGTCGTCAAATACATGAGATAACCTCAGTACAAGATTAGAGTACATAATATCTCGATAAACAAATCCTATATTGTTGTATAATTTACTATTTTAATAAGCTATTGGAAATAAATTAATAGATTTAAGTGACTTCAAAATGTATTACATATTGAAATAAGTAAAATACCGAATGTATGTATGTAGTTTGAAATTGCATTTGTCTATTTTAGTGTAATTATAATCCAAGATGTATCAAACGACGGTACATAAAATTGTAATATAGACTTAATTTAATTTCAGATAATTAACTTTAGCTAATATAAAACACAGACCATATTGTATCAATTATTTTAAATCATATTAACATCATGAAATATTTAACATAGTAGATTATACAAACTAAAAAGCTCTTAAATATCCATTATTTGTATAACAGCACAAACCCGTTAATATTAAAATTATTATAGTAAATAATCAGCAAGTAAATATAAACAAAGGAACCGCATAGGGGTGGAAATCAATAAATTGTTCAAGTATTTATCCGTTATAGTGTATATACACTTTAGTTTGCTATACATTTGTAAAAGTGGTCGTAAAATAATCCTGAATAATAAAAATAAATCAGCACAATCCAATTGATTATAATAGTGGTCTAACCAGTTATTGCTATACAAGGTTTTCTATTTTACAATGAGTTTCCATAAAAAATTTATTGGTGATTAAATAAATATATTTGTAATTTAATCAATTTTCATATTATATGAAATTTTTGAAAGAAGAGCGTTCATAAGACAGGTTATTTTGACCTTTAAAACTTAAAAGTCATAAATTAACTACGATATGTACTAAGATTCTTAACTTGAGCCCTTTGGAAACATTAATAAATATTAATTACGTGTTTTCCATTTTATGTAATTTTTGTTTGAAAATGTGTGCACACATCAATTAGTATCCATGAATATTTAATGATGAATGAATGAAATTGTGACGTATATAATATCGTGTTATAACATGATCCACATCCACAATATTAAATTATCCAGACATCTGACAAACAGTTATATGACATTTATTACAACAGTTTGTCAACAGTTCCATTTGTCAGAGTCAGTTGAACATGTTATCAAGTCAACACTGTTATGTAATTCATATATTTGACATGTTTCCTTTAGGATGTCAGTAACATATTTGTCGTTCATATAACATGTATTATTACTATAAATAGATCAGTTAGATCTATAAATAAGTTATATAAATAGAACGTATTACTATAAATAGATCAGTAAATAATAAGTTGTAATCGTCTGAGTAGTGAAAAATAATTATAAGCTACGTTTCCCCTAATCAATGTTTACTGAATATGTATTAGAACCAAACATATTATTTATACAATTTAAAATGTATTTAAGGTGTAAAATTTTATTTATATTTAACAACAAGTCGTAACTGGAATATAACTTAATAATATTTTAACTACATGTAAGCTGTCGATACAATGCATGCACTTAACCGACAAAAATATGCTAGCCACCAACTGTAGGGTTAAGCAACGAAAGTCTTACTATTTTGTTCTGTACAAATTATATCTAGTGGAAAACCTAACTAAGACTTATAAGTAAAAAACGATTTAATTACATATGGATCACAACATAACCAATCTTACCACCAAAACAAACCAAAATTACTTTCCATAATTTATATATATATTTATTTATTTATAAATAATGAAACATCGATATTTACTCTAATACTTAGGTTTATGACTAATGAAATGATGAACTATAAAGTAAAAGAGTTTAGAGTTTTGTTAGTTCTAATAAATAACCTTATAAACTGTTATTACTTTAAAAACGTTTAATATTTTACTTAATACAAAAACACCAAGATTTAATTTGCAACTGTTCACTCATTCCTTTTTTTGTTATATTGGTATTCTTGCCAATAATTTTAAATTAACAACACTCCATCTAATTGATCCGTTAAAAATATCTAAAATTAACTAGTATTGAAATGAAAGAACATTTTGATCTTAGCGCACAGGAAAAATATTTCAAGTCTGAACATAGAACTGAATTATTAAGTCTATTTCAATGTAACTAAACACTTCAAGAATCGTTTTATTATGAAACAAATCTGGCTCTAATTTGTGCGGTAAATAGTTATTGATTATTACTTAATATGCAATTTATCTGGGATATTACAAGAAAAGGTTAATTTATTTAATTTTTGTAATAGTAAACACTCGTGGTTTTTCATTTGTGAATTTTAGTTATTATTATAAAACCAGGACTAAATAAACAATAATTTTAAATTTACATTAATACTTTCACTGTTTGTTGTTATTCAACAGACTAGTTAAAAAAATTATGATATTGTTATGTTCCCTTGAATAACTTAAGAAGAACATAAGTTAAGAAATAAATATAAGTTGTGGCTATTTATGATGTTGGTAATGTTTTACAAAAAGTAGTGAAAATAATCGTTTTGTACACCAAATTTACAATAATCATTCAGTAAATATTCGTTTTATAGTTTTAACAAAAATGTTTACAAATATATATTAATTATAACATAATACTAAACAAAGTCTTTCTCATTGACTTATTTATGAGGTATTTTATTTAACCTTAAACCTTTTATTAACAATCATTCCTTTAACTACACTATATAAAGTTTTGAAAACAAGATATTTCATAATTTATTAACAATAAATTAAACAGGGATACGATATTCCAGTTCAAGAAATATTACGATACACTTCAAGAAGTTAGATGAATGGTTTTTGTTAAGTCAAGGTAATTGGCTAAACAAAAATGTAAAGGAACGAATTTTACATTTTAATTACATTGACGTTTCCCATTCGGACTGATTAGTAATCTAGTTAATTAGCCCCTTTAGCAAAGGCAACAAGTACCACAGTTAACTTGTCCTCGATTTACAGCTTGTACACTTATATACTCCATTGAACTTTGCTAAAGTCCTTTACACTTTGGCCGCTTCCATTCTGTTTATTATTAACATCAGGATATTTTTAATTTATATGAAATAAACGTACATTATACAAATATATTTTATGTTTTCCTTTCACTCAGCAAAAATGATCATTAGGTTGGTTGTATTATACATAATTCTACATGTAAGTGGAGTTAAAATATTAATAAAAAATACCCACTATGATTTATGATTTGTTGACCATAGCATGTGGTAGTTCACGGCACAGAATTTTAATTCTTTTTATGGTATTTCATGCATATATTTCTTCTATATATATGTTTAAAAATAATAATTTATGTGTTCTTATTAACATTATGTACTTGTTTTGATTATAGTTATTAGATAGTGTGGAGATGACTTAATTTGGTATTAACAATAGGACTAGAGGATTAAAACTATACAATATAAATTAGAAGACAAAAGAGAATTTTTTACCGTTCCTACTGACTCTTTACCACCGATGGACAACAGACCACAAGGAGTTGGTAGATCATTTTAAAAGAGAGTATAGGTCATAGGCACATAATTTTATTGATTGTCAAGCAGAGATGAATGTCACATTTTGCACTTCAAAACGATAATTAAAAAAAAAGACGGTTATGCAATATTTATTAAATTACCCATAAAATTTAACTAAAAAATATTTAAGTTACTATAATCTGTTTCGTTTCACTGCATTTAAAATTTTTCTGAGTGGTTTGTAACCATATGAACATAAAATCACATACTTAGAAGGCTATAACGTTATCTTGAAATTGTTAGAACACGGAAATAATCAACGCTTTATTTGAGCAAGCAAAGACAACCAGTATCTTGCAGTAGTATCCTTTTGAATACTCTCTTTCGAAAGAAACTAATTTAATCCTCAAATTCAACATCAACATTTTATTCGGTCTAATTACAGAACTAGCATTATTATCATAGAAACAAACCAATACGAAATTAGAGGGCGTGAGTATTTCTAGAAATAACTAAATTAATAAGGTTAATTATATCCTAACCAGTGTAACAATAAGCAATTGTTTAAATATTAAAGAAAACAATCAGAAACCATTATTACTTTCATATAAATTAACGAAACAATAATTTCAAGGCCAGACTCTAACCAGAGGATTCTAACGTTATGGTAAGATAAATAACATCGAACGTGGCTGTTCCTTTGGTGGGTGATCCTGTCCTTGCATGCAGCTTGCTTGTCCAGTCACTAGTGGTGGTTAGGAGTTGGTCTCGAACCAGGTTGTGCTAGAGGGTATATTAGCTCTAACCTGGTTAAATAAAACCTTTATATGAAATGTTACAATAAACTGGTGATTTCTGAAGAAATTTAAAAAACTATTTAACAAAATATTAAAATAAATCGTAATTAATCAAGTAAATCTACAGTTATTATACTCGTGTTTTTGTTCGATTATTTTGTATATAGATAACAGTTGTTTTACTAAATGTCATTTTACTTTAAGCTATGAAAATATAAAGCGATAAATTGCTGTTTATAATTATTACTATACACATTAATGGTCTTTAAAGTATATAAATAATATAAAGATATTATAATATAAAGATATAATGATCACGTAATTACAGTCAAACTGCAGCTTACACATGTAATATACATTGTTCATATGCAAAGAACTTTGACAATGGTAAGTCAATGCTGTAGTAGACAATGGAGGCGAGAGTATGTTCTAACTTTGTCACATTATAACACAGTTCGTAGTGCTTGTGTAAGAGAACTTGCTTGCTAAATGTTAATGTATCTGATAATAGGTTTACAAATGTAAGATACATAGTTGAAAGGCAGAGAACTTAGACAATGGCAAGTCAAGGCTGTAATAGACAATGGAGGAGAGAGTATGTTCTAACTTTATCACATTGTAACACAGTTCGTAGCGCCTGTGTAACAGAACTTACTTGCTAAATGTTAATTTATCTGATGGTAGGTTTACAAATGTAAGATACATAGTTGAAAGGCAGAGTAATTTGATAATGGTAAGTCAAGGCTGTGTAGACAATGGAGGGGAGAGTATGTTCTAACTTTGTCACATTGTAACACAGTTCGTAGCGCTTGTGTAACAGAACTTAATTGCTAAATGTTAATTTATCTGATGGTAGGTTTACAAATGTAAGATACATAGTTGAAAGGCAGAGTAATTTGATAATGGTAAGTCAAGGCTGTGTAGACAATGGAAGAGAGAGTATGTTCTAACTTTGTCACATTGTAACACAGTTCGTTGTGCTTGAGTAACCGAGCGTACTTGCCAAATGTTAATATATCTTATTGATAAGATATATTAACCATATCTTAACCATATAATATAATACACATACTCAAGTATTTGTTTATAGTATTTGTTTTAACTTTCATAAACTTTAGATTATGAATTTTTACATAAAAGAAGTAAATATTACAGTTATCAGTTTATTAACATTTAGTCAGGATTTACCTTAATTGAATTTAATATGCCTATTGTTTTCCATGAGGAGTTATCAAAGTAAAAACCGACAAATTTTGTTACGGGTGTAAGACTTAATACTGATTATATTTGTGCGAATTCATAGTTAAGTATACTACTCCCAACATTTCATGAATATTTATAAATATTTTAGTGTTCAACTTTTTATGAATATTGTGTTGTAAATAAAATATATCAGTTAAATAAGTCAACTTCATCTCTGTTTGTATTCCATTCCATTACATTTAGTAAACATATTTCATCACTTATCGTATCATTAACAAAAATACAATGAAAATTAATAACATATATAAAGCTCTTATACGTTTTCGATTCCTAATTTCAAATAGACAATTGGTTTGTTAATAGAAAATTATTTTGTAAAATCTGTTTAGACAATAGGCACCTTGCAAGTATAATGTTGAATATGACACATAACTGCAACCACAAATAAAATTATGTCTAATATAATAGAGAAATAGTACTTGCTTACAAATAATTAATATGGATAAAACTATTAGGCTATATTTTAAGTGTTTTAATATTTATAAAAAGGAGTTTTTTCAGATATATAACTAAAGAAAGATATAGTTTTGTACTTTTTAATATCATTCGAAATGCTTAACTAAAATGTACATATTTTTATATTGTTTCAAAAGAAGTAGGTTGTTAATAATAGTTTTCATTATTTCACATTACAACAATTAATTTATAAATTGATAGAACATTTTTGGTCATACTGTGTAGTAATATAGATAATTGAATCTTTAAACAAATTTTAATATGTAAAACATTCATTATTATATTAAAAATCTATTAGTTAATTTATATATTCACTCCTTTCTCACTAAACGTTTCCTAAAGATTAGGAAGGATTATGGAAATTATATCAAAACAGTTCACTGATCGAGTGTGTGTTTTTAACTGTATAACTTGTTTATATTTGCTAAAACAATTATTTATAACTATTTGTATACATAATTGTTTTAAATACAAATATAAGCGAGTGTGTTTTTAATAGAATAACCGTGATACATCAGGTATATTTTATCGTCACTTAAGTAAGCCCACAGGAACACCAACTGTCAGCTGGTGGATTCACTGCTCAGTTGGTAACACTGACGGACTAGTCTACGATAACTGAGGCTAGTACGCCAAAATAGTGCCGTAAAATGGGATTTATTTATTTTTTTTTTGTGCCTTGCATTTCATAATTTACTACCAAATTTTAAAACGAGAAAACTATAATTTGATCACTAAAAGAGGCTGATAATTTATTTTTTAAAGTATCTTAAGGTAATAACATGATTATGGAATGATTTTTTGTAAATTATATTAATTGTTTTAATATCAAGATAATATTTATATTGTAAAGAGTTTTGTTCTGGATTGAAAATTATCATTCGCTGCAAACGCACTTATCAGTTATTTTACCATTTTCCCTATATACATGATGATTCAAAGATTTTAAACCACTACCATTTTGTAACGGATAAAGTTTTTGAAGTGCGGTTTGTGGCATTCTCCTCTACTTGACGAGCTCAATAAAATCACGTGCATATCAACCTATGTTTATATTATAAATTTTCTACTGACTCCTCGTGGACCACTCTCGTAGAAGATTAGCAGTATACCGAATAAATGTTAAAGTAGGTGTACATTAATCATGGGTGAATTTTTTTAGCTTCGTCTGATATGGTTACAATAAACTTAAGCCGATCTTGAACACAGACAAGAACATACAAAAATTGTTAAACATTCTTGGCCCCATGAAAATAAAACTCTTAATAAAAAATGTACTATCCGGCTTTGGTACTTGATATCTGGCCCAATAGGAAATCCATTATAAATGTGTCAATAATTTCTTATCTTTGTGGAGGCATCAGACTTAAATTTGCTAATTTTTGTTGGTTAGTAAATAAATAGTTCAGTTGTATGACACAGTAGTGGTTGCAGGTGTATTGGTTGATGGGTGTTCCTGGGGCGCAAGTACCGGACCAGTGGCCAGATTCACTTTCCACCCACTACAATCTGGACACTCCTATGAATCTGTCCTCCAACGGCCAGATGTACCTATCTGTGAGTATATTGATATTATAAGTGGCATTCACGTGGCAACTCCTCTATACCGTTCTATGTAACTAACTCTTAAAATACAGTGCCAGGAGACTTTTGTCTAAGGGCCATTCTATACGAGCAGTTAAACTGCTGTGTGTTTTACACTGACCTTCAGCTTTTCTTTTACCATTTAAAAGCAATCAAAACGCAGGCAGTTTTCTAGCCATAAAAACTCTAGACTATGTATGTATGTTGCCAAAATTATAGTTAAGAGTTGGTATATATATTTTGTTAGCTTCTTTACTTTTTTTTTACTATCTACGCCAGTGGGATTTTTATCATTATTTTTGTATGTTGTGTCTGTTTTCAACAGCAAGTGCACTTAAGATAAGAATTGAAATTTCCGAGCACCACCATTTTGTTTAGGTTTAAACTATTGATTTATAATTAAGATTCAATTGTTTAAGTTAACAAGTTTAAAACTAATCTTAGACAGAAAAATAATATATTTTACATGAATATAGTAATTATATGATTTTAAAACCATTACTACATCAAATTATTAATTAAAATGTGTGTTTTTATAAGTAACAAATGTCTTTTTATGCAGAATTATAATGCTCAGAATAAGCTTTTAAAGTTATTTTAAAAATTATATGTCACTTACTTAGTTCTAATAAAGTAAATTAAATATGGACTATACACACTTACATAGTGTGGATATTAGCTAATAGCTTCCACCTTTCTTTAGGCTTACCTAGTATTACTAATATAGACATATTTTTGCTTTAAATTAGCTCTTCTACTAGTTTTAATTTAAATTGTTACGAACAATATTTTCTTGAGTAACAATATTAAAACATAGGTTACAGTATATTCCATAAACTTGATCCTGAGATTTTTGTGTACTTTTATAAAATGATTTTATGTCCTAAAATAGTTGAAACAATTTAGTTAAAATATTGAAGTTCTTCTTCAACTATAAACTGGTATATATATTTTAATAACTAAAATTATTAATAACACTTGATAAGAACAAGTGTTATTAATAATTATAGAACAACATAAACATAAACAAAAGAACAACATAAACATGGCCTAAAAACATCAGTCTACAGAAAACAAACTCACACAGGCAAATACCTCAATTTCAATTCTAACCACCCACAAACTGTTAAAGAAGGAGTAGCCTTCTCTCTCTTTGATAGGGCCCGAGCCATATGCTCAGACAAAACTAAACTAGACAATGAACTAAACAATGTTTCCAAAGATCTAATAAACAATGGCTACCCTCAGTCTCTCATAAACAAATGTAAACAAATAAGAAAACGCAAACAAACACCCACTGACACAGAAAAGCCGAAAGCATTCATGTCCATTCTATATACGCCTAACCTTTCAGAATAAATCAGACGCATAGCTAGGAAATACAAAATCAGAACATCATTCAACACACAAAACACATTAAGACAGTCTTTAACTAAAACTAAACCAAAGAATGAGGAGCAATCCTCCAAAAATGTAGTTTATTGCATTACTTGTGAATGCAATGAAAAATACATAGGGGAAACAAAGAGACCACTGGAAGTTAGGCTAAAAGAACACAAAAATAACATTAAAAAAGGAAACACTACACATTCTAAATTAGCTGAACATGCCTGGAACAATGAGCACAGATTTAACTGGGATAACACTAAAATACTTCATAGGGAACCACATTTTTTTTAACGTAAATTCATCGAAGGTGCCTTTATGAAACTAAATAATGAACAAGTAATCAGTCAAAGTAGCATAGAAGTTAGACCCATGTGGGTTCCTTTACTTAAAAACACACTTGATAAAAAGTTCAATACACTCATGAACCAGAATCCTACACCACCTGCACCTATAACAATTAAACACCCCATGAGTCTCCATCCCCGTACCTGAGTCACCGCATTTTTGGCGATCTCGGAGCGTATGTCCCTGACCTCGTCAGTCTGTGTATGGTTGTTGTGAAGTGTAGTGTGTATGTTTGTCTAGTCCCCGTGTTTTATCACCTTGGAGGGAACTTCGTAGACACTGCATTTGGATTGTATCATCCTCACTTCGTACCTGGGACGTCTAGACGCCATCGTCACTGCGGGTCGTAAGACTTCATCATTTTTGTAATATTTGATTAGGGTATTGTTTTATTCCTAATAATTGTTGTCTTTTCAGGTTAAAATGTAATTTTAATAGTAGCCTCAGTCCTTCCGAGCCATTATTTTTTTTTATATATATATATAATTTTTTGTGCGTGTTGAATGTTATTTTAAATTAATTGTGTTTTTCAGGTACCATATATTTATGATTAGTTAATGTAATCTTATTTCAGTCTGATTTGAATATTAATTTTATTGTGTTTTACATTTTTCGTTGATATCGTGACCTTGACAGCGCCTACTTGGCTATATTAATTTAACCCTGTTAATATTTTTTATATTTAGTAGAAGTTCATTTTGTTGTACTCCATTCTAGGATCTAGGTTAAAATGTAAATAATTATTAAAGTAGATAAGTTTATTAGTTTAAGAACGTAGTTTTATAACATATTTGTGTAGATGTAATTTAGTTTTTAGCACTTGAAAAAGGTTTGGGTTTTACCAAATCGAAACGTCGTGATTGTTATTTTTCACGTAATGATGGCAAATGTCCAACTACCTTTGTCTCCCTCACTTGATAAGATTTACATAACTATTTTTTTTATATTCTAAAGAATATTTTTAAATGTATACCCAACATTTAAATAAAATTTTCTATAATATGGATAACTAAATCGCATATTAACTTATTTAGTGTTTAACATTTTTTACTGAAGTACAAAGTAATATCATAGTAATAGTTCTATATACTGCTTCGTTACATTTTATGAAAGATGAGATATATCATTACTCAGAAGGAGACAGCATTATACAAATAATATTATTTTAATGCAAAGCAGGAAGAAAATGGCCTGGATATAGCTCTATGTTGGTCAATAGAGATCTCAAGGCTATTCATACCAAAATTAGACCATCTTTGGTGTTATAGAACTCCAGAAAAACGATTGAACAGCAAGAACTCTACCGTTACAATGATAGAAAACTATGTTACTTAACATTATCAATTTATAACAACAAAGTGAACTTTGAATCTATTTTGGATCGAACTGAAACACATTATTTTAGGAAACAGTTTTAAAAATAACGTTACCAACGATAGTTGCCAACTACTGAAGTCACCCATCACGGTTCATGTTCCCACCAATACTATAGTTTGTTTGAGTGTTGTACCTCTGGAGACTGGCTTTTCAACACATTATGACAGCGAGTTTACTGTGTGTGAGGAGATCACAGTAAATAAATCCAGTGACGGGTGCTGAGTGCTCGTAATCCGTCTGGAGTGCTGAATCCTAGAAGATGGATTTTATTATATCGCTTCAAGAGGAATCTTTGTCATAAATCGTAATTTCACATTGTCAAGGAATCATCCAGACAATGTTCCCTGCAATTATTTTGAGTTGAAATTTACAAATTAGAATCTGGGCTTAATCGGTCGGTGTCATAACTAGAATTTATATTTTCCGGTAACAACCGCATCAAGGTATTTTTTACATTATTTACAAGACGTTTCACCCATGTTGTGATGTGGCATCCTCAATAGTATCGCTAAGACTGTGTGTAAATAATGTAGATAGCACCTTGACGCTGTTGTCACCGGGAAATATAGATTCTAGTATTAACTATCAGAATCTTGTATTATTAGGGTGTATTATTATTAGAATTATCACATCTTGTATTTTATATCTCTTGTTGAAGAAAAATATTGCAATAACGCTAGGCAATATTGGAGTCAGTTTAATGATTATTAGGCTCCAATAATTAATATTGCAATAACGAATATCGCAAATTAATACGTTATTATAGTTCTAAAATTAATCAACCATTACAATAATTAATACATGTGATATATTAGGGTCTTTCAAAAATTCAAACAACACGTAACTTAGTGAAAGTGGAACAGTTATTTAATTACTTAAAATGTGTCCGTTGTCTGACGACAACAACTTATTTTATTAATAAATATAATAATCTCCATAATATTGCATAGACATATAAATATTATACTTTTACAAAGAACATCTAATATTGCAAGACCAGGAAAGGTATTTTGGCAAATGAAAACACATACCAGAAATGTATGAAACAGATGTGTATTTTATTCGAATGTGATTTTTTTACACCGGGTGTAAGAGCTAGAAGAATCCAAAATGAATATCTCCAATAGAGGTGTTTATTTTTAGTCATTTAAACTGCAAATTGAAAGTAATAAAACCAACATTGTGTGTAATGGTTTATTTAACAAACATTGCCTAAAAACTAGTAGTTTAGGAAAATGCAATCTTTCCAAGTGACCATGCTGGAAAATCCCTAGTCATTACAAAAATATACACGCTAATATGAATATCAGCCTAATGATGGTTTAGTGAGAAGTCAGCTGATTATAACAACATTGTTGGCTTTATATATGTTTATTTACTGTAGTCATTTTACTGTTATTGAATCTCTTCAAATAAATGTCTTATGTAAAAAAAAAAATTTATCCACCACAACAAAAGGTACAGTGTGTGCTTTGGCTTGCAGAGTGATGATCCGTAATTCGCGTTAAACGTCAGACTCGTTGTGAATATAACATTAATTCACAAACTTCAAGGTAAATCTTATTGTTCGGCATAAGAATTCAAGCGAATAGAATTTTGATTCCAATAACGGGAAATTGTGCAAAGTAACAAATAAAAGAAATAAATGTTTCATTAAAACCACACGTACATCAATTTGCCGAATGTTTCATTGAAACCTTATATACATAAATTTTCCAAATGTTTCATTAAAACCCCATGTACATAAATGTTCTTAATGTTTCATTAAAACCCCACGTACATCAATTTGCCGAATGTTTCATTGAAACCTTATATACATAAATTTTCCGAATGTTTCATTAAAACCCCACGTACATAAATGTTCCTAATGTTTCATTAAAACCCCACGTACATCAATTTGCCGAATGTTTCATTAAAACTACACGTACATCAATTTACCGAATATTTCATTAAAACCCCACGTACAAAGAGTTTGCCGAGTGTTTCATTAAAACCCCACGTACAAACAATTTGCCAAGTGTTTCATTAAAACCCCTTGTACAAACAATTTGCCGAATGTTTCATTAAAACCCCACGTATATACAATTTGCCGATTGTTTCATTAAAACTCCAAAAACATCAATTAGATCATATTCTGCATTAATGAAAATTCCTAAACCGACAATCGGCTAAAATTGCGTGTATTAAATATTTTGCTGCTTCACAAAAAAATATGAAATGATCGATCTTGAATACTATATAATAAGTTATTAGTATTAGTAATTATAAGAAATAATTATTTAAAAGTTATTAGTCATTTATTTTGCACTTGTTCTATAAATCCTAATAAACTACCATGATTTTTATTATTTTATCTTTTCCTAAATATGGTTTTTTGGTAGAAAATAAACACTTATTTAATATTTATAATTTGAACCTATGTTTTATTTTTATTTAATTACTGAAAAGAGGAATTAGAATAGTACTAGGTAATTTAAGTGTTAGACTATAATAATAAATTTATGATCTTGAAGTTTTGAATCCAATTTATTAGTTGTTTGGTGTTAAGGATTTAAATAACAAAGCAAAACTAAATTTTAACGATGTTATTAAAATATTAGATGAATAATAATCATACGTTTAGTAATTTTGAATATGTATTTAGTATTTTATTTACGATATGTTCAGAGGTAAAGTTGAGCTCAGGCCAGAAAGCTCATTTATTGGCCAAAGAAAGGAAATGAGCCCAAAAGTAATTTCTTATTATTATGTGTCAGCAGAACTTAGTATTGTTATAACTCCGCTCGATACCGGTCCCAAGCCCGGCGTCTCATCTTCCCATAACCGATGAGGAGGAGGAGGGGTAGGACACCTTCCCACAGCTCTCAGTGTGATCCCGATGCTGAGAGCACTCCTATCTCATTAATTCCTTATCCTACCTAACCTCTCCAACCAAGCCAAGGCGGAACAGCGTGGGCCGAGGGCTGAATGGCTGGTGGTAGACCAGTCTATACCATGCGGACTCTGGACACCTGCCGAAATCCAGTTTCAAATAGGCTTACCCTGGCATGCGGGGCTCTGTCGGGGCTAGACCATTTATTTCCCTAGCTACTCGTGGGAATCCATATGGATCCGAATTCTAAAAAATTAACAAAACCTTTACCTAAGGACCGCATTGAGTCCTTAGGCAATGAACCGAGCATGGAAGCAGAGGGCAGCCACACCGGCCAGCCCTTGTTTTCCATTGCTCGGGCCAAATCGACATCGGGGGGGGACTCATCTCTCTCCGATTCTGAATCGAACTTGGCTGAGGACCGCCCAGAGTCCTCAGACAAGAACCTTGGCACGGGGAACGAAGGCAGCCAAGCTGGCCAGCCTGAAGTCCCCGCTGCTCGGATCAGGGGTTCAGTGGAGGGGGGCGTGTCACTCTCCGACCCCGATAAAATCCTTCCTCGGGGCCCAGGCTCTGATCAGCTTGATCGGACTGCTGAGGCCCTGAATAGGATGAAGATAGCCAGGAAAAAGATTCCTGGTAATCAGAGGAAAAAACTCCTTAGGGAGAGACTTGCTCGGCAGGGTGTACAGTGGGACCCTGCTAAGTATCGTCCCCTGAAGAAAGCCTCTTCGGCGACTTCTAAGGCGGAGGGTGAGAGCTCCAAAGGTGGCACCAAAAGCGCACGCCCACAGAGCTCGACCTCTTCACCTGCGGAGGCCAGGAGGGGAGCGACTCCTAAGGCGAGGGGTGACGGCCCTAAAGGTGGCGCTAAACGCGCACGCCCGCAGGGCTCGACCCCCTCTCCCTCGGAGGCTCAGAGGGATCTGAAGAGACAAAGGAAGGCCGAGGGAGGTCCCCAGGGAACCTCTTCTCAGACCTTCCTGGAAGCTCTCAAGTCCATCAAGGTGGCGGTTGTGCCACCTAATTACCCAGAGAGCAAGCTCACTGAAGAGCAAGGCAACCTCATCCAGACTGCTCTGGTTGAGTCGATATGCCTGCTGGACAGTGGTGAGCTCCCCTTGTTCACCAACTCCTACATGGAGAGAGGTGCTCTTATTGTCTCCGTCGAAAACGAGGAGACAAAAACATGGATCACGGCAACTGTTCCCTCTCTCAAACTGTGGGAGGGGGCTCAGTTCAGGATCGGTGACCGAAAGGACATCCTACGGGCTACCAAGGTGCTTTTTAAGATGCCTAAGCAGCTCGGAAAGATGGACGAGTCCAGAATTCTGAAGCTTGTTGATGATCAAAACAAGGAACTGAATGTGAGAGAATGGACCATCATCAGTCGAAAGGCCGATCCAGAAGGAGCAAAGACTTTCGTCTGCCTGGTGGATGACCACGTTCTCTCAGCCATTAAGGCCAGGAGCTATAAGTTGAGGTTGGGGCTCTGGCAGGTCTCGGTGGTCGTTTTGGCTAGGGACAATGCCAAGGGTGATCCAAGCCAACCTGCACCACAGTAGGGCTGCTTCGGCAGCCCTCTGTCAGTCTATGACTGCACACAACATCGACCTGGCCTTGATTCAAGAACCTTGGTTACACAAGGGCAGAATTGCAGGACTGGCCTATGCAAAAGGTAAGATAATTTCTTATTGTTCCACCAATAATGCTAGGACTTGTATCTTGGTACGCAATGGTATGGAAGTATTTCCTCTGTTTGATTTCTGTTCCAGGGACATCACGACAGTGAGAATTACACTGAGCACTGGGGAAGGGCATAGGGAGTTCATCGTCAGCTCTGTGTACCTTCCCTATGATGCTCAGGATCCACCTCCTTCCAGGGAACTTGAAGCCCTGGTGGAGAAACAATCCATTGGTGGGCGGCACCTTCTGGTCAGCTGTGATGCCAATGCACATCATGAAGCATGGGGATCATCTGACTCTAACAGGAGGGGTGAGTACCTATTAAACTTCATAGTAAATTACGATTTATATATTCTAAATTGGGGCAACGAACCCACATTTAGGAACAGAATCAGAGCAGAAGTCATAGACCTGACCCTTTGCAATGCGGTCACTCTAGGCCTCATTGACAACTGGCGGGTCTCTGACGAACCTTCTCTTTCTAATCATCTGTACATTTGTTTTGATATCAAGGCTAAAATGTCAGCCCTTTCCTCTCCTCACCGAAATCCAAGGTGGACGGACTGGTAGTCCTATGCTACGGAACTCTCGGCAATTGCGGGACTGGGTCCCGGGGGGGGGGGGGGGGGTAGAGTACTAATAAGGTCTGTCGTCGAATTAGAGCAGGCGGCATCCTGTTTACAGGACGCGATCCTCGAAAGTTACCACGACAACTGTCCAATTTCAAACACACCGCCTAGACCAAAAATCGGGTGGTGGTCAAAATCCCTGGAAGCTAAGAAAAGGCGCGTTAGGATGCTTTTTAACCGCTCTAAGGTGGCCAACTGTCGGGAAGAGTATCGTTTAGCTCTTAACGACTACAATTCATCCATTCGTGATGCCAAGAAGGCTTCATGGCAAACCTTTTGTAGGGGCATTGACTCCATCAAAGAGGCAGCCAGAATCCAGAAAATCTTGGCTAGCGAACCTATCAACCCTATGGGCAGTCTTAGAACCAGCTCAGGGGAACTGACAACTCTACCTGGCGAAACGCTCAAGCTCCTTCTGGAGTGTAATTTCCCAGGGAATCTCGTTGACGATGCTCTGGAAGTCTCTGGCCCTCGAGAGATTAGCCCTATACCTAGGGCAACTCGAGAGGACTGGAGGCAAGCTAGACGCATAGTCACCGTTTCCAAAGTTAAATGGGCAATCGACAAGTTCAGCCCATTTAAATCGCCAGGAGGCGACGGCATCTTCCCCACACTGTTGCAGAAGGGCCCACCGAACCTCCACTTTCTACTCTGCGAAATCTTCAGAGCGAGCCTTGCCTTCGGGTATATTCCGCAGTCCTGGAGAGTCAGCAAAGTAGTTTTTATTCCTAAGTGGGGTCGTGGCGACTACACAAACGCCAAATCCTTTAGGCCAATTAGTCTTTCCTCGTTTCTGGTGAAGACCATGGAGAGACTCGTAGAATTTTACATTCGAGAAGGGGCGCTTAAAGACTCCCCTTTACATCGAAATCAGCATGCATATCTCCCGGGGAAGTCTTGTGAGTCTGCCCTCCATTGTCTGGTCAGACACCTTGAACATTCCCAGGAGAATAAAGAAATCGCTCTAGTAGCCTTTTTGGATATTGAGGGGGCATTCAACAACACCTCATATCAGTCAATTATTCGTGCTCTGGGACAACGTGGTGTAGAGCCTACCATTTGCAGGTGGGTCGACCACATGTTACGGGGCAGAAGAATTCAATCAACCCTTCTAAGTGAGGTGGTGGAGATTTCTGCGAGCCGGGGATGCCCGCAGGGGGGAGTTCTTTCACCCCTCCTGTGGGACCTGGTGGTGGATGATCTCCTAGTCAGCCTCACGGAAAAGGGCATTTTTATACAGGGCTATGCGGATGATCTAGTCCTACTGGTCCGTGGAAAGCACCAGGGCACTGTTACGGACATCATGAACGACAGTCTGGAAGCAGTGAACTCCTGGTGTGCAAGAGAAGGGCTTGCAATAAACCCTTCCAAGACAGTAATAGTTCCCTTCACCAGGAAAAGGGTTCAGGGCTCCTTCAGAGGCCTGGCCCTTGGGGGGGTGTCTCTGCCTGTTTCATCGTCGGTTAAGTATCTGGGAGTAATCCTTGATCAGAAACTGACATGGAACTTGCATCTTGATAAAGTCATCCGCAGGGCTAAGTGGTCCTTTGTGACCACTAGGCGCTGTGTGGGCTCTACATGGGGCCTGTCACCCCATGTCTACCACTGGCTTTACACAGCGGTCATCAGACCACAAATTACTTACGGGGCTTTGATCTGGTGGCCTAAGGTCAACCAGGTAACAGTCCGGGGTAGGCTTTCTAGCCTACAAAGACTTGCCTGCATGTGCATGACAGGGGCCTTTAGGTCGACCCCTTCTATTGCACTGGAGGTTCTTCTCAACCTGCCGCCCCTTGATCTCTTCATTATTGGGGAGGCTCGGGCGGCGGCTTATAGGCTCCAGCTAACTGGCCACTGGAGGGGGTCCTGCACAGGTCACTCCTCAGTGACCAATCTAGTAAATGACGAGATACTCTCAATGAAGTCTGACTTTGTTGGGACTAAGCTCCTTTTCACTAGACCCTATACTGTGGACCCTAGGTCGAGGGAGTACTGGGACGGTGTTGGTAGCCCGGTTTCTTCTCACGACCGAGTTGTGTGGTTCACAGACGGGTCTAGAATGGGCAACAGAGCTGGATTTGGCGTCTATACTGGCAACCCTAGGACCAACGCTAGCGTGAGCCTGGGAGCGTATGGCACCGTCTTCCAAGCTGAAGTCACCGCAATCCTTCATTGTGCCGCCCAGGCGGTCGAGAGAGGGGTTTGTGGGAAACACATCCGCATCCTCTCAGACAGTCAGGCGGCCTGGACTTCTGGAAGGTCTCGTCTGGTCTAGTCTGGGAATGCGTGGAGACCCTCAGTATCCTGGGATCAAGAAACCAGGTCTCGCTGGAATGGATCCCAGGACATAGGGGACTAGAAGGCAATGAGCAGGCTGATGCCTTGGCTAGGGAGGGGGCTCTCAAGCCCTTCACTGGTCCTGAGCCGGCCTGCGGCGTTTTGATTGCAGCTGCCAAAGCAGCAATTAAAAACTGGGTCAGCGCCAGACATCTGGAAAGATGGCGGCGATTCCCAGGGCAAAGACTCGGCAAGGTTCTTGTCAAGAAGCCCTCCCAGAAGTTGACAAAGTCACTTCTTGGATTAAACAAATCGCACGTTAGGCTGGTGGTGGGACTCATCACCAGCCACGGCAAATTCTGGAGGCATTTAAGAACAGTGGGACTCTTTGCGGAGGATCCCATCTGTCGCCTCTGTGGGGAGGACGAAGAGTCGGCAGAACACATTGTCCTGGAGTGTGAGGCCCTTGGTGCCAGAAGAAGAGCACTTTTTGAAGGCTCACCTCTGGGACAGTGGGAAACTACTAATCTAGTGAAGAAGCTCCTTGACTTGGTCAAGGGTTGTCAGCTTTACGACGATTAGGCACCGGGATTGGCACAAAAAGCCTTAGGCTTCGTTGCAAGGGTTGGCTGGACCAACTATATATCCCCTTTTAAACTAAAACTAGTATTTTTAATTTTTATCACTCCGTTTCTACAATGCTATTGAGCAGTATTTTTTAAGTTTGTTGTAAAGGAACTCCTAAATGGATAGGAAGTCCTAGGGATCGTATTTTTTCTGTGAACAGGTCAGCCTTTTTTGGTATGTTATATTTATATTTTTACGTTGTAAAATTTAGGTGAATATAAACAGCAAAAAAAAAATACTTAAAATATAAAAAGAAATTTATTTAAAAAGTTCCTTTTATTTATTTATATTTGTTTGTTTTTCTTTGGTACGGTTAATATTTTTATATTGTATGTACACATTATATATCTAAGGTATTGTTTATAAATATATGTTAGCAATATTATATTTAGTTAAATAACTATGGTAACAGCTTTCAATTTATACAACAATAAATTGCAACAACATTAAACAAAACAAAACTTAAATAATGAATAATAAAGGTCAGAAAAATTGTTAAAGGTTTGTTTAGGTTATTCTGAGAAGTTTCTTTCAGATTTTCAGTTCAATACAACAAGCTTTTAGTGAATTGATTTTACTTGGCTTCCTTCCATTGAGGACAAACAAACTGGAACGATTAACAGATGTTATGTACGGCCTATGCATATTTTATTCATGGTTCACATATTTAGTCTTTTGTCAAGTTTCATTGACTTCTTAACTAATAATAATAGTTATATAAATGGCAATTTAATTTACATATGATTTTAAACACAACATTATTTGTCAGCATGTAAAAGGTATTTATGATTTATAGCGGAATACATAGTTATACAAAGAATTAATCTCAAAATACGTACATTAAAGCATGTATAGTGACATATTAAATGCACAATAATCAGAGAAAATAGAACTCCTACTTACAATTTTTGACTCCACCAGCTGTTCCTGTTTTCCCAACAAACTTTAATATCAGCTGACACTATTAAACTTCAAAAAGGTAATCAGTCATTGTGATTGATGTGCTTTGATATAAAGCCAAGAGATTACAGTTTGTTATGAAAAATATAGCCAAAGCAACGTTACATTATGATTATATTGTTATAAACATATTTTATAAAATACAAAATTTCAAATTTTGATAAGTAATCTCTCTTAAAAATAGACTTGTTTTATACGTTTTTTTCTTTATCTTTCATTTATTCTCGAATAGCAACTTTAAGCTCGTTCGTGATTTTTCAGCTAGGTGGCTCAGTGGTTGAGACTTAGGAGTTTAAGGTTTGAATGCCAAACTGAGCTAGTGGAGTTCAACCTTAACCTTATTCTGCCCATTTACAATAGATTTTCGATCTGCACAGAGAACTTATTAAGATATATTAAGGGGTAGGGAAAATCAGTACAGTAAATGTAAATAATACAAATACTAAAGACCAGCCAAAGCCAGAATTCGAACTTGTACAAAGTCGTGACGTCGTAAAGTCACTGGCTCTCCCTCTTTAGGTCATTTGTTTCCAAAATTTGATTTTAATAATCGTTAAGACCCTACATATCCTTGCCTAGAGAATATTATTTCTTATAATTTAAACATTACAGTTTTAACAAACCAAAGATAACTTGTACAGTAAACAATTACAACTGATAATCAGTGAAGTTTGTTTGAAATGAATTACATTGTTTGAGAATCTATTCCTCAAAATTTTGTTTGGACTGGGATTTGTTTTAAAATTATTAATTTGAAACTAATTTACATTCATTGTACAAACCAAATGATGAAAGCTCTGAAGAAAGGTTTTTGGCACAATTTATTTTTACATAATTACACAAGTCAAACTCACAGAATCATCAGTAACTATATTCAAATAACAAATCCTCTTATTCAAGAACAATGTTTTCAAAATAAACAAAATAAATTATTTCGGGTGAATGGTTTTAGACCGAGTTTGTGCCTAGATTACAGATATTACTGGTCCGAACCAATGCTGGACTAGAATTATTTATCAATAACGTTTACCCTGTCCTGTACTGTACTAGTTCACCCCCTTTACTCTGTCTGATTAACTTCTCCGTAATTATCGATAGTCTATGGGGAATTGGCTGAGTAAGACTTAGAAGGAGATCGGTCTTTCCTGAAATATACATACAATTATCTTATAATGACAATACACTGAATCTTACATGTACACTGCACCTGCCATTAGGCTAAGTGAGCCAGAGGGCATACACTTCCAAAAACTAAAAATACCACTACTAGTAAATCTACAAAAAAATTTATTCCTAAAAATGTTCTTGTTACATATTATTTATTGTACAAACCTAAGTTATTGTAACGAATTATATGGAAAGAAGGATATGATAATCAATGTTAACAGACCTTTAATGAAATGTGTTGGGGAACTTTGGTAAAAACCTAGCAAAAAATATCTTTTACATTTATCATCTAGTTTTTTTTTTTTTTTTTATCCATAACAAATATTTAGGATTGTAATTTTTTGTTAGGGAGATTGATTGAGTTTACACGTAAGTACAGCAGTTACAGCTACTGGGATTTGTAAATGCCAATTATAGTCTAACGAATACTGAAATCATCACCTGATTAACTAATTGAGAGTGAGTTTTTCATTTAACACTAAGCAATGAACATTTCCGAGGTAATATCAACTCTTGCTAATTAGTAATAATTGCAGTCCCTTGCCAGCGTGCTGCACAAATTTTTATAAAATTTTTTTACCCTTGGTCTCTTTAGTGGGTGAAAAATTACCCACGCATTGTAGTATGTTTACACTTATATTTAACTTACAAAATATCTGATAAAAAAGGATTACTCCTTCATGACGTATTTCCTTTTACGGTTTAGCAGTAATGCATTACCTATTATAATAACTAACATCTATACACTTACATAAAACGTCTAATGTAGGAACTTTTTTCCACTACTTAGAAGGCTAGATTACATACTTTTTAGGAACAATTAAAATTACATATTATATATTAAAATCATAATACTTGTAATGCAAAGAGTATATTTTACAAAGCCAATACCCAAACCCAATATAGGCTAGGTGTACATACATAAAAGCCTGTTTTGCATTTATAGTGATTGTGGAGGAAACAAAGAAAAACAAATTAGGTCGAAAATATTTTTACTGGAACTAGGCTAGCTTTGATCAAAATAAAAGTTGAAAGACGTTCTCAAAATATTTGTGGATTACAAGTATAAGAACTTGTTTAGAAAGTGGCTCTCAGAGCTGAATCTTGTTGGTAAGGACGGTTCCACGTTTGCTAAAAACAGGAACATAGCGAAATCTTAGTAAAACAACAACAATTTTCTGTAAATACCAAAAACATGTTTATGGCAATCTCAACAAGACACCCGACATACATGGGTTTATGGGTTTTGTGTTAAAATGGAGGTGGAGATATAGAATAGAAAATATATGAAAAAAAAAATATGTTTCCCTTTAGATATATGTTAACGCTCCTATTTTGGTTATTTATTGTGCAATACTTGTTTAACAATCCTTTTTCATGTAATTAACACGTTTATATGTATGGTACATGTAGTTGTATTTTGTATTCAGCCGTCAAATAAATGTTTGTTTTGAAGGATTACAATTATTATGAATATGTTTCACCCTCCTTAAGATAACACGTAAAGAAGAAAATAATGAAAAGAACACTAAGACCAAATAAAAAGTCCCATCTTTTACTACCTACCACATAATAAAATAAATTTACTTAGTTTGTGTGGAAATTAGAGTTTAATAAAATATTTAATTTAATAAAAACTTATAACAATTCAATCTTGAATCTCAGCATATGAAATGTTTCCATCTCATACATTGTCTTTACATACAGACAAATTTATCCGACGTAGTGGCTTACTGACTATCGGTATGTTAATATGTGGCCCAAATAAATGTTAATCCGCTTCAACCTTGTCTACTTATTTCAGAATCTGAATCAAAATCATAATATTTTTATTTTGTTGATAATATGAGTTACATGAAAAAAATACAACTTTACAAACTTAAATCATGATATATTTGTTCCCACATTCCTAACCAGCACACCATGGCAGGAATTCATCTACTGAGTACGGGAACTTTTCAATAAAAAAAGATTTAAGTTTAAAGTAGAACACTTTTGAGCCGTCAATGGATTTTAGTTGTTAGGGTTGGGAGTTAAACAATCGTAAAGCAGAATAATGGAGACCCTTATCTCTAAGTGTAAGCCTGTGAATGGGATAGTCATGTCGTTTCTGTTCAAAGTGTCAAACAAGTGACCAGCTTTGTTCTTATTTATAAATAATTGACTATTATTTTGAAAGAAATACAGCACTTCAAGGATATAAATGCCCGGTAGTGTCGGAATATTAAGTTCTTTGAAAAGAGACTTGCAGTGGTGTTTAAAATTTACTCTACACATAGTTCTAACCATTCTCTTCTGGAACCTGAAAGCTGTGTCACTGAAATATGTCACTTGATGAGCCCCAAAAGCAAATTCCATATTTAATTCGGCTATAAACATAGGCATAATATACCTGAAGCTGGATTTCCATGCAGACCACAGATATTAATACTCTGAACACAAATCATTGATGACAATTTTTCACAGAAGCAATTTACATGCTTTGACCAATTTAGACGTTCATTCAAAGTAATGCTTAACAGAAAAGCAGACTCTTATGCTCTGATACAATTCACACTGAACAAATTAAAGTGACGGGAATGTGTGGAGAACAGCATACTTTTTGTCTTATTTACTTATTAATGTCACAGAATAAAATAGTACAATCAATAATACAAACAAGTTTTGTCATGATTTTTACCTGATCTTTACAATATGTTCACAAAATGTAATCGTAATGAATAGTGTAGTAATTTTTGTTATATATACATTTTGTATACCTGTTATTTGTGCAATATTGCTAAAGAATAATAAAGTAATTCCAAATCGTATACATATAAAATACCTGGGAGTCAATTTAAATGCAATTTATTTGAATTATATATTGTACTAGATCAAAATAATATTTAATTAAAGTTGTTTTATTGTGCTTATGATTCCGATAGCTAGAGTATTTAAAAACGTCAACTATAGTGAAAGGAAATCGGCACTAGGATGTTCTCAGATGAGATTTAGTCACGTAGCCAATCTTCCTGGGAGATTTGTCACCCCGGCAGTCGTCTGACATTTTAACCGATGGCTGTGAAAGATTCCTTCACACTGATTTACACATCGAAATATGTTCCTAGTGTTTCTAAGCCATGGGACGCCATCAATTCAAAGGGTTTCTTATTATGCATGTTTGAAAATTTTATTAACGTATTATAGGCTGTATGAAACTTTAATAATACAATGACGTTGTGTTAAGTTCCATATAAATTTAGAATTGTCAAACTTGCAAAATAAAGTACGAGCCTCATTTCAATCGTGGATACTGTGTAAACTTCAAAGTTTGTAATTACTGGTACTTGGTTACACTTCAATTGATAATTTTACTTTTGAATTAATTCATTGTTAAACAGTTCTAATTTTGATTTTATAAACAAATAAAACAGATAACCAATTTAGTAATAAATACGAATTTTGTTGTACTTTGTACTCATCATAAATTATTTTCAATATAATTGCATGCATATTTAAATTTATTCCGAAGATATTTAACTATAGAATACAAAAATATCTACTGTTAACACTTAATAAACATATAATAGTAAATATAAAAGCTATAGTTAGTTTCTATGAACTATTCAGTAAGTTCACATTTTTGAAAGGAAATCCAGTAATACGCTATATATAGGCTCAGTATTAGAGATCAAAAACATTTTAGTTTTTATTTCAAAATATTGTTTAGATTAATGAAAGCAGTCTTTTTATAGATGTGATGAACCTATGTTGTGAAAATGCCATGATTACATTTTCTTTTAAGTATAAAATTAGTAATTTTCTCAAACCTGAATTCATATTTGGTACTACGTTCCACATAAATTTACATGACATTATATATTCCGCAAATTATTGTTTCATAATGAAACTGTTTAGTAGAATACATTTTCAATAAAAATACATATTAAATTTAAAGTTAATTACTAAAATATAATTTAGTAACTTTAAAAAGCAACATAATAAATAAATACAAATCAGAGAAAACCAGTAACAGTTACAATTATTTAAATGTTAGCTATTATTTATAGTTAAAGCGTTCAAGGAATATTGATAGAATAAAAGGTACTCCCTCAAAGTAGTTCTTTCAAAACCAAATCAACACAAATTTTAAATTGGCTATAATTTTTGTTGTGAAACTAGTTATTACTCATAGTCTTTAAGTGGCTGGTAAAACTACAGAATAACTTTACTATTGTGGTTATAGTCTTGTTCTTCAACGGGAGTACGTGAGAAAGTAGTTTTATACTAAACATTTTATGCGTTGTCATGATAAAAATATATAACCAGACATTTATTATGGAATATATTATGCTATGCTGTTATGAAATGACTGTTCAAAAGTCGAACACAATTTTTTTGTTTGACTTTTAAAATTATTCTGGTATGATTTCATATAGCAATTTAAAATATTTCATGGTTTTGGAGTAGTGAAAGTAAAAAATAATTTCCAACAGACTATCGTAAAAGTGAGTTAGATATTCATGCTCTGTAAATAAACAGTATGCCTTAAAATGGCAGTGATATCCTATAAATATGAAATTAAATAACTTAAAAATGTATTGAAAAACAACTAGTTCTTCAAGTTTTCTTAATCTTAACGTTATCACAAGATGAAGTAAATTTTATCACAAGATAACGATGTCGAACAACATCCAGCGTGGCCTTTCCTTGGAAGGGTGATCTCTGAGTGATGCTGTCCTTGCATGTAGCCCACCTACCCAGTTACTGGAATTGTTTTAGCTGTCACATTTTTAAGTCGTTGGTCCTCAGGCCAAGTTAATTGTTAGGTAGGCCTAACTTCATCAGATAAAATAAGGCATCATTTAACAGTTGTAACCCTACTTTACTAATCTAAATATATATTTTTTAATTTGTATTAACAGATACAAGTTTTAATTTTGGTTTTAAAAGTAAACACGTTTAAAACAACTTGTCCAAGTAGAGCTAATTGTGGTTTTCTTTGTTTGAATACATACTCGAATCTACAGAGTTTTAAATGTTCATATCCTATTTATCTTTTATGACTGTAACTCATACAGAGGATATATTCCGGAATATTGATATATATTGCTAGTAATATGTTAGCTGCAACATTGTATTATATGCTAATAGGCAAAGCCAATCACATCGTCTGAAAGCTCTGATGTCTCTGGAATGTACCTTGTATAAATGGTCTTAAAATATTGACTGTATTTACTAATTATTATTGTTTATGCCTATTTATTTCTATTATTAGGTCGCTATTAAGTGTTTTGTTATATACTGCAAACTTTAGTTACAAGAATTGAACAATTATTTATTTAAAATCTACATTTAAGTAACATTATAATGGAGAGTGCCAGTAACCGAAAAATCTGTATGGTTTTTTATTTACGCGTGACTTTATAATCTGTTATAAAAACAAATCACAATTGAATTTACTGATAAAAAAGGTACAATAAAGTTAAAAAGTACATAAAATAGCGTTTTTACGTGACCTATTGAAAATCAAAAAGCAGTTTTGATAATGCAAGGCTGTGGAAAATACGTGTCTAGGATATGAATCTTAGAGAGACGTGGATATTGTCTACGTGAAAGTATAAATACTTAATACTTAGGGATTCTTGTAACAAATAGTATAAGAAAATCAACAGCACTAATTTAATATTAGTAAATATAGTATATTTAATTTTATTAGTGATACTATTTAAATTAGTACATAGCTTAAATAGTTTGTATTATTACAAACAAATTAATTAGCAATTACTATGAATAAACTAATGTTCTTATTGTAATTTATTTTATGTATGTTTATAAAATGCTAAAAATAAACAATTATAAATTATCATGAGTGTACATAACAAATCATATTAAAAGTGCTTCAACATTCATATCTAACTAATTAATTATGTTAATTTAAGCAGCAGAAATATACATTTAGACACTTACATATCTAGGTTGGTTCAATATGAGACGTTACTTTGAGGTATTTTGAAATGGGATTTTAATGACCCAAATTGTCCATCCGTGACGATCCAACTTTTACAAAACTACATTTATTACTAGATGATAAAATTAGTTTGGGTAATTTTTGTAAAACTGAAATAAAACATACGTTATACAATGTAAAATTATGATGTCAATATTACTTCAGTTTGCCTTAACGTATTACCATAGTTAAAACAAAATTAAATTCGAATAAATTTGCATGTACAATACATTATGTATCAACAATGATATACAATATTGTGTATTATAATTGTTGTATCTAGTCTGTTACTAGCCACGATATACGTTCCCTGTGGAAGAAGTTAATTAATGTTGTATTGTGCTTGTGATAGTCAATATCAGGTTATGCAGAAACGTACATAGGTAAAAATTCCAAGGTTACACATATGTACAGAAGTATACAATAAGAATAGTAAGTGTTATAGTAAGAATAACAGGTTTATTATCGTTTACTGACACAAGTTCAAGAACCTTTACCAATGCATACCATTGCAGCTAAGCACACATCTAAATGCAAAAAGAACACCATTTCCTGAAATCGTTTACCGTTTGGTTAAATAGCTTACCAGACGTTACCTTGAAATTGCCTGTTGAACCGAGAACAAACCACATTAGAGGCAATGTTGTTAAATTTAACGATGTGTAGAGTTCCTTTAGTTTAAATTCGTTGAAGTAAAAGATGCTGTGGCCTAATATATACACTCTTGCAATTTTACGTACTACTGATATCATAAATGTTTTTAATTATTTATTGGAACTTTATCTTTCATATTATTCATAAATTGGTGGTATTATTTTAAAGACGACACATTTTTATATTTGACAACTGATTTTCATCAGTTTTTTTTATATAATTGTTGGCAGGTTATATATTATATAAGCATTTATTTGATGACAATTTTGAGTGTGAAGTTAAAATTTTCATAAAAATATAAAATAATTACTTGATTTGTTCTTTTTTTCTACTACTTATTCCCTATAATATGCACTAGAGCAGCGTTAAAAATAAGTTTGTTTCTTATATATAAATTACAGTTCATGCTACTTTAACTAAAAACATACGTTTTATATTTTACTAACTTTATATTTATTATTTAATGTTTATCCAAAGTACATAGATTAGTATTAAGTCAATAAATTTATTTTTGACTTTGTTTTTCTCAACATCTAATTTACCACAAAACTATTGAGTAAAATAAATCCCTTAAACATAAGATGTACATTTAAATTGTTTCTCTTAGAGTTATTTAACAATCAGTATTCATAAAGTATAATATACACAGTAGTGAATCTTACTCTTGAGAAAAATTCAACCGGCTCGACGCTAGCGCTTGCAGTGGTCGTATCGCAGACTTGTAATAAATAAGTCTTATGACACCACTTTTGACATAAACAACAATCACGTGCGCTTCAACAGCTGATTACCGCGCAAGTTGTTTGCTACGTCACCGCTAGGATCACCTAGTGGCTAGTAAAACAGCTGAGTTTCACTACTTTACGTTTATATTACCCTGTGATAATACTCTAAATAATTTATTTAGTACTAAACTACATATTTTGTAGTAAGATCTCATTTTTTACTAATAATTATACGAGAATGGACTGTTAGTAGAGTTTTAAGTGACCTGGTAATTAAATATTTCATATAACTTAACATGTACGTCTCACAACACTATAATGACTAGATGTTGAGTCAAATATTTATATGGTGATCGATTTCGTCCATCTATGTGGACATCTTCGGACCGACTCTTCGGACATCTTCGGACACAGTCGGTCCGAAGATGTCCACATAGATGGACGAAATCGATCACCATATAAATATTTGACTCAACATCTAGTCATTATAGTGTTGTGAGACGTACATGTTAAGTTATATGATATATACCAACACGTAACATGCTAATCAAGAAACTTATATTAAATATTTGTATTTATAATCATGTCCAAACAAGGTTCAACTGTTTCATACTAAACAATTAACTTCTTTTATTTATAAACGAAAATTACAACATTTTTAAAAGTATTGTCTTATTCAAGTACTAATTGAAGCACATTTTATTAGCTTATTCAATTAAAATAGTAAAAAAATCAGCAAAATTCAATAATTAATTTTATCAGTATGAAATAAATATTAAAATTTGATTTAACAACGACAATAACAAAACATCTTGGATTTGTTTATGTTGTTGTTAAACGTAATTTAAATGTATCACAACCGTTTTTTATATTCCAATATTTACCTCAAATATTAATTGATGTTAATTATTATTTTTATCTGTAAATATATACGACATATCTAAAAATAAGCCATAAAATCTAAATAAATATACTGTAAAAGACGGAGAAAATAATTATTCTAATGTATTTTCGTTTTTAAATATTTGTTTATCAAAATATAATATTACCTACTGCCATAAATAATATTAATATAATCTTTATTTTATGTTCAATACAATAGTTCATTACAATACATTAAAACTTTATTCAATTAACAAATAATCTTTAAAACATAGAAATTACAATATTTTAGTTTAATGTAAAACCCATACAATCTCTAAACCGAAATGCAATTTTAATAATAATGTAAGACGCCTTAAATAAAATAATACAAAACAAAGTACCGGTAACTAAGTAAAATAAATTAAACAAAGTGAAAAACAATACAAAAACAAACCTGTATGAAGATTATAATTAAACATCATTACAACATATATTGCTGAACTTACTATTGCTCCCCTAAGAGATCTGACGAACCAACTATAAGGGTTGCATTGAGAAATTACACACCATTAAATTTCAGTTACTTATATACTAAATCGATTGTAATAAATAAATGATAAAAAATACAAAATAACCTAACAAATATGCTCATGTATTTCAAAGGTATTTTCAGTAGAACGTTTTTGGTTATATAAATTTAATCACAGCCCTAACATGTAATGTATCCTTGGTACAAATATTATAGTATATTAAAATATTACAGTCTGTATCAAAATATGTAATTTCAATGTACAGAACACTCGATGAGAAACAATACGTGAAGACAACAAATTGAATTTCACTTCACGATCACAGTTTTTGATAGAAAATGTCAACCAATTTGTTTTTATCTATTTACATATTTGAGAATCTCACCAAGTTGTGTTTGAAAGTTGTCGTTTGGTAAAATATTTTTCTATTTGACAACATATTTTTAGCCAATATGGCTTTTATAGTGCTAAATTGTATTGAAAGCAGTATTCATTTATACTGTATATATACTTCTTAAAGACAAATACAAAAACATGAGGTTGAATATAGTAGACTATTATAGATAAGGTAAAAAGGGGTTTAAGTTGTGTAAAACACGTCTTGATTACAATTTGTTTTATAAATAGTAGTTGAAGACTTATGTTTACTTGTTCAATTCACTATTAGTTCTGTATTTGGTATGAATAAATGAACACAACTCTCAGTACATAAAAATATTATATTCACTACGCTATATATTAACCTAAATAATATTGTTTTTGTAACATTATTTAAATGGTAACATTAACTTTTGTAAAAATAACAGTTTTGGTTCTAATGATAGAATTTTTAAACACGATATCTTAAAACTTTCTTTGTATGTTTTCTTTCTCCCTGTTATTTAAATAATAGGAATTCACTAATTCAAGAAAAATACAAATATTATTGGATAGCATATATTACGAAATACATTATTTTTACATGTTTACTCCAAATAAGGTGAAGCTACCAACCCTATATAAAACATATTTACAAACATGATACGTTATTTACATGAATAGGATATGCATTTATTGTAAACCCAAATCTAGTTAAGCTGAACTTTTCAAACGAAATTCAAGGTTGAAAATGCAGAATTAGTGTTGAACTGATAAAATTTCATGGTATACTTTTTAAAAGAGTTTGAGTACCATGTGCTAAAGCATTTATATATAACATATAATCAGTTAACCATAACGGTAAAATTTAAGTAAAATTAAATGCAGTAGTCAATCTTTAAATGATCCGAGTTCTATAAGGACTATGTTAGAATTAGATTATTGCGTTTATATAAAGTATTCCCTTGTATAAAATATTCATGATACTAAGTTTATTTATACAAACATGTATTTTTCAGGTTTCACTAAATACTTGAGAAGGCCAGTATTCATTTTAAATGCATATTCAGTGCTAGATATTCTATCAACCTACATTACTATACGTATGTATATACCATGTATAAACTATTATGAAAATGTGATTGTTTGGCCGCTGCAAATTAATAAACGCTATATAATAGCATGTTCAGTTTTTATTTATAATACTATTTATTTTTTTAATGTTAAAATCAAAAGGTATATTATGCAGCTCTGTTTTTTCTTCTTTTTTTCTGGACAATATTTAGTAGATATAATATTAGCAGTACTAAAGGTTTAATTTCTCAATGATTGTTAGTAGTGTTTCTTAACAAATTATTTTATTTTATTGAATAAACATCGGAAGTTTGGTGTTATTTTTAATCAGTTTTAAATATCCAATCATAGTTTGCTTTACCAATTTTCGTTGTACTATACGTTACATAAATGGCAAGTTAGTGATAATGTACTGTTAGCACTGTGAACACGACTACACTTATGTAAGTGGTGTGTAGACATGTAGGTCAGACCACTTTAACCGTAATCTCTCTATGTTCGTAACACAAGGCTGATGCAATTATAATATGTGAGTCCTTTGTTCCATTTTAATTATATGTTTAATTATTAATTAATTATTCATAATTTTACGATATTTAAGTTTAAACTTTACTGATAACATCCTAAAACATATCTATAAGCATAATCTGTGGTTTTAAACAATTATTGATAAGCAAGGGCTTTTGTAAAGCCTACCACAATGGGTGATTTGGGCATAGAGTTGTTTCATATTATATAGATAAAAAGAATTTACTATATTAATTTATTAAACTTCTACCCCACTTAATAAAATATTTACAAAGTAATTTTAAGTATGCCATCGTACGAAATACATTTCGAGGCAATTTATGTACCACTAATATCCTACCTATATTTGTTATCTCAAGGCTTATACGTAATAATGTGTATTAACATTTGTCAGTGGCCTTGACCGGATCGCAAGATAACGGAGTCAAATGACATCGAGCGTGGCGGTCCCTTGGATGGGTGACCGTCTGAGCGATCCCGTCCTTGCAGGCAGCTCGCCTGCCCGGTCACTGGTGGTGGTTCGGAAGTCACCCTTCAGCCATTTGTCCCCAACTTAAATGTTAGAGAGGGTTTATCGCCTGATAAAATTGGACAATCTTCAATCTTTTAATTTTTTAACAGTATAAATCTTAGTTGCTATCTCATGTCAACGTTAATACCATTTTATTACATTTATTATCACTTTACTCTAAATTAAAATTGAGTGTATTATTATGTGTTCTATCAAATTTGTTAATTGTTTGTTTCAATTGGTAATATATATTCATTTTAAACTTATATTTATTAAAATGTTACTTAATATAACATTTTCTTAAAATTTGTCAAATATATCATATTAAATGGAAATATAAAATCTTCATAAAATTAAAATTTAAAAACAATTCTGTTTTAATTTTGTAATTACTTACATTGCTTGGTTTATATGATTAATTTAATAAGTAACGTTGACTAGAGAACTATTTTACTAATAGATTTGTTACATTCAGTCAACAGATAATATAAATGCATAATTAAAATCCAACAATTCATTTATTAGTATTACAATTGTATTCACAGGCTGCTTTAGGCTTACGTTAGTGCAAAAGAAATAATATTTTACATGCTTGCTTGATATAATAATCATCGTGAATTGCTTTTGAAATATCACTTGTGCATCCACCATTTTATTGTAAATTGAAAGAAACGCTTGAAACTGTCCATTCATTACAGAACCACGAACATCCATTAGTTTTGTTGTCCATTAAAATCGAACGAATCATATTGTTATTTATTTATTTGCTTTAATGTGATCAGTTTAATTTGATGTAATTATTATTAGTTTTATGTTTTAATATTTATTACATTTTAGGTTTTCATAGTTTTTTTAGTGTAATTTTATTTGGCTATAGATTAAGGTAATGCAATAATTAGTTAATGACATTATTGTAATGTTATTAACATATTTGTAGTTTGTGATATTATATAATTAATATGTCTCGGAATTTTATTTTGATAGTGTGAGATTAAATTAGCCTAAGTTTTCTTTACACACGCACTGAAATTTATATAACATAAAAACAAAAATGTTGAAGGTGGCTCAATTCTTAACAGTAGTTAAAGTAGTTTGTATACAAATTAAAGAAGGACTTATTTAACTAGGTGAAGTTAGGACTGGCAACCTCTCTCTACCACTTAACCTCTGGACCAAGGGCAAAGGTCACTTCTGAACCACCACCAGTGACAGGGCAGGTGGGTTACGTGAAAGGACGAGATTCCTCACTAGTCACCCATCAAAGTAACAGCCACGCTCGTTGTTGCTTGATGCCATTTTCTTGTGATAACGTCAAAACCCTCTTATCAACCTAACTGGAAATAAAGGGTAGTAGGCAATTTAATTTTTATAAACTTGAAACTCCAATATTTCACCAAATGATTTTAAAACACTTAATGATTGAAATATTTCCGGATGTTTTTAAATCCAGTAAGCCTATTTTCCATACAGACATTCCCGTTCTATGATGGATTTACCTATCAAAATATGGAATGAATTTCAATTGGAGAATAATACCATTTAAACTATGAACCGTTTAAAACATCTTCTCTTATTAATTATAAAATAATTACAAAACATACAATAATTTATGTTTTACCATGATACCATATAATCATGCAAGTTATCAATTGTAATGTAATAATTTATTTATCATATATTTTAAACCATTTTATATAACGTTTAAGGTATTTAAAATAGATTTTACAGCAGTTAAGTCTAACACATTAATATATTTTACAAAGTTGTTTTCCACTATTTAGGTACGATATAAAAAATGTCATAAAAGAATAAACCTATTCCTCAAAGCAGGATCAAATTCTTTCTTGTGGCTTACCCGGAGAGTGATTGAGAATTATTGTTCCAATAAGGCGTCCATTGGAGGATTAAAAGTTGGTCCTGTCCAAAAAAGAAATAGGATAATGTTTCATGGACATATTATTGTTTTTAAATGTTTAAATAAAAATTAATACCGTTGAAATAAGATATTCCGTGTATAATATTAATTTATTGAAAGTGAATTTTATTTTTATCACAAAGACCTTTTAAACACATACCCTTTAAGAACTCTGATAAATACTTGTTCATTACGTATCTTTATAGCTGTTAGTTAAGAATTTTCCGGCTTTTTATACTTATATGTCATGTTGGAACCGTAATTTTATTTTTTTAAATAGGTAAATAGTTTTATTATAATATATAACTACATAGTATTTCTATTTTAAACACTTTATAAGAAGTTTTGGTTTTAAAATTAAATGTTTTGTTATACTGGATAACATAATCCTATTTTGTACAGTACATTTTATTGGAATAATCTTTATTTCCAATATCTAAAGGACTGCTATTAATAGTGGTAAAACATATTAGCATACAAACATAATACTAACAGATAAAATTTAAGATTATAATTGGAAAATAATACAAGTTGTTGTTTAATGCTTACTAAATACAAGGTTAAAATAGCGAATGTTAAAAGGTTAGTTTAGTATCAGAGGTTAGTAAAGAGCAGTATATATGGTTATAATTACATAAATAAATTTCAGGTAGTTAAATTTAATTAAATATTAATAATATTAGAGACCTCCCAAGGTACCTTGGCACAGTATTATAATTGATGATAATAAAACTTATAATATATAGAAAATATAATCTATATAAATATATTATTGTTAAAGATTTATAGTTTAAAAATGTTTTATATTACTGCTAAATACCTTCTCCGCACAAACTATGAAATTATGGACATAATTTAAGGTTAAAAAATTTTACATACATTTGAAATTTATAATTAGTTGGTTGAGATTATTGTTCAAAACAATTAATAAGATTTTTGTTTCATTCGTGTATGTCAAACACAATAAAACACTCCCAAATATAAAAATATTCCTACTATATAGTTAAGATTTAATTTCTTATGTAATATAATGTCTTATTAAAAACTCTTATATAAAAATATCTTCATTTATTATAGCAATATAATGGTTGATAAATAATATACTAAAAGATTTTTAAATTACTGGTAAGGGAAAAGGACAAATAATATTGTATAAAAACAGTTAATTAAATTGATATTTAATATAAATTCACCTTTAAAGTTAAACATTCATTTTCAAAAAGTCTTTCAAATACTCCATTGTTGACTTCAGCAAGACTATTAGGGTGACCAGTTCACAAAGGCTCGACCTCATATTGAAGGGTTGAAGAATAAATTTCCATTGTTTACGTCTTTAATTTCCATAGAATAAAAATCAGACAGTAAGTGCAAATGTTTGCCATTTTATACAGTGAAACGCAATATAGCTAATAATTGTTTTAAATATAGCTGCGATCGTTTACAATTTGTCCTAGTAATTGTTCAATAATAAATGGTTTAGGTATTATAGGTTTTACAATGGAAAATAATTATTTATGTAAGAAAGATATTATTTTTTTAGTCCAGGAGGGACCGAAATAAATAAGGGGACTCCATATCTGAATACAAACTTTTTTACACGCTCTAAACAACTAAATAACACACTATGAGATATTTACAAACTTAAACTACCTGATAAGCACTATTTTGTTACTTGATATTAATCACTATTATTTTACAAAAATAAATGTTACTTATCACACACCGGTCTGTGTTCACACAATATCTTACACTAATCAGTGTACTGTCACTATTCAACAATTAATGTTACTTATCACTCTCGAGTCTGATAAATAGTCATTTAATAAATAAAACCTATCTAGAGGAAGTGTTTTAATATACGATGTAAGAGTGGATGGTTTTTAATATTCCACGTAAGGGATTACCAAACCAATTTAAAAGCCAGGTTTATAGGGTAATGAATTACGTTACAGAGTTATTTTGTAACCTTAAGGCTGTTAGCCTTGCATTACCTGTTGCCATTCAAGTCTGCTTTAATAATAAAAAAAAATTCCGAGATATTTTCGGAAAGTTTAAAAATAATATTTATATAAATCTGTTTAACGTCTGCTAATATGTTGGTGTGAGTAAAGGCATAATCTGTTTTTTTTTTTACTTTGATCTTTTCCCTCTCTTTATAAAAAAAAACGAATAAATGGAGCATGTGATAATAATACACTCGTATTGTATAGGTACAAGCCTTGATTATATAAACCTACAATAGATAAACCATCTAATAGGAATATTTGTGGTAGTAATTTTGTTAGTTTGTGAGGCCTGCAATCACAGCTGGTTTAAACTGCATTACACTTACATTGGACTACACTAGCGCTCAACAATGGACCACAAAAACAGCTGATATTTTGGGACTCAAAATTTAACATTGGATGGGAAATCTATTTGTGTATCAAATCAATGGTACAAGATTAAAGTGCAATAATATGTATATTTTTAGTGGTGAGGGTTCCCAAACATTATTATTTACCATGAAAAATAAGAAGGCTAGATGAGGGCTAGATATGCATTTACAAAAAATTGTGTTGAATAAATTAAATAAAAACTCTATTATTATATTTGATTTATTTATTTATTTCCAACGGACATCGCTAATGTTTATATGTGAATGACTTACAACAAATAACAGTATAATAACAATATAAACTAGTCACTAATTTAAAATCAAATAATCATAGGTTTAAACTATTAGGTCAATTAGAGGCACTACCTAAACGTTGTCTCGCCCTCTCTGGAGACATCCACAGACACTTTTTGCCTACTCTCTGGAGACTTGTCATGATGATATTAGCTGCATCATTCGTCCGGTGATACTGCCTTTTACAAATTTCTGCTGAACGAATAGAAGAAGAAACCTTCAAGGTAATTACATTTGGGATGTCAGGGCAATCCACCTCGTCATTCAGTAGTCTGCAAAGAAAGATCAGATCAGCCATTAGCCTGCGTATTTCCAAAGTTGGAAGCCCCAATTCTTGAGACAAACCCTTGGAACTTGATATAAGAAACCAATCTAAACACCCACCATTCTGACAAAGCGACGTTGGATCCGTTCTAATGCGGGCTCCAGGTTAGAGAACCGTACTCTAAGATCTGACGAACCGAAGCACAGTATAGTGTCTTCATAACAGTTATGCTTCTAATGTGTTTCGAATAACGACAAACGAAACCAAGTGTTTTATTCGCTCTTCTGCAGATGTTATTTATATGCGGTTCAGGTTTCGATGATGGTGTCAGTATAACGCCAAGGTCCCTCACTTCAGTTACTCTTGTAATAACGTCTCCAAGAGTGTAGTTGTATTTTATTGGTGATAGGCAACGATGGAATGTTATGGCCTGACATTTTCTCGCATTGAGCTTCATCCTGTTTGCCATACACCAAACGTTCAACGCATCTAAGCTTTCCTGAGTTTATGAACAGTCCTCCTCCTTAGAGATGATTGAGAATAATTTAACATAATCTGCAAATAAAAGCATGTTCCGATTAGGGCTGTGTTATTAGTGTATAAACAATGAATTACTGTATACTTATTATATTATTGTTGTCAATATTAAGTGTAACTGTATTATCGTGTAACTATGTTTATGATTTGCAAGTTTTCACTATAACTTGTGTTAAACAAGAAAATATAATTCAAAATACATTTTAATTTAAAATATAAAAAGTATAAACTTAAACTATTGAACAAATTCATAAAATATTTTTTTATGAACGAATAAAAACAATGATCAATTGAACAAAATTGTAAAATGTATTATTATATATTTTTTAAATATAATTGTAATTTTGATTTCAAAAGTAATGTTAAATCATGTAAAAGTTAAAGGGAAAGGTGCTGAATGAAATGAAGGATAAAATATGAAAGATGCCGAGGGATAATGAAGGGATAATACTGACTTTCATATTCAACAGGGGTTTCAAGCTTAACCCAGACATCGGTTAGGGCTGAGCGAGCTTATAAATTCGTGTTTCTCGGTTATAAAAATAAGGTAGAAAAATGTTTCGGTTCATTTCGTTATACTGGCCTCAACTATTGCTTCTTTGAATACATTATAAAGTTATTGATAGTAGCATACATTTAATAAAATATTTATGTTCTATACAAATTATTACAAATGTCATGGCATTTTCAACAAACTTTTAATGCATTTCCCTGAAACTTATCATTCTAAATACATTTTAAATTTGGTTAATACATATCTAATGTGTAGTTTTTATGATATATTACAACAGTGCATAATACAAAACAATCAAACATTTAACAGAAATGGGATAGCTGTAAAATAAGTACATGAATGCAAAAATAGTTTTTATTATTTGACATTTAAATAAAAGTTGACATTATAATATTTAAAATATAAAAACTAATTTGAAAAAAGTAGTAAAAACATTTAACAACTGCTTAAAATATTATTAATAGCACAACGGTGATCTTGCCCTTTGATTAATTTGCCAAATTTTAATAAAACGAATAAACACGTTAGTGTATTGTAGGTAGGTTTGTAACGTAATTTTAGTGAATTAACCATGAATATTCAACTATTCAAGCTCTAACTATGCATACTAAATTACCAATATTCAATCGAGTTGTTAAGAACTAATGGCCTGGTTAAGTTGTTAAAATTTATTTGGCATTAAACGTATGTATTAGAGTTTTGCTTAAGATAGTTGATACTAAATTGAAATATTATTATTATTTAAAAATAACTATACATTTTTATTTACGCGTATTTTATTTTAGGTATATGCAAGATTTAAGAGATATGTGGGTGTAAATTAATACGACATTTTGAGGGACATTTTTGGAGTTAAGGGAGTAATTCCACTGGGAAGGCAGGGCCGAAACACACAATATGTAGAGACAAAGGGATGTTCCTCGTTCATGAAGGGTGGAAAAGTGTGCTACGAACTCTTAAAATGTGACCTAACTGCTCTTTATCTGCTATATAACAGGTGACATTTCTAAATATAAATATTCCAACCAACCAATGATGGAGCCAAATATTTTATTACATTGCAAATTGGCTTTTAGTACGTTAGTTTGATCAATATACAGGATGACAATTAAGTCTTAGGACGACTGTATCACTTTTAAACGACAAGATATACAACAACTAACCTTGGTATAACATTACTGGTAATGAAAAGCTACTTTTCTGTGTACATGGTGATCAGATGTCATCTTTAGGGGACAGCCCGTTAGGAGTAAGATGAAAATCTTTAATAGCAGCCTATGTTGATTTGTACATCATTTTAAGAGCTAGTTAAACTGAAAACAATGCTGCAAACCGGACTTGAAAACGTTGATCTTCTCGTAAATAATTGCTGTTAAAATTATTTTTAATTTGTAATACATTCTACTAACAAATAACATAAAGTTACCAGTTGAGGGGAATACTTAATGTACTACTTTAAAAGTAGGTGTTCAAAATGTTCCTCGTTGGTCGTCTGGCAATGTGCTAACCAATTATAAAAGCTGGCTAATGCTTTTTGTATGTATTCTCGTGGAATAGCTTCCTTTGCTATCCTGTGTTTAAGATCAATCAGTATGTAGGCTGAGTTTAATAAACTTTGTCTTTGACGTAGCCCCATAAAAAGTAGTCCAGTGGAGTTACGTCAGGGGAACGAGCCGGCCACTCAATCGCTCACGTCTTCTAATTCACCGGTGACGGAATAGAGTACGTAAGTATTGCCTTACTTGAACACCATAGTGTGGCGTCTTGTTGGGAAAAACATGTTCGGAAGTCTCAGCACCAAGGAATGAGATAGCTTGTAGAGAAGGAACCATCTTATTTTGGAGCATATTTTGATATTTAATGGTATTTAAATTTCCCTTCAAATATTCCCCAGTAAATTTTCCCTATAACTTGTAACTTTCTGTTATTCGTGACTACGGTGTATTAAACATTTTAAAAACTTTGAACAGCAATTAAATCCGACTGGATCAACCTCTTTTAGTCCGGTTCGCGGCATTGTTTTTAGTTTAACTATACATTTAAATGCTTACAAATCAACATAGTCTGCTTTTAAAGATTTTCTTCTTACTACTAACGAACATACTACTAAACATACTTCTTCTTCTTACTCCAAAGATGACATCAGATCACCATGTACAATGAAAAGTAGCTTACTATTACCAGTAACGGTATACAAAATTTATTTGTGATATCTCTCTCGTTTAAAATTTATAAAGTCGTCCTAATACTATGCATATAGTTGTTAGTTGTCAACACATTACATGGAAATAACAAATTTACTAGATAATTTTTTATCAATGATCCCGTTAGGTAATTTTTAGTAAATCTTGGACATTCTTGAATTTTTTTTGAATTTGTATATCAATACAAATTAATACAAAGTTGTCTTACTCTTAAAATGTTCTTCTAAAACCTACAACAAATTCACTATCACTCGAGTTATTTCCCCTCTTTTAATTGAACAACGTTGTTGTACCCCAACCATTAATGAAAATCTTTTAGCAGTTGAAATCTCATTCCTTATGCTTCAAGACTGATAAACTACACTATACAGTTTTTTTTATGAATTGACTAAACAATAGTTTTAACTTAAACTTACAAAAAATTGTTAAAAAAATGAGGTTTTTAGTATTCTTAACGTAGTTTTATATTGCTGAATAAATATACCACTATTATTGCAAACTAAAGTAGGAGTCAGTGGACATATCCTCGCTTCCAGAATACATAGTACTCATTCATAAGTAATGTTTTCTAACACAATATATTGATATCAAATATAGGAGTCTTAACTTCACATAAATACGATAAGTCCTAAAGCGTTATACCCGGTGTTAATTGATTAATTATTATTATTACTTTACATATTAAATTTAATTTTACAACCATAAAAAATAATATCAAATTAGATATTGTTTGATGTTGGCATAATAAAGTAAATGTTACTATCTACCTGATGTTTAATGGATTGTTACGAACTTTGTACACATCTAGTTAAGCGGAAGAACCATAAATATTGTACTTTGTCTGAGTTTTATTACGTTTTATAACGTGAATACTCATGAGAAATAAGTATCGATTAAAAGAAATAAAAATTTATTGTTTTCCACTATATGCATCCACATACATTAAACTATAGCCTGACCCTAATTATGCCGTATTAGATATAGTAAGAAAGAATAAAATAAGCCATGAAAGGTGATATAATAACAATGTCTTTGTTTCCATCTATTTAGTATTTCGTTTTTCAATTTATTGCTCTTAATTATTTCTAATTCTCATTAAGATGACAGTTTACATTATAATGCCAAATTGCCTTTCTAATGTGTATATGTGGGTAAAAATATTTCATAATTTAGCATATTACTATTTTTTTAAACATGATATTCATAGTCAAATTGTAGGAATAAAATAATATCTGGATTAGGTTAATTATTATAAATATATTACTATTTGGTGTTAATACATATTAATTAAATCAAACACTTACAAATAAACTTTAATAAGTGTCAAGTTTGTATTAAATAGAAAAAATATATGAATAAATAAAATGATGAGTAAGAGGATGTATTTTTTTACCAGGTGAATTTATATCTAAGAAGCAATCTCTAACACTTTACCTTTGACTGACGACTTAAGGGCGATTTATGAGCCACAAGATAGACCAGACAGGTGGATCGGTCAGATAGCCACCCATCAAGGAACAGCCACGCTCAGTGTTGCTTGACGCCGTTAACTTGTGATAATTTCAGAGGTCAGTCAATACTATTGCTCTTTAATTTAAATATGGATTCTAGAACCTTAAGTAATACATAGAGCAGCTCTATAAGAAATATAATGCTATTTAAAATTAACTTACAAAAATATTATGCTATAGTAATATTATTTTCTGCTCTTCTTCTACGCCATAGAAATGGATACCCCATTTTAAGTATACATGATGGAACTTAAAAATTGTAGGGTTAATTTTATTTTTCTGCATTTTAACTATTATAAAAAAAATTAAAAAAATAAAATTTTATTGGTAAAACAGTAGCAAACCCTACTTACAAGATAGTTATTTACAAAAAGGATTCCCAGTTTGAAATATTTTTTAAATTTCTACTAAAAAATAATCTAACACCAGTGTAAATACGAGTAAATGCTAAATTTTATTGGTTTTTGTTGCACTGTTAACATTTTATTTAAAGTAAAATATTATTTTAAACTAATTACTTATTACAAGCATTTTTATAATACTTCATTCTCCATATTCATATGTTTCCAAAATATTTTTTGTTAACATATCCCCTAAATAGCAAATCTGTATATTTAAGTATTAAATTTGTGTTTTTTGTTCAAATATACACTAGTGTTTATTTTGTTTCCAAATTCACTGTTTCAACAAATAAACTCTACTTATAACCGCAATAATAAATACATAATTTTCTTAAACTTTAAACAGTTTGTTAAATATACAATAATATAAAAACATATATAGGGGAAAAGTTGCCAGTATCATTGAGTAGAAATTCGTAATATTATCGCAATATAACGCAGTCAAGCAACATCGAGTGTGGCTGTTCCTTGGACGAGTGACGCTTGAGAAATCCCACCCAACGTCATTTGTGTGGTTCAAAAGGAACCTTCAAGCAGTTTTTCTCCAGGTTAGGGGTTAGAAAAGGTTTGTAGCTCTAACTTCACCTGTTAAAATGAGACCACCTTTATTTATTTATTTATTTATTTTTATTTATAGTGTATCTTAAACAGCCCGTTTTAACAATAAGGATTAGAATCCTTAACAAATAGTTATTTTATGAGAATGATTTTTTCTCATTCTCATAATGAGATGATATTATGTGGTGAGAATGATTTTTTCTGTTTACATTGTTTTCTAGCCAGATTTTTATTTTATTTTATTTATTTATTTATTATTTTTGTAAACAGGGTTTATTAATTCATCAATACTTAACTTAATGTTGTAGTCAAATACTTTAAGTTTCACTTCTTGATGACTTACATACGTGTTAATGGAACATTATTTTCCTTTATTAATTGATAGTTGTAATATTTAAAGTCATGTAGAGCCTGTACTGAAACAATTAGGTTAGTCATGTGGATAAGCTGTATAATTGAACCACGAAGTACTCTGGAGTGAACCTGGAACACTGAAGTGCCTCGTGATCGTTAACCTGGCAATTGACTAGAGAAAATACAAGTCCCTTACCACTCCAGGCTCCAGTAAAGGAAAACGTTGTAGTTAATCAAGAGTTTACTTACAGGTAAAGATGAAAATACAGATAAAAGTAAATAAATGATTTAATTGAATATATTCTATGTACAACATTAAATTATAACTACGATACGATTGTCTAATAAACTGTTTCCAATAAGTAAAACAAATATAAACTCCTATAGTATTACAATTTATAAAATTCATATTTCAAAAACACCTAATGTATGGGTACTAACAATCATTCTATGTGAATGTGTTCTAAATATTCTTATATTCACAATTATAACCAAAATTAACAAATGTTAAGGCATCAGGACAACCAAACCCTAATTTGATTCTTAAATTTAAAAATATTTTCAATAAACAAGATATTTTTTTAAATGGTTGGCATACAAAAAAATTTTCTTGAGAAACAGCAATATTCTTAACAAGAAAATATTCCAGACCCTATTCTTTTAAATATTTAGGGAGAGTAGGAGTTACTTTTTATATGTTTTATTTATTCATACTCTGTATTTACATTATTTGATTTTACTTGTATGGCATATTCAAGGAGATTATTAATAGTAAAAAAAAACATACCAACATATAACTTCGTAAGATTGTTGTTGAATATATTAGTAAGCATTGGATTGTTTACGATTATTAGACAGTATTTGGAGATTTCCGATGCTTTGATTTTTTTAAGGAACTAACACAACGTTTCGACAGATATACTACACGGTCATCTTCAAGTGTTACAAGTACTTTAGGCTGAATTTATTTTATTTCTTTAAACCATGATGATTCAAGAACACACTAAAAAATACATGTTTAAAAACTACGGTTTACTGTTAAGAAACTCACGTGTTCTTAAACTACCACACACAACAAATTTATACAAAATACAATACTAAATGAAAAAGAAATACAAAATATGATCATTAAAAAAAAACAAAAAACACAGAGCAGGAAATGAATTTTTGAGTAATTTTTCAGGAATTATTTCATGGGAAAGGTAAAATGAATTTAAATAATGTAGAATTTTTAACTTAAATTTGAGACAGTTTTGGAATCTGTTATGTATTCGAGTCATAGTTATTTCTAGACCTTTGTCTGTGCAAACAAGCAGGGCCTGTGCCTGCATGTTATAGCTGCTAAAAGCACGATTCTTATCTGGCTAATAAAATACACCTGCTATTAATGCCATCTGGTAATAACTATGTATGTAACTATTGTAATTAGACATGAAAATACACATCGTCGTACACTAACTAGGAATTGAATACTTTGGTAGTAATTGTAATTCCATACTCCAATTTCTTAATATATATATATATATATATATATATATATATATATATATATATATATATATATATATACGGTAAATTATCTAATTTACGCCTAAAATAGATTGATATACTAAGCATTTGTTTATTAATAACTTGTATCTATTTAGATTTTTTTATTTATATATGCTGCAAATTCTAATAATATAGCTGGTTGTTTAAAACGTTAAAATTATAATACAGTGGAATCTAAAAAAGGCTTATAAATATCAATGAGCCTTAATTAATTGTTATACTTCTAATTTAAAAAGAAAGTTAAATAAAGATCGTTATATTTTGCTACGTAAAATAGGTTTAGTTATAAGTGGTTTTACCGCCAAAATAAAAGGTAAATCTGTCTTTTTTCAACTGTAAATAGTTTGATGAAGTTGCTTCTGTTGTGCATTCACACTCCTACACCTCCCGTATTGAGACAAAGTTGTTACACGATGTTCTGTACATTTGAAGTGTCACTCATGAAGTCATTATATTTAAAACCTTTAATTCAATACAACTATGTTTGAACATAGATTTTTATTTGGGGATAAAAGAATTTCAGTTCAGCCAGTGTTTTAAAACATGTATTTAAAACGTTGTAATTGTTTCAAAATAATCCAAAGAAATTAAGTTTCATATTTTTAAACATTAACATTAAGAAGATCATATTTTTAAAATATTCACTGTCCTTAAATTAAAAGGCTAGATTGTGGTATTACTTATGTTTTATCTGTATTATTCATTTATTCATTCTTTATTCATTTCTAAGACGCCGGTCCTAGAGATATGGACGAATATGAGTGGTGTAACGAGTGTAGTCTTTGTTGCTGTCTGAGTTCAACTTATCTCAGAAAGGATTATTTATTAATAGCCCAATAGCAAATATGGTACCTACAGCTTTACGTGGAATCCGAACCACGTAGTGTGGACTGACAAGTCTGACACTCAGTTTTCATCCTTACACAACATCTGAACTTTGACTACCATCCAACTCGGACATCCCAGACATCTCTAGTAGAGTTCATGTCGATGGCAACCATTGAGCGGACGCCATGTTGGTATTGAGAGAACCAAGCATGGAACCTACCGCCTACAATATCCAAAACACTTTCTCCCCAAGTAGCTGGGTTACAGCACTGCGCCTCCAGTGCCGACTATTATTATCACATTTATAGCATGTAACTTGAGGTCTGTGTTAATATATCAGATGGAACGTATTCCAAAAACACAATAAGTTTTATATCTGGAATAATATTTAAATGTTGGGACAACAATAATTAGAAAAACTAGGATAGTTTTTATATGTTTCCTTTACTTTAACCTTTGCATTATTAAAAGTTGAGATTAAAATTATTTATGAACTTATAAAATGGGTTTTACAGAGTAAAAATAATGTTCTGAACACCAATAAAAGTACTTAATGAATAACTTTCTATGATTTTTTTTTGTATTTTGACGTTTATATTTTTAATGTTGTTGTTATTAAGTAAGTATTTGACTATTGTACATATTAATTAGCAAACAATATTCATTTCAGGAAATAAAAGGTAAGTTAGTTTTACTAACCTAAAAACTTTTCTTAGGACCATTGTATTAATGTAGTGAAGTAGATGGTGACAGAGCAAATAACATGTTAAAATAACAATCTACCTCCAGAGTTATTAGTTACAAATGGGGAACTGCTAAGCCTATTAGTAAGGGAAATATGGGACTTAATTACTAACCTCGCTCTTCAAAGTTGACATATCATTATAAAAAACACCTAATTATTAAATCTAATTCTTTTGGAATTGGTTTTAGGTTTCCATTTTTACTGCGCTCAGAAATTTTCTCAGAGGTTTTAAATTCTTTGCAAGTTTAATTTAAGGCAATACTACAAAGTTCCGATAAAATGAAAAAGCGTTTTTTGTAACAAAACTTTTTAGCCAACTTTTAAAAACCCATAAAGTGATGATGGAAAAATAGCTTTAATTTCATTTATTACAAAAAAAAAAAAAAACAATTTTCTCAAGTGATATTTATACAAACAATATAGTACAATTTTACGTCGAGAAATAATAGTTTGAACTCATACAGCAACTAAATTTAGCATTGTAAATCATTAAAATGGTAAAATACTTACCATGTTACAGTATTATTTCCTATTATTAGTGCAGTGAAAACCATTGACCACAGTCCATTGCAAGATTTGTGTTTTATTTTAGCTTATTCATATATATTATTAAGTTACAATATTTGAAATACTAAGTTCTGGAAATCAATTCCATTCATTTAAACCCCACAAAATATTATAAACCATACGTGTAAAGCATAGAAAGAGAAACCTAAATAGTGAACTAATATTGTACTGTTTTTTTGGTAACTTTTGAAGCAAAAATGTGTACATACATTTATTTAAAGACCATTAGGGGTCGAACATTTAACCCTAAGGAGTCCCATTAAATATACTGAAAGTGCAATGTTTCACCATAAATTAAATATATAAGTTATTTATTGTTTAAATATATTAAACCCTTATATTTTCATGTCCCCAGCAAAGTGTATACAATTTATACTAGTTTTAAATATGTTTAAACTAAAAATTCAAAATTTTTCCATATATACAACATTTTATAATTTTTTTTTAATTTTTGGAAAGTAGGATAATTTAAAAATAATTATTCAGTTTTATACCTTATTTTCAAAATAAACTCTTGTACAGACTTTTATTTTATACATGGAAACTTTTATTCATTTTTGGTACCTCATTTAGTTATTTTTTTAAAAATTATGTTGTAAAATACTATAAATATCAAAAACTGGGTTTTGAATACACAGTTTGTTATACGGACTTATGTCATTATAATATTTCTTATGCCTATATGTTCTCTACTTTATATTTTTAAAAAATCTTACATATAAAATTCTTAAAATGTATTTATTTTTTTCATATAGAATAAAGCAATTTTATGTAAACAAACAGAACGTCTTCAATAACTAACCCTAATCAAAATAAATAACCCTATTATGTTTGAAATTTATAATGTTAGAGCTGTCAATAATACACAACAATATATTTTAAAACAAAAAAGTCGTAGCAATTTACAAACTAGCCCCACATAAACAAACAACAATGTGTTCTACCTGCCGACGGTCAAGATCAATACTGAAATGTCAAAATAGTGTTTTTGTTGACATATTCAATATATATTTTAAATTCTAATTAGTAATTTATGGTCATTAAGTAATAATGTTTAAAGACTTAAAACTAAATATATGATATTATTAAATAAATAATATTACTTAGTGTCAAATAATAATTTCTTAATGTAGATTGTCAGCATCACGGCTAAACTCGTGATCGTGGTTTTGGGACTTGGCGTACTGTCACGAGTTATCTCGTGATGAGTCGTCAATGGGTTAAACAAAATATACTAGGTTAGACCTGTTCAACCTACCATTAATTTATAATATGCAATTTAGCCTAGTTATTTAATACAATTTATAAAACCGTCACCCCTTAAGGATCAATCAATTGTGTGTGGACCTATGCAGCATTTCCGGGTAACTTTTACGCAATAATTATTCGTTATTTGAACCAAATACGCATATTGGCTAATTATAATTTGTTAACTATGTACACCAGTCTAGTACCATAATGTTTACCAGAGGTTTTATGATAATGAGTGTATTTCACTAAAATTATTTTGATGTAGTTGCACAAATTAAGTTGAATGATTAACAAATCATACTAGGCTAGATATGTTTAGCCTACCATTAATTTAAATACGACATTTAGTCCAGTTATTTAATACAATTGATCCCCATAACGATAAATAAATTGTGTGTGGACCTATGCAGCATTTCCGGGTAACTACATTGTATGAACCAAATATATTGTAGGACAATAGTTTCCGATTTTTAAAATAAAAATAAAATATCTATCAATTATAATATATTTTAATAACTTGAACGTAGACATATATGTAAAAGTTATCATAAGTGAATAGACTTTGGACACAAATTAGATTCTTTTATTTAACTTTTGTAAATTAAATGAGGAGTAAATTTGAATATAGAGGAGACTCGTTATAGTTAAATTTGAAAATAATTTTTATTGTATAAAAATTAATTGCTCATGATTATCAGTAGACCATATTAAGAATATGAGATCCTTATTAAATATATACATTTGATATTATGCAAATATAAACATTATTGCTTTCAAACACAGGATAAATATTTACTATAAATATCAATCAACTATATAATTAGATAATTTTTTTAATCCTTGCAATTTTTTGCCATCAATTGATAATGCTGATAAATCAAAAATCCTTCCTTAGAATCTGGGTCTTTACAGCCATCTATCACTTCAAGATCAAGCAGCGTTAACTCTTTTTGTAGTATCACCTCCTACATTATTTATCGACCATGATACAATAATATATTTAAGTTAGTTAGTGTATGGCTATTGATATTTGAAATGTATTTGAAATATCAAAACGTATCAAAACATGCTCCAAAATGAGGTAGTTCCTTCTGTACAAGCTATCTCATTCCTTGGCGCTGACTTCCAAACATGTTTTTCCCAACAAGACGCCACACTATGGTGTTCAAGTAAGGCAATACTTACGTACTGTATTCCGTCACCGGTGAATTAGAAGACGTGAGCGATTGAGTGGCCGGCTCGTTCCCCTGACGTAACTCCGCTGGACTACTTTTTATGGGGCTACGTCAAAGACAAAGTTTATTAAACTCAGCCTACATACTGATTGATTTTATACACAGGAAGATATTCCATGAGAATACATACAAAAAGCATTAGCCAGCTTTTATAATTGGTTAGCACATTGCCAGACGACAAACGGGGAACCTTTTGAACACCTACTTTTAAAGGAGTTCAGTAAGTATTCCCCTCAACTGTTAACTTTCTGTCATTCGTAAGTATAATGTATTAAACATTTTAAAAACTTTTAACAGCAATTATTTACGACGGGATCAACCTTTTTAACTCCGGTTTGCGGCACTGAGTTCAGTTTAACTAGGCCTTTAAAATGATCAATATCAATCAAATCAACATAGGCTGCTATTAAAAATCTTACTTCTAACGGTCTATCCCCTAAAGAAGACATCTGATCATCATTTACACACAAAAAATAGCTTAGTATTACCAGTAACGTTATAACAAGTTTAGTTGTTATATTTCTTGTCGTTTAAAAGTTATATAGTCGTCATAAGACTTAATTGTCATCGTGTATATTAATCAAACAAACGTATTAAAAGCCAATTTGCAATGATAATAAAAGATTTTGCTCCACCATTGGTTGGTTGGACTATTTATATTTAAAAACGTCACCTGTTATATGGCTGAGAAAGATCAGTTAGGTCACAAGAGTTCGTAGCACGCATTTCCCACTCTTCATGAACGAGGGACATCCCTTTATCTTATCCCTCGTCATTTTTCATATTTTATCCTTCCTTAAATTCAGCACCTTTTCCTTTACCTTGGGCATGATTTAATATTACTTTTGAAATCAAAATTACAATTATATTTAAAAAGTATATATTAAAACATTTTACGAGTTTTTCCAATTGATCATTGTTTTATTCGTTCATCAAAAATGATTTTATGAATTTGTTCAATAGTTAAAGTTTACATATAATTTTATTAGGTAAATAACATATTTTAAAGTGAAATTTATTTTGAATTATATTTTCTTGTTTTAACACAAGTTATAGTGAAATCTTGCAAATTAGAAACATAGTTTATTTCCCATAAAATTACACGATAATACAGTTTACACTTAATATTGACAACAATAATATAATAGTATTCAGTATTTATACAGCAATAACACAGCCCTAATAAGAACACTTTTTTTGCAGATTATGTTAACTTGTTCTCAATCATATCTAAGGAGGAGGACTGTTCATAAATTCATGAGAGATTAGATGCGTTGAACGTTTGGTGTATGGCAAACAGGATTAATCTCAATGTGAGAAAATGTCAGGTCATAACATTCCATCGTTGCCTATCGCCAATAATATATAACTACACTCTTGGAGACGTTATTGCAAGAGTAATTGAAGTGAGGGACCTTGGCGTTATACTGACACCATCATTGAATCCTGAACCACATATAAATAACATCTGCAGAAGAGTGAATAGAACCATTGGTTTATTTTGTTGTTATTCAAAGCCCATTATAGGAATAACTGCTATGGACACACTATATTGTGCTTTGGTTCGTCAGATCTTAGAGTATGGTTCTCTAACCTGGAGCCTGCATCTGAACGTATCCAACGTCACTTTTTCAGAATGGTGAGTGTCAAGATTGGTTTCTTATATCATCAAGTTCCAAGGGTACGTCTCAAGAATTGGGGCTTCAATTTTTGGAAATACGCAAGCAAATGGCTGACCTGATCTTTCTTGCAGACTACTGAATGACGAGGTGAATTGCCCTGACATCCTAAATTTAATTGACTTATAGTTTCTTTCTTATACTCGTTCAGCCGAAATGTTAACAAGGCAGTATTACCGGACGATTTATGCAGCTAACATCATCACTTCTCCAGAGAGAAGGCATCAAAGTGTCTACGACTGTGGATGTCTTCAGAGAGGGCGAGACAACGTTCAGGCGTAAATTGTCTTTGTTCCTATTAAGTGACCCTGTACTTTAGGTGGCCACATAGTCTACCCCTATCATTATTTAATTTGATATTAGTGTCTAGTTCATATTGCTATTATACTGTTATTTGTTGTAAGTCATTCACATATAACAATTGGTGATGTCTGTTGGAAAAAAATAATAATAAATAATTAAAAGATAATATTAGATTTTTTATTTAATTTATTTAACTAACATTTTATTTCAGTCTATATATAGCCCTCATGCCTCTTATTTCTCATAGTAAATAATCTTATTTGGGAACCCTAACCACTATAAATAGACATATTATTGTCCTTTAATCTTGTACTTACACTATAAACGTGTATTATTATCACATGTTCCGTTTAATTGTTTTTTATAAAGAGAGGAAAGAGATCAAAAAAAAAAAAAAAAAAAAAAAAAAAAAACACATAGTATGTTCTTGCTCACACGTTAAACAGATTTATATTAATATTTCTTTAAACATTTCCGAAAATATATCTTTAAAAAATGATAGTTTAAATTACTTAAGCAGTCGTATTTTAAATTGTTAAAGCAGACTTTAAAGGCAACAGGTAATGCATGGCTACGCGTTCTACAGCCTGAAGGTTACAAAACGACTCTGTAACGTAATTCATTACCCTATAAACCTGGCTTTTAAATTGGTTTGGTAAACCCTCCCCTTACGTGAAATATTAAAAAACATACACTTATATCGTATATTAAAACACTTCCTCTAGATAGTTTTTATATATTAAATGACTAAACATTTTCCGTTAATACAAATAAACTGAAGAAAATCTTATCAGTTATTGGTGATTTGTTAAGATATAAATTCTTATATGTAGGTCACAAAACATTTTGAAAAATAGAAGTTAGGTAATTACGAGAAAATATTACAAAAATTGCGTTCCAATCAATCTATGAAAGTGTTGAGAAAGAATCACATAATCAGTTTCTAAGCCAATGGAGTTAGTCTATCAACCTGAGGATATTTGTTTTCAATCAACATTTGATGTTTTCACAAAAAATACCCTTGCCAGTTGAAAATGTAATACGACGTTGATCAACGAAAGATTAAATTGTAATATAAAATTTGATATATAAAAGAAAACACTGTACAAAATCAATATTCTACTAAATAAAAATATGAAAAACGAAATTAAACTCATAAGAAAGTTTTAAACAACAATAACAGTTAATTAGTATTCGACTACATTAATAATTGTACATTTTACTATGCATGTTAATTATGTTGTGTGTGTACAGGTAACAGCTATAAACCAACTATTAACCTGTAGTTACACGTGTTACTGCCATCAGCATTGTCGTCAGAACGCTGACTGTAGTAGGTTATGTCTACTATACAGGTTATGCCAATAGTACAGTTCAGGTTCGACATTAACTAAACACTATATTATCTAACTACATCTAATAACACATCCAATTTGTAATGATATAACAGTCACTTTTAGTGGAAACATTTTGCAATAAAGTGAATTGAGTAAAATAACATCACAAGCAAAAAACATGTAAAGCTAGCTCAATAAAATATATAAAAAAATAAGTAATTAAAAAATAAAAACGTAAAAATACAAACACAATTTAAAATGTTTTTGTTTAGTATCAAACTTCACAGAAAATAAAATATTGTCGTGTATTTAACCCATTTAATAAACAATAAACTTCCAATATCAAGACCAATAGAGTTTCATCACTTTTTTTATTTAAATGATACCATATATGTAAAAAATATGATTTTAGTTTTGAAGTAATTTTCCACAACCGACTTTTTCACATTGAAAGCTGAAAATGCATTCTAAAGCTAAATTCTGTTGTAAAAATAACTAAACATTTGTTTTGAGAAAATATAATAGTAATAAATTTCTGTCCTGGCTAAAAAATATTAAACGAAAGTACAACATTTTAATAAAAAATATCTCTTTAAACATTTTTGCACACTCATTTTTAAATTTTATATGATTCTGATATAGTAATCAGCTAATCTATGCAAATTATGATTGTTCATTCCACTAAAAATAAAAATCTTTCTCCATTTATTAAAATGTTTATACCATGCTTATAGTCGCAGAGTTAACATCAAACTTCACAGAAAATAAAATCTTATCGTGTATTTAACCCATTTAATAAGCAATAAACTTCCAATATCAAGACCAATACAGTTTCATCACTTATTTTATTTAAATGATACCATATATGTAAAAAAAATATGATTTTAGTTTTTAAGTATATAGATATAAGTTTTTTTAGGATGTAATAAAATAAACTGAGTACCCTTATATTTATTTTTATTAAAAACTCATTACACAACATGTTTCGACTTTCTGGTCATTTTCTAGTGTCATAGACTATGACTAGAAAATGACCAGAAACATGTTGTGTAATGAGTTTTTAATAAAAATAAATATAAGGGTACTCAGTTTAATTTTATTACATCCTAAAATACGTAAGTAGCCCTAATTTTAACTTTATATTTATATTATAGATATAAGTATATAGATTCGTTACTGTATAAAATTATAATTAAATTGATTTTGCGATTTAAATTATTTAGTTCAGGTTAAGAGTTCAAGACCAGTTAATATAATCAGAATATATTCTTCTGTTGTCCTTTTACAGTTTGCACTTAGAACTTTACAACATAACACAAATCTGGTTATTTGAACACAGACAGCTCAAGAAGTCAATGGCCAGGACAAAGCTCTAACTCGGTCAACACCCATTTGTATTCTATCCGTGCCTAAAAAATATACCCCGGCAAAATAATAATAAGGTCCAAAATTAATAGGGGAAGCCACTTAATGGCTATAACTTGTTTAATTTATTTATTCACACAACATGAGATTTTTAAATATATAAATTACAAGTAAATATTGTCGTACCTGAAACTAAATAATTCTTATTTAGAGCTTTTAATATAACTTAAGGCTTACTAAACGCTTTTTAAATATTTTTATCTATCAATTAACGCTTCCTGTTTAGGACCTATAATTTTACCCTCACTGGTAAACTGTCTCTCCAAGCAGAATATTGAAGACCCACACTGGTTAGTCAGATGAGGGTGTCTTCAAACAGTGTGGCAAAATATAAGCATACCTTGTGAAAGAGATATATTAAATGGTGCAATGAAATAACCTTTGGTGTTTTCAATTTAAAATTTTCATAAATATTTGTTCTGAAAGTTATCACTACATTTTAACATAATTTAATATTAATATTAACAGACATCTTCTACGTTTGAAATACTATAATATATATTCAACAGAATAATTAAAAAAAACAATAAAACAAAAAAAGAAATTTTCTGTAAAATTCTTAACATGATAATGTTTATTGCACCAAGACATTTGAAATGTCTTAACATTTTGCATTTTATATGTATTTCTGTCTCTTTCTCTTTAAGTGTCTATTTAAAGCGCTTTCTCTTTTTTCCCAGTATTTATTTTTCACTAATCGACATTAGTTTTTTTAAATGTTACACTAAAATACATTTTGTATTGTATTGTAAATATATAAATTTTAAAAATTAATAATTTATGTTATTTTACAAACCATTTTTATAAATATCTTTTGTTTCAGATAGACAGCGGCCGAGTGGTTTATGGTGTCAGACCTTTGAATCTGAGCTAGAGATAGCACAATTTTTAATCCTGCCCCTAATTGTTAGATTTTATCAGTGATATTCACCTTGTACTATACTTGTTCTCCCCCTTACTTTATATGATAGGTTTCTGCATCTATCATGCAAAGTACAGAAACAATTTCTATGATACACCTATCATACAAAGTATCATACAAATTGGGAATATGACAAGGCTCACAATTAAAAACATATATTAATTTAAAACCCCGCATTTATTACAACCAATTTAATTTTGTTTTTTTAGTATATTTTAGTCCCTATTATGAAAGCTCTTTTTAAAACAGAATATATAATATTATAAAATATTATTTTTTTTAGATTACTACAACAAATATTGATGAGGTATGACAGTTATACACTACTTTCTACGTGGCTATATTAATGAGTGAAAAGCATTTCTAATTTAGTATTGTTTGCACAAATCGTTAAATACATGCTTGTTTGTTAGGTAATTTGAGCTAGGGAAATTGAAAAAAAAATTATGCCAAAACAAAAGTTCGATTATTAAATTTATGAAGCAAGATACGTCATGTATTAGCTATTCATTAACACATTATATGATTTTTTTGCGTGAAAATTAGATCTGTAAACATACTTGAAAGAAGACCTAAACCTTCATGACAGATATAGCCTGTAAACTATAAATTTAGCTCCAGGTAATATAGTTATTGTTTGTGTAAGATATACCTACTACATATCTTTCAGAAAAGACTAAATTTATGTTATCATTTTGTAGCACAAACGTTGCAAGATATATGTTGCTAACACAATTTGATAAACATGTCACTTTTAATGAATACTTCATAATGGACTTTAAATTACCACAGCAATTCTAAAATAAAATAGGTTCATATTCAAGAATTTTGAAATAGTCACTCAAGCAATATTTACTGAAATTAATTTACAGCTGTAAAATCATCCTGATAGTTCACACTTCACTCCTAACGTTAAATTTTATCAATTAAGATGAGAGTCTCTTCTAGAGTTTAAAATTGTTAAGAGTTCTTGCCTTATACTGAGAAAAGTAAAACATTGAGACAAGTTTGAGGTGTACTTGTGCTCTTTTTGTTACATTTTTTAAATATCATGTTTATGTTTAATCTAAAAGTGTTATTTACTTTTATTATTTAAGGAACTTAAGACCTTTGTATTTTTATATTTTTGTGAATATGGTGATAAAATTGATTGAGTCCTTATTTCTCGCTGAAGCCTCAAAGGAAATTAAATATTTTAATGTTTTAAGTAATATTTTATTATTTGCCTTTTTTTACATACTCGAGTAGTTTTTGTGGTAATATAACATTCCTAATTTATAGATAATATGTAAATAAAAACACTACCAAACAGTTATAAATTGATAATGTGCAATTACTTTATTGATCATATTATCCTAAAATTGAATTTAAAAAAATTTTTTAGGATATCAAATTTTTATGTGGTTATGTTTTAACAGACTGAATAAAGTTTTGATACTACATTTATATTTGTTGATATTTCACAATTGTTTATAACAAAAAATTTTTTTTCCAGCTGTAGATTTAACTATACATTGTGTGTTACTGGCAATTAGCATTGTTAATGATGCTAATTGCCGATCTTTTTATATCAGCAATATACTGTAGCTATTAACATGATTATGTTTATTATTATTATCTTGATTTCCACTGAAACTGACAAAAAATTTTTATTGATTTACAATATGCATTCTTGATCTAAGATAAATTAAGATATAGTGTATCGCTACATCTAACTTCACTGCTTCTCTTCAGATAACCCAGACAAAAATAATAAACAGACAACAACACAAATATGACACAAAGTATAAGCGCTTTATAAAAAACTTCAAGGGTATGTACTATCAAAATAATCGATTAACCTAAATAGATATTTGGCTTGAACTTTTAAAACCTTTCAACCAAAAGTCATTCCACTATCTATTGATTTACATAAAATACATACTTTTTCATATATTTGTGTTTGTTGCCTGTTTAATGTTTTACTGACTCTACGGCTAAGGAATTTATGTAGAAGTACTGTTGCAATGCTAGCGTATTACAGCATTTTTACCAACCAATCTTTTAATTACAATTACATCACTGGTTAAATTAAGAGTGGTATTGTAACTAAAATAAATTTAAACCAAAAAAATAAATGTAAACCAATCTATTTAAGAATAATATTGTCATGTAAAATTTTAGATTGTTATTCACTATTTGATAGTTATTAAAATTAGGTTAATTATCTAATTACTAAACAAAATAATGAGATATATCCTAATATACGTTTACAATTTACAAAAACACTGCAACTCATTTAAATATATATATATTTACGTATTATTGTTTGTTATATAAAATCATAACCTTCCGTCGTTCACCTAGATAAAAAGGTTTTGTAGTCTATAATCCCCAATAAGTCTACTTTAAGCGATAAAATGCAATGGTATCATGTCAGGATTGGTATACATGACCTTGAACATTTCACAGAGAAAACCAAATATGCAACGATTTTGTTTAATATATTTTTTTCAATTATCTGTTTTAAATAAATTAATAAATTTAATAATTCCAAAATTAGTTTTATAGAAAAAGAAACGTTGAGGGGCTGTGTCTACATTTAGGGGTGGAATTTAGAGAAACCCTTTCCTAATGAGTCTATACGATACACAAGCTAACTTTCCTTCAAATGTCATCAAGCTCTGATAAATGGTTTCTGATTTTGCCTGAGTGCTGATAACATCATTTTTTGATAGTATAATATATATATATATATATATATATATATATATATATATATATATATATATATACATATACATATATATATATATATATATATATAAAGATTAAAAAATTTCCCACACAACAACTTTTGCATGAGAGCACCTTCATGAATATAAATATAGGGGATTGTTAATGCCTATTGTGCGCGTTGTTTTATGCCACAAATTGTTTTAATGAACATTTCTGTAAAATAAAACATGGAAACAAGTTTTTTTAGTCAATGTAAAATCATGACAGCTTTATAGATTAAACATATAGATATATTAAATAGTCCAAGTTCCAATATTTTATAATAAATGCTTGAGCTCAGCCTATTAAAAAAATAAATAAATAATAATTATTATTTTCTTGGTGAGAAAACCTATATTGTTAGTACTAACAAGATTTACAAAGAACATTACATGACACAATGATTGGGTTTATTATGCATACAAGAAATTTGAAAACATAAAAAATATCTTAAAATATAATGACAAAATCACTATAATATAGCTAGTTTTTTAAAATGTTCCCTTGAAAATAAAAAAATACATATAAGAATGAGATTTCGTTCATTTTAAATTCGATCATGAGAAAAACATGAGAATCTTAAGTCCCCATCAAATTTAAATATCCTAAATAAATAATAATCATTCTCTTGTTATTTAAATTCTTAAACGGAAAAGTATAATTTTCAATTTTGTGTTGCACAAGTGTATGAGACAACTTTTATTTTATCTTCAACTAATGGTCAAGATTGCTGGGGCTTAAGTGTCAAATTATGACGTAGATGTCTGACCTACTATTGTTTATTTATTAAATGGCCCTACTTCAGAGCGCTCTTACAGCAAATGTTACAACTATGAGGAGTTTGGCGTGATGGTGTAAGCACAGCCTAAAAACACACAGATGCTACACTCCACTAATGATCCATCCAGTGTTAATAATTTGTCATGTATTTTTTGCTTTTGTTCCAACTATTTGCAAGATACAATGCAGTACAATAGTAATGCAACATAGTTAATTTGGCTGGTCGCTTGGATCGCTAGCGCTACATATCAAGTGTCATAACTGAGTATTGTTAGAATGTAGTGTAAGCTACCCAGACGTATCCATAGCAACGCCTTAACAATTTTTGTCAAGTTTTTTTCACGTCAATTATTTAAATTCATATATGTTATAATCTTAATTGATATTGGACATTTGAATATGACTTAATATATTTTGTTCATGAAGTGTCTTATTAATACATCAACTTTTACATTCACATATTTGTTTCATATTGCTTTTAAACATTCCTAATTCCATTTATATACTGATTTGTTGTTTTATTGATAAAATCAATTACAATGCCTCTTCAAGCGGATTTCTTCCGCTAGTAACTATTATTAACTACAAATAGTAATTATTGTCTGTCGTGTGACAAACGTAGTATAAATGCCAACTCCACATGAGATGCCACTAAGCATGCTTATGTCAAATCAGGACATTCATTAAATAAAGGATACTATGTTACAACTAACTAAAACGAAAACATTTAAAAGTGATTTTTAACGTCATAGTAATATTGTTGAGTCAGATTACGTCTTGATCACTTATTAATTGTTGTTAACCTGAATGCTTGCCTAACCCCCACAATATATTGCTACTAAGTACCGGTTACCGCATAGTTCAAGGGTAAGTACAGGAACGTGAGATGAATCTGAAGGGATGATTTACAGGACGACGTGCTCAATGAATGGCAAGCAGGTAATGTGTTTATCTGTGACTCTTAACATAAACGGTCTTAATATAACCCAAACCCCTATTTTGAAATTTAACATAAAGGGATTTCGACAGTTACAAAGAACTATCAAAATAAGATACAAATATATATTTTTACTATTTGTTTTAAGCTATTATATTTATCTAATATATCATAAAGGATTTAAGCACATAATATTGAACTTATATTCCAAAAATTTATAGGGAATATATTTAACGTAAAATATAAATCCAAATTCCAAAAATTAATTTTTTTACTTACGTAAATAGAAATATTGGATTTTTCTTAAATGTCACTTTTATAGGTAATATAATTTTCATAAATATATAAAGATAACTTATCAAACATATATGGAGAGGGTGAATGATTGTCGAGTTCACCAAATTCACATGTCCAATAAAAAAGTTAAACTTTAATGGTCCCATTGAGTAAAAAAAGACCAGTGACTAATCACATGGGAAATACAAGGGATGTGCAGGTGGTTCTGCCCTCGTTACACTACGAACCAAGCTGTGTTACGATAATCGACCAATTGTACTTTAAATACGAAAGTAGAATTTTTCTATAATCATCTTTATGTCAAATATTGTTTAAACATTAATTCACCTCCAATATAAACGCCAAGAACAATCCGTTTTCAAAATTTTATATTTAAAATCATTCATCAAACAATGTCTTAAAAAACAAATGTGTAACCTAACTGGTAGTGTTAAAATAAAATTCAAATTGATTAAAAGTAATGTTTGACTGCATTAGAAAACTGACATTGTGGTTTTTGTAATTCCTATAGACTCAAGTAGAAAAATTCACAAAATTTATTTTAGAACGACGTGACTATATATACACAATGCAGATCAACATGTGCCAACATTAGCTTACTATATTATCAGTGAAAAGTTTTAAGTATGAAGTTGGTCTTGGAAATTAGTTGACACATACACACTACATACACATTGTTCTGTAAAACAGGTTTACCCTTTTAATTGTATATGTTGAAACAAATAATTAGGTATATGTTAATTATGACCTATATTTTAAAATATGAAGCATATAGTATCCTAAAATCTGTTTCATTAATATAAAGACAATTGCAGGCTGTCTCGCAGCCAGTTGAACAGATTTTACCACTTTGTTCATAGTGTAAATATTAACAAATAAGAAAATATAACGCGTGTCCGATCTTGATTGATTTTCTCTCCGTCAGCCTTTAAGATATATTGAAAAAATCTTAATATATCCTAAACATTTTAAGGTAACATTCTGAAACTTGATAAGCATTTTATCTAATTTGTACATATTTAATTATAATTGTTTTTCTAAAAAACATATCCATTTCATAATGATAACAACTAAATATGTCTTTGCTATCATATGTATAGAATCAATCATATGTATAGAACTAAATATTTAATTATATGTCTTAAAAATTTAAAAATGAAGGCAATACAATGTCAAATTCAAAGCTGCATAAATTTATGATATTAACCAAATGATTATAGAAAAAAATGAGGTATATTTTATCACAAATCTATTATCAGTGACAATATAGGGATTCATTTAAATATCATATTATAATATGAATAAGAAGTTAAAATAAAAATAAATAACCGGTTATAAAAATTAATTATTTTCACAAATATTATCCGACTAAATAAATAATGGAAAAACTTATTTTTTAAAGAAAGTTGTATTTTATTTCTAATCCTTTATGTAATTCATGGTTATAAATGAAATAATAAAAAAATCAGGAAGTATAAGTTATTTTAGTGATAGGCGTCCGGCGCCAATAAAAGTAATACGATATCTAATCATATTATTATATTAATGTGAATAAATAAATGATATTCTTTTAATTATATTTGTCACTTGGTTAATATAAATATCAAAATCACTGAAATAGAGCAATAAATAATTATAAAAAAAATTTTACTATAAGACTGCACACAAAATTTTAGTAACGATATTAGAAATTACCTTAATATAATTTTTATTTTACTATTTAATATTAGTTAACTATAAATGTTTCTGTCTCAAAGCGTAAGTAAAGCAAAGTAAAGTGTTTTATTCATCATATAACATTACATAGTTGAGCGAAGCTCAGTAACAAATGATATGTCAGTTACAATTTAAAGTATCACAAGTACAGTAACACAAGTATCAGTTACAATTTAAATTAATTGTAGGTACATCTTAAAGTAGGTGCTTATGTACAGTAATTTTGTGTAAAGTTTTGTAGTGATGTACTTGTGTACCATCCGTGATCTACTTGGGAAGCATCCGTGGTTTAATTAGTTAGCATTCGTTATCAACTTGGGTAAATCCGTAAAACACTTGGGTAGCAACCGCGGTTACCTTAGGAAGCGGGCGTTTAGGGGCGTAGCCCCCGACGTGCGCAGCTAGTCTAACTAAATAAATAATTGTAACTCAGACTCAAAGTTCTGGTGCCTTAGCCAAATAGGCCACCGGAACTTCCGTTTCACGACTTGAAATTATTCTATTTAAAATACCAATAATACATCGAGTCTTAAATGTTAAAATTGTTATATAAGATAAGGAGGTAAAACAAAGGATACAGGGTCGCTGTACAGCAGTTATTAGGGACGAGTGAAACAGGATTTAAAAACATTACATCATTATAGCTATATTCCATATGTTTTAATATGTTATAACAATGCTCAAAATGTATTATTTCCTTCTGGCTTTAATATTTTCTATCGTGTATATATTGCAGTAATTTAAAGCCTTTACTTTTCTAACCCTACAGAAACACAATTCTTAGTAAGCTATAATTAATCGGACACAGTACATAATTGAATAATATATCATTAGTAATAATCAATTAAGCAAACAATATAAGAAATCGATGGCCCATTAAGTGTATAAAGTTATCTAAAAGAAAGCATTTATTTTAGTTTTATCAGAGCAAAGTGGATAATTAAATATATTAACTACGCAAATAACAAGTACAATTAAGGTAAAGTAACAATAAAAACTGCCAAACACAATGCCTCTATTGATGAATGGTAATATACGTTTTTATATGCCCCATAAATAACCGTTGAGGGCAATTGATTTCTAAAGTGATTTAACGTAGTCTTATAATATATAAAAGATTGTCTCTGACGAACTCGTCACTCAACAGCTCATTCAACATGGCTAGATATTTACTGGTGAGTTTGAAGTCCTCATTCTTAATTTTACTATTGTTTATAATTTAGTATTGCAATTATGGTAAGCTATGTTTTAAGGAAAGCTACTATAAGCAAATAAATTTCCAAAATATTTGTTATTCAAATAAATTGATAAAGATATAACGACAGCAACATTTCTTTTTAGGTTGCTTTATTGTCAGTTAGATAAATTATTTATAGTAAAAACTGTTTTAATTAAACTAACGACTAAAGTGTAAATAAAATTAATGATTTTGTTAAGTAATATATATTTTAAACGCTTTTTGGAATGGATACTTTTGTAATTACAACATGATCTACAAAATGTATTAAATAAGTTTAAGTTTGAGTAAAGATCATATATTTCCTTTTTCATCATCCATTAATTGTTAGTGACTTGAAGTTGTGTTTTACACAACTTGCACAATTGTAAATATGGCAATTGTCTTACTGAACTTTTAATCTTAAAATATATTCCTGGGAATAATTTATTCTGAGACAACAACTAAACTACACAGATTATCGATTCTTATTCAAAATCTCTCTCTCTCTCTCTCTCTCTCTCTCTCTCTCTCTCTCTCTCTCTCTCTCTCTCTCTCTCTCTCTCTCTCTCTCTCTCTCTCTCTCTCTCTCTCTCTCTCTCTCTCTCTCTCTCTCTCTCTCTCTCTCTCTCTCTCTCTCTCTCTCTCTCTCTCTCTCTCTCTCTCTCTCTCTCTCTCTCTCTCTCTCTCTCTCTCTCTCTCTCTCTCTCTCTCTCTCTCTCTCTCTCTCTCTCTCTCTCTCTCTCTCTCTCTCTCTCTCTCTCTCTCTCTCTCTCTCTCTCTCTCTCTCTCTCTCTCTCTCTCTCTCTCTCTCTCTCTCTCTCTCTCTCTCTCTCTCTCTCTCTCTCTCTCTCTCTCTCTCTCTCTCTCTCTCTCTCTCTCTCTCTCTCTCTCTCTCTCTCTCTCTCTCTCTCTCTCTCTCTCTCTCTCTCTCTCTCTCTCTCTCTCTCTCTCTCTCTCTCTCTCTCTCTCTCTCTCTCTCTCTCTCTCTCTCTCTCTCTCTCTCTCTCTCTCTCTCTCTCTCTCTCTCTCTCTCTCTCTCTCTCTCTCTCTCTCTCTCTCTCTCTCTCTCTCTCTCTCTCTCTCTCTCTCTCTCTCTCTCTCTCTCTCTCTCTCTCTCTCTCTCTCTCTCTCTCTCTCTCTCTCTCTCTCTCTCTCTCTCTCTCTCTCTCTCTCTCTCTCTCTCTCTCTCTCTCTCTCTCTCTCTCTCTCTCTCTCTCTCTCTCTCTCTCTCTCTCTCTCTCTCTCTCTCTCTCTCTCTCTCTCTCTCTCTCTCTCTCTCTCTCTCTCTCTCTCTCTCTCTCTCTCTCTCTCTCTCTCTCTCTCTCTCTCTCTCTCTCTCTCTCTCTCTCTCTCTCTCTCTCTCTCTCTCTCTCTCTCTCTCTCTCTCTCTCTCTCTCTCTCTCTCTCTCTCTCTCTCTCTCTCTCTCTCTCTCTCTCTCTCTCTCTCTCTCTCTCTCTCTCTCTCTCTCTCTCTCTCTCTCTCTCTCTCTCTCTCTCTCTCTCTCTCTCTCTCTCTCTCTCTCTCTCTCTCTCTCTCTCTCTCTCTCTCTCTCTCTCTCTCTCTCTCTCTCTCTCTCTCTCTCTCTCCTCTCTCTCTCTCTCTCTCTCTCTCTCTCTCTCTCTCTCTCTCTCTCTCTCTCTCTCTCTCTCTCTCTCTCTCTCTCTCTCTCTCTCTCTCTCTCTCTCTCTCTCTCTCTCCTCTCTCTCCCTCTCTCTCTCTCTCTCTCTCCCTCCCTCCCTCTCTCTCTCCCCCTCTCTCTCTCCCCCCCTCTCTCTCTCTCTCTCTCTCTCTCTCTCTCTCTCTCTCTCTCTCTCTCTCTCTCTCTCTCTCTCTCTCTCTCTCTCTCTCTCTCTCTCTCTCTCTTACACTCTTCCTGCACTCAATTAAAGTTATGAAGTAGGGTATTTCTGTGTTTAAACACATTACCACACTTGTGTTCCTTTGCAGAACTCCAAGTTTTTAACTTATTAACATAAATAATGCATCTATTAGCCATAGCCAATGAACGTCGAGTACGTCTGAATTGTTAAATTGCCAGCGCCGGGTGTAAACAGAACAGCTGACGTAGTGTCTACAGCATTTCAACTGAAGGAAAACTGTTGTGTCAACTTTTGCTCAAAGAGCTCTTCCTTGATTCTTTAAAACATAAAACTTTCTAAAGTAATTTGATGATGTTCTGTGGTTGTCTGTGTTATTGTAGGCTAGGAAACTTTCACAAAAGACTTCAACACAAGATATTTTGTAGTCGAAGACTGGGGGATAATATTTTTTTCAACTTTTGTTTAAAAGTTTTGTAAAGCTTCTTGAATTATTTTTATTGAATTGTGCACCTAAATAGGTTAGATGTTTGTTTTCAGATATTATTTTATACGTTTTAGTTTTTATGTACTCAATATTTGTAATATAAATACTAATTAACTTTTTTTACTAATTAACTAAACCTGTTCAAACTGTGTACGTTATATTTCTTCAATTACAATTGGAATTTGAATTCAAGTGCAATTAATAATGGCTGACAATTATATCCCACACTATCCCTGTAATAACTTAAACACATCACCTTAAAAGAATGATAAAATAAACATTATATACGTAACTAAACTATTTCAAATCATTATTAGAAAAAAAGATTTTTATATCACTAACATTGTTCAAGTAATATTTTAAACTAAAACAACCTGACGTGTAACTCTTTAAGCCTTATTTTATCTTTATTTCCAAAAGTCAATTAAAGCTTCTAACTATATGGTTTTACATAGGCGCGTGGTTAGGTTCTAAATTCAATTTGACTTCAAATAAAGGACTTGTACAATATAATACAAGCATGATTGTCATGGACATGCCTAATAATAAGCATGACGAGACCAAAATTCTTCCCAAACTTGTATACAACACAATTAACTTGTCTGAGAACATCTACTTGCAGTCCACAAGGATTTAAAGATCACGGACAGTACGTGACTAGATATTACAGCCACTAATGTAATAAAGGATGAGTGAAGGATTAGCTTTAAGCGTTAAAGAGCACCATGTGAGTTTCAGCAGCATGTGATTTACTTTAGGTCCCCTCATATCTAAATTGATACTAGATTGAAGAGCCAGATTTCCTCTTTTATTGGCGATGTACTAAGATATTTTAATACCGTTGACATTGAACTGAATAACACATGTAATGCCATTAATAAGCCGCAAGGAATACAAAGGTCCCAAATTAGATCCTTGTGGTGCTCCTAGACAAATTTATCTGAATACACAACACCAAATCGCAATTTAAATACAATAGGTAAAATTTAATATATTGAATAAGTTAAGGGAGAATATAAATTATATATTTGAAGTTGTTTAATGTAAAGAATACATATTCAGTATATCAATATATATGCATATAATGACAACGAAGTGCAATTTTAAATTACATCGGTCACTGCTTATCACATAAACCATCATCGGCTAAGTTCAAAATTGTTTAAAGAAGTAATATCTATTTGTCTTGTTTGCAGGTTGTCTTGGCACTCACTGCGATGCTGTACCTCTCTATCCGTGACTTTGGCCCCCCTCCGTTCATCAGAGATGAAAAAAACTATAATGATTTTGATTTCCTGAAGTTTTAAATCTATTGAACGTATATATATTGACATAAATATATGCTATGTAACCGAACATGTATTTTGTATTTCTTTCTTTTTCCTAGCTTAAGCACCATGTCATTTTAGTTATTATTTTAATGTTTTGAGGTTATTACAAAAGCAAGCACATTTGAATATTACATTATAAACCTTTTATACCCTTGTATCCAACAATGAATTAGTTTTGTTATGTAATTTAGGAATTATATTTTTGTATAACTCTACCACTGATATTTACAGTGGTGTTAAATTTGGAGATTTAAGAACTATATGAGTACACTACAGCTGTAGGCGAAATTAGTCTAAAGAGTAATATGAAAGACATATTGATGGATTTATTGATGTTTATGTCTTCAATAAAACCAATATTAAAGAACAATTTATACATGTACAAATGAATATTACCACCATAACACGAAATCATTTAGACACATTCAATTCCAACATACAGTATAAATATTAAAATCACAGATAGAATAGAAACGCATATTGGCCAATTATAATTTATTAATTATGTACACCAGTCTAGTAGCATAATGTTTACCAGAGGTTTTATGATAATGAGTGTATTTCACTAAAATTATTCTGATGTAGTTGCACAAATTAAGTTGAATGATTAACAAATCATACTAGGCTATATATGTTTAGCCTACCATTAATTTAAATACGACATTTAGTCCAGTTATTTAATACAATTGATCCCCATAACGATCAATAAAATGTGTGTGGACCTATGCAGCAATTCCGGGTAACTACATTGTATGAACCAAATATATTGTACGACAATAGTTTACGCTTTTTAAAATTAAAATAAAATATCAGGTAATTATAATACATTTTAATAACTTGAACGTAGACAAATATGTAAAAATTATCCTAAGTGAATAAACTTGGTACACAAATTACATTCTTTTATTTAACTTATGTAAATTAACTGTGGAGTTCATTATGACTCGTTGTAGTTAAATTTGAAAATAATTTTAGCGTAAAAAAGTAATTTTTCATGAATATCAGTAGACCATATTAGTACTATGAGGTGCTTGATAGTATATGCATTTAATATTATGCAAATATAAACATTTTTTGCTTTCAAACAAAGGACAAATATTTACTATGAGTATCAATTAACTATATAATTGGATAATTTTCTTAATCCTTTTTTGTCATCGGTTGATAATGCTGATAAATCAAAAACCTTCCTTATCATATGGGTCATTACAGCCATCTATCTTTTTGTAGTATCACCTCCTACATTATTTATCGAACTTGATACAATAATAGATTTGAGTTAGGTAGTATATGGCTATATTTCGATAATGCTGACAATCCAAAACCCTTTCCTAGTATTTCGATCGTTACAGCTATATATCACTTCAAGAACGCCGTATCATTAACTCTTTTTGTGTTAACCGATTCCTACATTATTTACTGACGACGTAACAATGATAGTTTTAAGCTAGGTAATTTGTCTCTCTTCACCTATTATTGAAAAAAACGAAAATACGTTTTAGTAATCTAATTAGTTATGTCAATAAATAACTTACCTCAAATATTACTAAAGGATAATATTTACTATATCAAAGTCACATGTTGTCCCTCCTTGTGTAGGTGCTGGATAATGTTACAGTTAGCAAAAATGTTGAAGAGGTCAACAACCCCAAAGAACCTAATCATTAATTAAAGATTGGCTCGATAAGTGGAGTGATTATTACTATCTTTTCAACTGTAAATTTTTCACACGTTTTAACATTTTATAATGTAGGTGGTTTTTGTTAAATAATGATAAATAAGTAGACATACATTCAAGGTCATTCATAAAGGTAAATTGTTTTTACCTTTGTATATACTTAACTTAAATTGGCACATTACTTGGTGTACCTTATCGTTATTTTACGTGAAATTCGTCATTTTGAAAACCATATATTTTGAGGTTAGGCTGTATAATTGAAACAAACTTAAAAAACATTTAGATAACAAATTATTTACTGTAACAATTTCAAGTCTTTAAAAAGTTTAGTAAATACAAAAATATTATGTTGATGTTGAAGGTATGTGTTGTTGATTTATGAAACATAAAACAATCATCTAAATAAGAAAAAACCCTCACTCACTCATCGATAACCCTCCCATTTCTCGTATTTATACACAGCTGAAATTCGGTACAAATGTTTGCTGTAGGCTAAGTAGAAAATTTTAATTATTCTCATCTTGATAAAATAATCTTGATGGGTATAAACCACCCCTAAAAATGTTTTCCATTAAGATAACATTGTGTTGAGTTTATTAAATTAATAACAGCTTTGTTATAAATAAATAAACATATTTAAATTGTATGTTTTACATTTTAAGATATTGATACAATAGTTACAGTTTACAATTAATTATACATTTTATAAATACTGTATTTGTTTTCTATTCAATTATTATCTTTAAAATTAATTCAAGAAATTTACAATATTGAGATAATCATGTTGAAATTCCCCTAATGCAGACTTTTAGGGTTTTCTGTACCATAGATATATGTTGTCTAGAAGGACGGCAGTAGGTTGATCATTTATATTGACATTACGGTTTAGAGGAAACCACAGGGGAAGGGTAAGAAGCAGAGAATAACCCCGTAGTGAAGCAAGGGCTGTTGGCTAGTTAAATATGAATAACTTTTTCCTCAACATTTTACTAAACATGTACTAAAATCCTGAATTGTCTGTACCTTATTTATAATATAGTAAATTATACGGTCAATAAAGTCATATTCATGCCTTTATTCAGTTTTTTGCAAGAATAAAGTGGCCACGAAACTAAGCAAGAGCTTCAGACACAAAGCAATGACGAAGAGAATATATTACGTTTCATGCTATCGCAGTAATAACAGAGAGAAACTAATACCAACAGCTTATGTATAATACCCACATGAAGTCAATGCGTGAGCTTTGGGTAATATACCTTAGGCATATACCTGGGAGGTATATTAGATCGTATCATTTGCATAGCAGCTACTCTGAACCTTATCATTTAAGGTTGGCCTTTTATATGTTAGTTGACATACTTATATACATGTAGTTTATAAATTATCTATTTATATCTTATTATGAAATAAATTATTTTTAGTTGGTTTCAGATAATATTCAATAACTAATATTTGACAATAATGCCAAAATTACGGTTTAGATCCTCCTTCATTTTTAATTGGATATTAAAAAAAAAAATCAGTTTCCAATTCACATGGGTCTTCGGGCTTGTATAGACCGCGCGGCGAAGGTCCGGCCTCGAGCCCGCCGAGTGGTGATAGGGAGGAGACGGGTGGAGGGCCCAATATGCCTGCAGTCCTGGAAACATTCGCTACTGTCAGACTTTCCCACGCTTGCTTCTAAAATAAGTTACGTTAATTGTTATCTACGGATGCACATTCAGTACGTTTCCAGACTGCGTGCGATATATTTGCTTGTGGTTTAGCGTGTTAGGAATGTTTACTCAAGTGTACGATAAACAATTATGTAGTTGGTTATATGTTTGTTTTTATCAAACTACTGTAGTGTAATAAGTCAGATTGTGTTGTTTTTCCTTTTTTTTCTGTCCCTTAAGTGGGTTAAGAGTCTACAGAGCCATACTGGTTTAATTCTCATAAAAACAACGTTATTTTGAATCCATATTTTTATCATTATTTATTTACCAAACGTTGTGTATGAGGTGTCATTTAAAATGCTATCATATTGCGAATTGGGTTTGCTTTTGATATTATGAATACGTACGCCTAGTTTTCAAAAATAGGTGAAAATAAAAACTTCAAACTAAATAATTTTTATATTTATTCTATTAAACTAATTATGAATCCACAAAGTAGTTCAACGAGTAATTTCACTCTTGATCAAATGCAATTTGTTTGGAAAAGACCGTTTAAAAATAACTGTTAAATTTTGACACGCGTGATCATTTGTCCGGTTCGAAAAAAAAACATCGTTCTAATGAGATTTAAACCAACATGGCCGACAGCCTCTGCAGACTCTTAGGTTGTAAAATTAGTGAACGTAAATCCTAAATAGTTTATTCCTTTAGTGGTTCCTGCCTCAACTATGGCTCGCTTTATTCCTAAACTAGCCCAAGGAAAAATTACTAGAAGTCAGACTAGGGAAATTATTTGGAGAGTAAGTGAGTTCATGGCGAATGAGGCCAAATTAAGAGATGAACAACGAATCCACGTAAAAAAATCGTTAGAACGAACTGCAGTTGCATGTAGCATTTCAAAAACTCTTATTAAGGAAATTCGGCGTGAATAGTGTTTATTGGACACTTCAGCGGAAGGAGAGTGTTCGTTCACAACTCCCAAAAAATACAAGAGAAAAACAACAGCGACAGAACTAGACGATGTGTCGACAAATGTGTCGTTAGAAAAACAGTCCACGAGTTTTATAAAACTGACGAGTCACTCCCAACTCGTCATTTTTATTCTAAACCAATTTAAATAAAAATGATATGTATTTTAACGGTTCGGGAAATCACAGAAATATTTTTCTTAGTGACAGTAAGTAGTATATATTTCTTAGTTATTTAATTTCAATTAAATTTATTAACTGATTTATAATTTTTTATGATATATTTAATAGTTGTTATTGATATACGTTTTAATTTGTTAACTTTCAAACTCTTAACCTATTTGATGTTTTTATTTTAAATACTGGTCTAATTATAAGAGATACCAAAATACAAATTATCCGTAAACGCGTAAACAATCACCCTTTACGATCTGTCTGTGACCGCCTCGCTCAGAGTCGATGTTTTTATATGACTAGTAGGCCAGCCAGGAGGCCGGACCTTCAGCGCGCGTACTATACACGAACTTTATTCAACGGATGAAATATTTACTATCTACTAAGTCAGGGATACAAACCTTAAACCTTAAACTACGCTGTCTGAAGCCTTAGCCACTGAGCCACAATTCCTCTGTAAATAAATTAAGCAAGCCTTAGACATTTTTTTTTTTTAAACTCAAAATGCATGTACTAAATTTGAGCATACTTTTTATAGCACCTAAGCTAGGAATCCACCCTTTTTGGGAAAATAATTATGAATTAGGACGAAATACATAAGACAGAAAAATCCTCATGAGGTTAAATTAACTGTAATCAAGGAGAACCATACCTAATATACATGCCCTTAATATATAAATATTACCTACAGGTGGACCTACATCATGGGGAAATCCAAGCTATGAAAACAAATAGTTTAACATAAATAAACTCACAAATGTTCCTTTACATTTGTTGGGGAAATAAACCTCATTTTCACGGTCAGTGTTGGTATCTTAAACCCTTGGTTCAATGCAACCCCAAATTCAGCTATAATTGACTGTTTTGTTCTGAGGCTGTAGTTGGTTGGGTTTGGATCAAACGTTTAATGGTTGGGAGCGTTTTTAAAATCTGAAATGTCTATTTACATAGTAAAAATTATTTATTTACATAAATAAAAACAAAAAATTAACATACTACTATAATAATTATACGAAGATTGGTAACTTCAGTTTGTGATGGGTTAGGATTCAGCTTCCCGGTTCTAAAATATTCTTCGAGGGCTGCAAGATCGTTTGTGAATGTTTCTTCAGTAGCGGTCAAGTCAATGTTGATAAGCTAAAGCAATATCATCTGCGTATATAAACTTTCTTGCATTGGTGATTGGAATGTCAACAGTATACACGTTAAATAAAATTGGAGCAAGTACAGACCCCTGTAGCAGACCATCCTTCAGCTGTCTATATGAGCTTTCTTCACGACCTATATAAACTTTTATTAGGTCGTGACTAATAACACACATACAAAAGCGATTGATTTCAAACTTAATTAAGCCATGAGCTATTATTAGTACTCTGATGGCAACTCCACTACCTTGGCTCCCGGTGCTGTACAATATAGTTTCTCCAGAACTAAGACGTCAGAAGGCACTACGTAAAGAATTCAATAAGATCTTGAATGCCCTGCATCTCCCCAATACCTAGGATCTCCCACGTCAGAATGGTCGCTTAAAATGTCTAAACCCATCTCTAAGTACGGCTTTCCGATTGAGCAGATCGAGTTTATCGCCCAATACTAGCTGGGCCATAGCGTGGAACAGTTTTGATGGACGAAATAAGCTCCTTATTAACGATCCATTAATACCTGTAGGTGGGATGAACCTTCCTTTTATGGAGTGGACATTATTGAACCGGTGCCGAACTGAAGTGGGCAGATGTAACTACTGAAAATACAAATGGGGATTTACAGTATATCAGTCATGTGATTGAGGGGAGTTTATCCAAACAATGGATTACATAGTTACAGAGTGTCCCTTGTGCTGCTTTATGGAGGGATTAGCTAGCATAGATATCATCAGTGAGGCAGGTCTTAAATGGCTTGATGGACTGGATTTAGCTTTGTGACAGGAGATCATTTATTACTTATTTATTTTTACTACTTTTTTTATTAATTTTTACTAGGGTGTAGTGGATTTTGGACTGTTTGTCCAACTATAAAACTCAGATTTAAATAAATTGAAATAAAAATAATACTAATAATGGTAGCTGGCAAAAACCATACGATATCTATAATCATAACAGATTTCACAGGTAAGGAAAGCTCTTCACTGCACTCCGTAATTTTAATTATCATCTAGTCATTTATGCTAACCCCAGCCACTCCCTATACCTATCTTTAAACTACATCTTCCACCCATGGTAAGCTAAGCATATATATATTGGTAACTGAGCACTTTAATTAACCACAAAACACAACCGATAGTAGCTCGCAACTAAAAGTGCCACATACATAGTTTAAGGATATACATGGGGAGTGGATGTGGGGTTAGCAGAAATTACTAGATGATAATTAAAATTAAGGAGTGCAGAATAGCTCCCCTTACCTTCGAAATCCATTATAACTATCAGTTGTTAAAAAATTAATAAAACACAGAAAACCCAGACTTTTATAAATGTGTCTTTTTACAAAATGGTATCGCCAACTGTAACGTTAAAGCCATGAAGAAAAGTTTCATCGTTGGTACAAAAACTATTGAAGCTCACTAAATAATCGGACTCTTAAAAATTACTAAATTTCAATAAAAATATAAATAATAGTTAAACTCGCTGGACATTTATCGCCCGGGGAGAGTTTATTATTCCTAATATGTATCTATTTAAATGCCGACTATTCCTTCGGTAGTGTCATTAATGACAGATGAACAGCTTATAGCTATCGGCCAATCTTTTTACAAATAATATCAATTTGGGATTTAGCCCGTATGCTTCATACCAATATAATGTGTTATTCATGCAACTTAATTTGTGCAAATACTTCAGAATAATTCTTGTGAAATAAAACCTACTGTAAAAATTATGTTACTGGCCTTGTGTACATAATTAATGAATGTAATTAATAAAAAATAATAAATCGATCAATCTGTCTTTGATATTACTCGTTATACTCATTTCGCCTTAGGCTGTAGTGTACTCATATAGTTCTTAAAACTCCAAACTTAACGCCGCTGTAAATATCAATGGTAGGGTTATACAAAAATATAATTCCTAAATTACATAACAAAACTAATTTTTTGTTGGGTACAAGGGTATAGTGATTGCTTTTGAAATAACCTCAAAACATTAAAATATTAACTAAAATGCCATAGTTAGCTAAAAAAAATAAAGAAAGAAAAAATACACGTTCGGTTACATAGCATATATTTATGTCAATAAATGTACGTTAAATAGATTTATTAACCCCGGAAGTCAGTAAAATGTTCTTCGTCTGGTATGAAGAATGGAGGGGGATCAACGCTTACAGAGAGGTACAGCATCGCAGTGAGTGCCAAGACAACCTGCAAACAAGAGAAGTAAATATTAATTCTTCAAGCAATTTTGAACTTAGCCGATGATGTTTTATCTGATAAGTAATGATCTATGTAATTTATAATTACACTTCGTTGTCATTATATGCATATATATTGATATACTGAACATGTATTCTTTACTTTAAACAACTTCAAATATATAATTTATATTCTCCCTTAACTTATTCAATATATTAAATTTTACCTATTGTATTTAAAGTGCGATTAGGTGTTTTGTATTCAGAGAAATTTGTTCAGGAGCACCACAATGCTCTAATTTAGGACCTTTGTTTTTCTTGCTACTTATTAATGGCATTACATGTGTTATTCAGTTCAATGTCAACGGTATTACAATATCTTAGTATATCGCCGATACAAGACGTCATCTGGCTCTTCAATCTAGTATCAATTCAGCCATGAGGGGACCTAAAGTAAATCACATGCTGCTGAAACTCACATGGTGCTCTTTAACGCTTAAAGCTAATCCTTCTCTCATCCTTCATTATATTAGTGGCTGTAATATCTAAAGTCACGTGCTGTCCATGATCTAGAAATCCTTGTGGGCTCCCAAGTAGATCTTCTCAGACAAGTTAATTGTGTTGTATACAAATTTGGGAAGAATTTTGGTCTCGTCATGCTTATTTTTAGACATTTTCATGACAATCATGCTTGTTTAGTACTCTACAAGTCCTTTATTTAAAGTCAAATTGAATGTTGAACCCAACCACGTTACTATATACTGTAAAACCATAGAGTTAGAAGATTTAATTGACTTTTAGAAATAAGAATAAAATAGAGTTTAAAGAGGTACATGTCAGATTGTTTTAGTAAATAATACTTAAACAATGTTAGTGATTATAAAAACCTTTTTTTCTAATACTGATATGTAATAGTTTAGTTACGTATACAATGTTTATTTTATCATTCTTTTAAGGTGATGTGTTTAAGTTATTATAGGGATAGTGTGGGATATAATAGCCAGCCATTATTAATTGCACTTGAATTCAAATTCCAATTGTAATTGAAGAGATACAACGTACATAGTTTGAACAAGTTTAGTTAATTAGTAAAAAAAGTTAATTATTATTTATATTACAGATATTGAGTACATAAAAACTAAAACGTATAAAATAACATCTGAAAACAAACACCTAACCCATTTAGGTGCACAATTCAATTAAAATAATTCACCTACAAGCTTTACACAACTTTTAAACAAAAGTTGAAAAAAATATTATCCCCCAGTCTTCGACTACAACATTTCTTCTGGTGAAGTCTTTTGTGAAAGTTTCCTAGCCTACAATAACACAGACAACCACAGAACATCATCAAATTACTCTAGAAAAGTTTTATGTTTTAAAGAACCAAGGAAGGGCTCCTTGAGCACAAGTTGACACAACAGTTTTCATGCTGTTGTGCAGTTGAAATGCTGTAGACACTACGTCAGCTGTTCTGTTTACACCCGGCGCTGCCAATTTTACAATTCAAACGTACTCGACGTTCATTGGCTATGGCTAATAGATGCATTATTTATGTTGTTAAGTTAAAAACTTGGAGTTCTGCAAAGGAACACGAGTGCGGTAATGTCTTTAAACACAGAAATAACCTACTTTGTGACTTTACTTGAGTGAAGAAAGAGTGAATTTTGTTAGTCAAATGTAGAAAAAATAAGTAATATACTGAACCCCGAGGTGGGTTATTCCAAAAAATAAGCACATATATTTGTTTCAATTACTTAAAACTATATCAAAATTAAACGTAATAGGCTTACTAAAGTTAATATAGCTATTAACCATATTTATAGTTATTATAATACCTAATTATTGTCACAAAATGTTTATTTTAAACGTCAGTTTTGACATAATCGGTGCTGTTAAAAATAGACATTTACTATTTTATTTAACTACTACGTGTAGATCATAAAAAAATCATATAAAATTCTCCATTCCAAAAATCATTTAAAATATATATTACTTAATAAAATTATTAATTTTATTTACACTTTATTCGTTAGTTTAACAGTTTTTACTAGGAATATATTTTATTACTAAGAATAAAGCAACCTAAAAAGAGATGTTGCTGTCGTTATTAATCTTTATCAATTAATTTTAATAACAAATATTTTGAAAATTTATTTGCTTATAGTAGCTTTTCTTAAATCATAGCTTTCCATAATGTCGATACTAAACTATAAACAATAGTAAAAATTAAAGAATGAGGACTTCAAACTCACCAGTAAATATCTAGCCATGTTGAATGGGTTGTTGAGTGACGATTCCGTCGGAGACAATCTTTTATATATTATAAGACCACGTTAAATCACTTTAGAAATCAATTGCCCTCAACGGTTATTTATGGGGCATATAAAAACGTATATTACCATTCAGCAATAGAGGCATTGTGTTTGGCAGTTTTTATTGTTCCTTTTACTTAATTGTACTTGTTATTTGTGTAGTTATTATATTTAATTATCCACTTTGCTCTGATAAAACTATTCTTATCAGTTATCTAAAAGAAAATAAATGCTTTCTTTTAGATAACGCTGTACACTTAATGGGCCATCGATTTCTTATATTGTTTGCTTAATTGATTATTACTAATGATATATTATTCAATTATGTACCGTGTCCGATTAATTATAGCTTACTAAGAATTGTGTTTCTGTAGGATTAGAAAAGTAAAGGCTTTAAATTACTGCAATATATACACGATAGAAAATATTAAAACCACAAGGAAATAATACATTTTGAGCATTGTTATAACATATTAAAGCATATGGAATATAGCTATAATTATGAAATTTGTTTAAATCCTGTTTCACTCGTCCCTAATAACTGCTGTACAGCGACCCTGTATCCTTTGTTTTACCTCCTTATCTTATATAACAATTTAAACATTTAAGACTCGATTTATTATTGGTACTTTAAATAGAATAATAGTCGTGAAACGGAAGTTCCGGTGGCTGAGTTTGCTAAGGCACCAGAACTTTAAGCCTGAGTTACAATTATTTATTTAGTTAGACTAGCTGCGCACGTCGGGGGCTACGCCTCTAAACACCCGCTTCCTAAGGTAATCGCGGTTGCTACCCAAGTGTTTTAAGGATTTACCCAAGTAGATCACATACGCTACCGAAGTAGATCATGGACGCTACCCAAGTAAATCATATATGCTACCCAAGTAAATCACATATGCTACCCAAGTAGATCACGAATGCTACCTAAGTAAACCACGGATGTTTCCCAAGTAAATAATGGATGGTACACAAGTACATCACTACAAAACTTCACACAAAATTACTGTACATAAGCACCTACTTTAAGATGTACCTACAATTAATTTAAATTGTAACTGATACTTACGCTTTGAGTCAGAAACATTTATAAGTAAACAATTATTAAATAGTAGAATAAAAATTATATTAATGTATGTTCTAATATCGTTACTATGATTTTGTGTGCAGTCTTATAGTTAAGTTTTTGTTTTATTTATTGCTATATTTCAGTGATTTTGATATTTATATTAACCAAGCAACAAATATAACTAAAGGAATATTATTTATTTATTCACATTATTATAATAATATAGATATAAATCGTATAACTTTTATTGGTGATTGAAGCCTAACACTAAAATAACTTACACTTCTTAAATCAAAATTATTTTCATTATTTCATTTAAAACCATAAATTATATAAAGAATTTGAAATAAAATAAAATTTTCTTTTAAAAATAAGTGTTTCCATTATTTATTTAGCCGGATAGTATTTGTGAAAATAATTAATTTTTATAACCGATTATTTATTTTTATTTAAACTCCTAAGTCATATTTTAATATGATATTTAAATGAATTCCTATATCGTCACAGATAATAGCTTTGTAAAAAATGTTCCTCCTTATTTTTTCTATAATCATTTGATTAATATCATACCTGTATGCAGCGTTGGATTTGGCATTGTATTGCTCACATTTTTTTTTAATTTTAAAGACGTATAATTAAATATTTAGTTCTTTAGACATTAATGTAGCAAAGACATATTTAGTTGTTGTCATTTTAAAACGGATATGTTTTTTTAGAAAAACAATTAAAATAAAATATGTACAAATTCGATAAAATGCTTATCAAGTTTCAGAATTTTACCTCTAAATGTTTAGGATATATTAAGATTGTTTAAATATATCTTAAAGGTTGACAGAGAGAAAATCAATCAAGATCGGACAAGCGTTATATTTTCTTATTTGTTAATATTTACACTATCAACAACGTGGTAAAATCTGTTCAACTGGCTGCGAGACAGCCTGCAATTTTCTTTATATTAATGAAACAGATTGTAGGATATTATATGCTTCATATTTTAAAATATAGGCCATAATTAACATATATTTAGTTATTTGTTTCAACAAATATAATTTAAAGGGTAAACCTGTTTTACAAAACAATGTGTATGTCGTGTGTTTGTGTCAACTAATTTCTAAGACCAACTTCATACTTCAAACTTTTCACTGATAATATAGTAATCTAATGTTGGCACATGTTGATCTGCATTGTGTATAGAGATTCACGTCTAGTTCTAAAATAGATTTTGTGACTTTTTATACTTGAGTCTATAGGAATTACAAAAAAAAGTCAACGTTAGTATTCTAATGCAGTCAAACATTACTTTTAATAAATTTGAAATTTATTTTATTACGACTAGTTAGGTTAGGTTACACATTTGTTTTTTAAGACATTATGTGATGAATAATTTTAAATATAATATTTTGACAACGGATTTTCTAGCCATTTATATAGGAGGTTACTTAATTTTTTTACAACATTTTAGATGAAGATGATTATTGAAAAATTCTACTTTCGTATTTAAAAGTACAAATTGGTCGATTATCGTAACACAGGCTTGTTTCGTAGTGTAACGAGGGTAGAACCACCTGCACATCCCTTGTATTTCCCACGTGATTAGTCACTGGTCTTTTTTTACTCAATGGGACCATCAAAGTGTAGCTTTTTTATTGGACGTGTGAATTTGGTGAACTCGACAATCTTTCACACTCTCCATATATGTTTGATAAGTTATCTTTATATATTTATGAAAAGTAAATTATCTATAAAAGTGACATTAAAAAATCCAATATTTATATTTATGTAAGTAAAACAAATTAATTTTAGGAATTTGGGTTTATATTTTACGTTAAATATATTCACTATAAATTCTAGGAGTATAAGTTCAATAGTATGTGCTTAAATCCTTTATGATATATTAGATAAATATAACAAATAGTAAAAATATATATTTTCATGTTATTTCGACAGTTTTTAATATCCCTTTATGTTAAATTTCAAGATAGTTTTGGGTTAAATTAAGACCGTTTATGTAAAGAGTCACGGATAAACACATTACCTGCTTGCCATTTATTGAGCACGTCATCCTATAAATCTTCCCTCCAGATTCATCCCACGTTCCTGTAGTTACCCCGAACTATGTGGTAATCGGTACTTAGTAGCAATATATTGTGGGGGTTAGGCAAGCGTTCAGGTTAACAACAATTAATAAGTGATCAAGACGTAATCTGAATGTAAAAGTGTAATTTTCATATCACATAAATTTTATACGGAACGTGTGGATATGATAATTGTTGATTGCTTTTGTTGATAATTGTTGAAGGCTTTTGGCTGTTTACGAATATATAATTACGTAATGTCTTTTTACGTCATGATTTATACTTAATACTATTCAAATTTATTGATACAGAAATGTTTCCAAAATATCCATTTTGTATCCTAAAATACAAATTTAATCATTATAATAATAAGAGGATTGTCCCAGAACTTACAAGTAGCTGCACATTAGTTTCTACCTTAGTGATTATAGTGGGGCAGTGTTGTAACCCAGCTACTTGGGGACAAAGGGTTGTGAAGATTGTAGGTAATAGTTTATACTATCGGTGTATATCGGCATTAACGCTATCAGAGAAGTCTTAGGTAAAGATCGTCTTATTTTACCAATTGAAGGGTAACTCTTAAACTGGGAACCTGCGTCTTAAGAGTGAATTCCAAACCCCAAACAATGACCGGGCAGGCGGGCTGCATGCACGAACGGGATCACTCGGTCACCCATCCAAGGAACATGCTGAATGACGCCGTTATCTTGCGATACCGTCGGAGCTCTCCAGTCAAGATCACTAGCCACTGGGGTGTCGGTGTTGGGACAAAGTCAGTGTTTGGATACTGTAAATGGTTGAGAACTGAATAGCATGCTTGCCAATTATCCAAAAATCAAAACAGTACTAGTTAGTACCGGCCCTTAGTTGCCTTAGCAACTACTTGTGGCTTGTAAGTGGCCCTTTTTTGAGCAAATATACATGTATTCATTCATATTCACATTTAGTTGTGTCACCGCCTCATTTATAATAATAATAATACGAGGGTAAAACCATTAGCGTTTGTATTTATTAGCATAGTTAATAACTTTAATTGAATTTTCACAAGTGCTTTGTAGGGCTGGACCAACAGGGAATGCCTTGAGGTGCAGATTCTTCAACAACTATCTGGAGAATCAAACTAGGAAATTAAAGATGAAAGTAACAAGGGAGGTTCATCTTACCTACAAGTATTTATGGATCGTTAATAAGGAACTTATTTCGTCCATAAAAATAGTGCCACTCCATGACCCAGTCATATTTACATTGGGCGATAAATATGATCTACTCAACTGAACAGAAATACGTAGAGGTGGGTTCGTGATTCTAAGTGACTATTCTGACGTGAAAGATTCTGTGTTGAATGAATACTGGGAATGACATAGGAATTAATGTTACATAAAGATCTTTTCTTGTTCATCCAATTGAATGACGACAAAATAATCCCTCCTAATAAGTAAGCATCGGATATTAAATCATAAACTATGTGATACATAGTTTGAACTTAACTTCGCTATCCATGACTGATCATTTGCCATTCTCCACTTATATTTCCAGTTGCATCTTTCCACTCCCGTGTGAAAGCAACTCAACGTAGTCTATTCCTTACGAGGATGGTTCATTCAACCGATGACGGTCATACTATATGAGACCAGAAACTTGTTTCGACTATAAAACATGTCCCAATCCCAACATCCAGTGGTTTTTGGTGAACATTTTTCTGAGATTAAAATTAGAAAGCTAGTGGAGGAGGTGATAATCTAGTTTCAAGACACCCTGCACTTTGTGGGAGACCTTTGTGAGATTCGAAGCTGAGAGGATATTTTAAACTCTCTGAGAAGTGCCTCTTTGCGTCTTATGTGCGAAGGAGCTATGCTGCACATTACTGAACGCCATGTGGGAGGGACCTGCTGATAGCTCTCATCGGCATGTTTAGTATTTCCAAACTAATTTGATTTTATTACTGTATTAACACGAGCTTAATGTATTGTTTTATAAGGTTTAATTTTATCTTTTAGAAGATAGTTTATTTTAATTATAGCTGAATCGAATTATATTTCTTTAATTTCATTGTTCTTTTTTTAATGTTCGTTTGGAAACATTAATTTTATTTTTATGAGTTCTATAGCAAATTATTTGAAAAAAAAAAACATAAAAATTCACCAAATAAAACTCAGACAGAGTAACTAGTTTAAATCGAATTCTGTTTTGTTAAACTTGTAAAACTGGGAGTTGGAAATAGAGGGAATGGAAACCGACATACTTTAGAAGCATCAAAAGTTGTAATGTAACCAAATTGGAATCTATTATGAGGTGGTTTTTCACTTTTAAAATTATACGGCAAAAAATCAAATTTTATATTTTCATTAAAGGCTTACAAATTATGTTTTAAATGTAAAACAATGTATATTAGGATTTACACGAATACTTTTAACTAAATATATTTTTCTCTATATTAGGTATATAAGAATGAGAAAATAAAATGAATCCTGATTCCTATAATAAAATTAGTTATTTACCACTAAAAGTAAAATTAGTAAATACTAATTCACAAAATATTAAACTATAACTACTTAGATTAATTTGAATACTAATTTATGTGTAAGAAATTAAATTACTAAGTTTAATAAAAATGTGTAACTATTAGGTGTATCAGCTAGTTATTCTATAAATAACCCTACATATGGCTAATTACCGTCATAATTCTTAATGGCAACTTCGCTATAAATATTATTAAAAACAAGTAATTATTTATGATTTATTTTTACTTTTATCAACAAACCTTATACTCTAATAAATGTGAATTTTAAAACAATCAATCTGAGTAAGACCAGAAAATCCCTAGCTCTCCCACCAATTACAGCAATTGTTATGTCATCGAATTGGAATCTAACTTGTATTTTAATATCCCTTGTATTGAATGTAGGGCCTACTTGTTGTTATTCATTCTATTACAGTAACATAGACAAAATAAAATTTTATATGCAATGAATTTTGTGTCATTTATCTTTTGACTAAACATTTGTCGACATGTTAATACGTTTTGATTTATGGTACTAGATGTTTGTTTCAATGCAATATTGTAAATTTACTTCTCATTATTTGTACTAACATTTATTTGTTGGCATTGGGTATTATAGTAGAATACCCTAACAATGTTATGTTTATAAGATCTATTTAAACGTTCATTGACCACCAGTTATCGTATTAAAGCCCAGAATTATTTCATTGTATTTTTTTAGAGGACTTGTTTAGAAAATTATAAATTTCGTAACTAAAAATTAATTTTATAACACGTTTAAAGTGGTTTTATGTTGAATATTGAATAAATGTGCAGGTTAGTAACACTAAGCCCTAAACATATTTCAATTATACTAACAATTTTATATCATAGTATTTTTTAATGTTCTAATTTTAGTATTCAAACTTAAATTATGTTATTACTATGATTAAGTTACAATTTTAACTTCAAGTATTTTTTTCTATATTCATGGAAGAACTGAAGCTAAACTATCAGTGCGAAGTTGGCAGTCTTGTGATTTTATTACTCTGTGAATTACCAGGCGGGTTTAGTAGCCTATGGGGAGACATATGTGTAAGTTGATAGTGTGAAATGTCTATCCCTACCAGCTTCAGAATATCTTCTCATACATTGATTAAAATTAGATGTGTATTATAAAAGATATAAGATAAATATACGTCAAATGGAAAACATAAATTAAGGTAGTTTTTTTAAACGTAATAAATATAAGTACAATGTTAGTATTTCGTCTGGGCATTATCTATGATTTTAATTCTATTTTAAATATTTGGACTTTTACTAAAACTATTATATATGTAACGTTATTACATAAAAGAAAACGTAAATTAGTTTGAGAATACACTTTAGTAAATAGATTCATTATAACTAACTAAAATGTCAACCAACACCAAAAATACACCTTATGATTCAAATTGTCCATGTAAATAAACTTAAATATACTATAATATACTTCCTCATTAGCAATAAACTTACACTAATCTTAGTATTTTAGGCAGATATAATTGAATATTTTACTATCATTGACTAACATTTTACTAGGTTATAAAATAAAAACTGCTAATAGCCTCTAAGTACTATTTTTTGTTGTTGCAAGAATAGTATTATTTTCAAAGTTATCAACAACAAAAATGGGAAAGGAAGTTGTGAGATAAATAAAGCTGTAATCCCTTAAACTCCGTTGTTTATGACGTCATTACCTGCGATAACCTGCTCGGTCTGATAGTTATTGACGTATATAATTTACGTAGTCACAAAAACACTACTGTGTGTGGTTTGTTAATTTTTCCACCTTAATGGTTGTAATATATGAAATGGTCTTGGGTTAGTAATCATGATTATAATGTAAAGAGTACCAGAAAATACGTATCATTTGTATTTTGTATCTGCTCACGTAACCAATATCTTACAGTGATTTGTCTTTTGGACAGAGAAATGGTTTGTCTGTTTGCTGTAATGAATTCTTGAGATTTGATATTAATAGAGGTACATAGTTTTGTACATGCTGTAAACTGCCTCTTATTTCACAGTAATTGACTGTCAAAGCTGTAGTATGAATTTATGTGTGGTATAATATCACAATAATGTCAGTACATTATGTATAACGTATTATTTACTGACATATTATAACAAATATTGACTTCACCTGTTAAGAGTATAAGTTTCTTGTGTAATGTTTTTTTTTTTAATTATTATTATTATTTTTTGAATAAACTTATTTCATTTAAGTTATTGTGAGATAGTATTCTTTATTTAATGAATGTCCTGATTTGACATAAGCATGCTTAGTGGCATGTCAGTGTAGCTCTGTCATATGGTGTTGGCAAGTATACAACGTTTGTCACACGACAGAAAATAATTTCTATTAGAGTAGAAGAAAATCCGCTTGAAGAGGCATTTTAATTGATTTCATCAATAAAACAACAAAACAGTATATAAATGGAATTAGGAATGTTTAAAAGAGTTCTTTTCTCCGTACGAGTCAAGAACTCTTAAAAATGTTAAACTCTAGAAGATACTGTCATATTAATTGATAAAATTTAAGGTTAGGAGTGAAGTGTGAACTCTCAGAATGATTTTACAGCTGTAAATTAATTTCAGTATCATATTGCTTGAGTGAATATTTTGAAATTCTTGAATGTGAAACTGTTATTTTAGAATTGATGTGGTAATTTAAAGTCCATTATTAAGTATTCATTAAATGTGACATGTTTATCAAATTATGTTAGCAACATATATCTTGCAACGTCTGTGCTACAAAATGATAACATAAAGTTAGTCTTTTCTAAAATATATGTAGTAGGTACGTCTTAAACAAACAATAACTATATTGCCCGGAGCTAAATTTATAGTTTACAACCTATATCTGTCGTGATGGTTAATATTTAGGCCTTCTTTAAGTATGATTACAGTTCTTATTTTCACGCAAAAAAAATATATAATGTGTCAATGAATAGCTAATACATGACGACGTATCTTGCTTGATAAATTTAAGAATTGAACTTTTGTTTTGACATATTTTTCTTTTCAATTTCCCTAGCTCAAATTACTTAACATACAAGCGTGTATTTAACTATTTCTGCAAAGAATGCAACATTAGAAATGCCTTTCACTCATTAATATACACACATAGAAAGTAGTGCATAACTGTCATTCCTCATCAATCATGTTGTAGTAATCTAAAAAAATAATATTTTATATTGTCTATTCTGTTAAAAAAAAGCTATCATTATAGGGACTAAAATACATTAAAAAAACAAAAGTAAATTGGTTGTATTAAATGTGGTTTATAATTAATTTATTTTTTAATTGAGAGTATGGTCTCCTTTTTAAATATACTCATATTCCAAATTTGTATGATACTTTGTATGATGGGTCCTGAAACCTATCATACAAATTAAGGGGGAGAACAAGTACAGTACTTGTTACCTTGGTGATACCTTGGTATCACTGAATGTGAGTAAATCACAGATAAAAACTAACATTTAGGGGCAGGATTCAAATCTGTGCTATCTCTAGCTCAGATTCAAAGGTCTGACACCATAGACCACTCGGCCGCTGTCTATCTGAAATATAAGATATTTATAAAAATGTGTTGTGAATTAACATAATTTATTAATTTTCTAAATTTATTTATTTACAATACGTATTTATTGTGTATTATAGTATAAAAAGTTTACAAAACTAATGTCGATCAATGAAAAATAAAAATTGGGCAAAATAGAAAGAGATATAAAGAGACAGTTAAAGAGAAAGAGGCATAAATACATATAAGCTGCAAAATGTAAAGACATTTCAAATTTCTTGGTTCAAAGAACATTAATATGTTAAAAATTTTACAGAAAATCTCTTTTTTGTTTTATTGTTTGCTTTTTAATTGGAGTGATGATGATATAGTAAAGTATCGCAAACGTAGAAGATGTATGAATATTAATATTAAACTATGTTAAAATGTCTTAATAACTTTCAGAACAAATATTTATGAATATGTTATATTGTAAACAGTGTTTTTCATTGCGCCATTTAATTTATCTCTTTCGCAAGGGATGCTCACATTTTGTCATATCAAAGAGATGTATGCGGGCCTTTTAAATGTATCGTACACGCCAAATGGATGAATTATCTCCCAGAAAGTTGTAATATGCTATGGTAATTTACATGGAGTTGTTACTAATATAAAGTGTTTTTGGCTGTTTGCCAAATTATTTTTTCTGAAAAAATACAAACAAAATTATATACTTGATTTCGTAAATATTACGATACGTTTTTGAGTAGTTTCACCCATGTCTAAATGACGTCTCAGCAAAAATTGTTTATTATTTTCCAAATATTTTGAGTGAAAACTTTTAAATTTGACTTTTGATGAATGAACGCTAATATCAACAAGCTAATTAATACACGTGTTAGGACTGATCAGACTATGAACCCGGTTTTTACTATTGATGTTTTATGTTCAAATATTTTAGTTATTTACAATGTGACACTTTTCACCCCGGAAAAGGGTATTATCTACCATCAAAAATAAAAGGATCTGTCAGCAAAGGGTTGACTTTGAAGAGAGGATAAGGAGAACCTGTACCTAATTTTTTTTATCTGTGTTGCTTAGACAAATTATACGTTAAAATGGTCATTACTGTACTAAATTTGTTGTTATTTAGTTACAGCTCCAATATTCACTAAGCCAAAGTAATCTGAGACTAACATTAACTTGATGTGGAAGTAACAGACCCTAATGGGTCGTGGTTTGTTTACTTCACCCCTACATCTTAGTGGTTTCTCCAGTCAATGTAATCTGAGCCTAAGTCTAATCACTTCGGTCTGTTAATTTGGAGGTTACCAACCCTAATGGGTCGTAGCTTGGTTACGTCACCAACCTGAGAATATCTGCTGGCTTCTCAACCAGCTTAACACTAACTAAATTGAACCACAACTTTATTTATTATGGTGTAATTAAATTAATTAGTTATTTATTATGTGTATAAAAGTCAATGTAGAAATTTAAACTTAAGAAAATAAAGAAGGGCATTATTTTAAGCTTAAATAAAAAATAAGTGTCAACAACATTTTAGGACTTCAAAAGATGTTGTACCACGAGAGATACATTATTCCAAATTATCAATATTGACAATATTTAATACGAGGGATTTAAAGCTTTTATAAAATTGTTATCTTTTGCGAAAAAAACAAATAATATACAAAAATACGAAATGCTATCCTCCGTAATATATTCAATTATAAGACACAATAACAGATTCAAAGGTTGATTGCGTAGATAATATATATTCCCACCACCGAATAAATAAAAAGTTAACATCCCCTTGCCACCTGCATAAAGAATATTCCACTCTACCCACATATATGGTGTCGATAAAACATATCCCAGCTCCCACATATATACTTTGCATTAACACACAAATGGGGTTAAGGATAAGTGTAGGTACAATAACAAATATACATAGATAAATATACTAATGGATAGCTTGTTGTCTTCGTACTTCGAGAATTACTAGATATTGACAAGAACATGTATGCAAACAAAAACAGAAAGGTTGTTAAACGAAAACAATGAATAAAAAATCCAACTATTTCACATGTTACACAAAATTACAGAATATTAAAAATAAAATAAACAACGTTCATATTCAAGCATACTTTAATTTAGTTTCCACTTTCAAATGTGTGGCTTTTTAGAGAATTTTCTGTAAATAATTGTATATGAAAAGTCTTAATAGTTTATCAAACAAATTATTAAGCCTTGTTGGTTCAATTTTTTTTTTTTTTTTTTTTTTTTTTTTTATTATTAACTGAGTAATCAATCAATATGCAGACACTTACAGTTTTGTAACACTTTTTTTATTCAAAATAAAAAAGAAAATCATCTCTTACTTATATAATTGATATATGGATAAATCTGATATATCAATTGTTTAAAAACATAAATGTCATTTTAGCAGCCAAAATATTATAAAATATACAAAATATAGTTTTTGTATTATAGGGTTTATATAACAAATATAAAAAAATGTTTGGGCTTGAAGAGATTCTGTCGATGACGGTATATATAGTGCTTATACATAAGTAATGTCCAGAGCTAAGCTAGTTTGTGTTGTCCCAACCTACTTAAAATACAGGATAAATGTACCTCAAATATAATCTCCCAATGACTGTGTCTAAAAATTTGTATTTATAAAATTTTGCTGTCCAGTAATGTACCGTTGGCGATTTACATTCTGGAAAACTAACATAAACCCCGCCGACTTCGTGGGATCTTTTATGGAAATGTTACTTGGCGACTTCAAAAAGAAGAAAAAAATGTGTTTTTAACTCTATCAAGAAAAATTGGAAGGGAAAATTTGTCTTGACTTGCAACACAAAACATTTTTTTCTTTGTACCTAGGCCCTACCTATTTCATTTGTCTATTGTGACATCTATGTAATTTAAAAACTCATAAGTCATTTTTTAATAAACCATCCGCCCATGCTATTTCATAGCTTTTAATGGGAATAAAATACGATAAATTGGATAATAACTTTTATTCATTTCATTTTAAATTCATAATAAATAAACTGTTTAAACACAAAATTTTACATTCAACCATAATACGCTGCTATTAGAATGTATAAACTGGAGAAAGCAGTTAATATTCAGTTGATAATAATTCCAAAACCGTTAATAGGATTTGAACATTTAATTTGGAATTGATAATCAGGCCTAGGAAAACGTCTCTTAGCATGAATTTACTTTAAAATAACCTAAATTTTTTAGGAACTAGAAGTAAATAATATCGAATAAAAGACAATATATTTCTATTCCTATTGGTAAACAATATTTTGTACTGTCTATTATAATAAAAGAAACTACCCTGAATATAAGTATAAATTTTGCCAATAGGATTTCTATTTCATACATCGAATGATGTATTTTTTACATCCTCAAACAATAAATTGAAGCTTATCTTATCTAGAGGTAACCTTACATTATAAACTATAGAATTACACGGGACACAATACTAAGCTGTGTGGCTTAGTAATACAGTCACAGCTACTCTCCTCGACTTTCCCTCTAATCCAAACAGGCTTAACGCTAGTATGGCTCTATCCTGTGAATTGAAAATGCCTTTTTATCCCAATAACATTTCTTTTTCAAGAGAATATTATTGAAGATTAACGTATTTGAAGGAGGAAGCATATATAATTAATTTAAAAATCACTTTTAATATGTTCGTAGTAAAAATGTCTGTAACAACCCATTACATATTAACACAGACTTTCCTTCCATATGTTAATGCTGTTTGATGTGAATAATCCATATAATTTTTCCCCAAAGCCAAAGACCTTTTTACATTTAATAATATTTTAGCATTTCCTAAAATTTACTTCACCGGTAAAAAAGTTTTATTTGTACGTAAAACTTATTCTTAGTTCCAAAACATAATATTGCGTATATTTATATAATTTCTGGTCCTCTCTAGTTGATAAAACATTAACTACCTGACATTTTTCGGTTTAGTTTATATAAATTCTTGTATATATTTTATAATATTTGTATAACAAAGGTAGATTATCTCACTATTTTAAGTTCAAATGTCACCAAAAAACAGTTAGGACTCAAGTCATCTCGTTGAAAACACGCGAAAATCCAGTTTAGTCACCTAGGTGTTTTGTGTAATTTATTTGAGGCATATATGTTACGAAGGTCCGTAGTAATTTTTCAAGCTATTTAGAAATCTCTTATTTTGAAGTTAAAGGTGTTTCCTTCATATCTTCTTATGTTGATTACTAACCGACTTAAAATTAGAGTAAATTAAAAACATTCTAACAGAGCATGCTTTCCTAATAACATAAATACAACTAGCCCATGTTACAGAAAAATAAACAGCATAAGATTATTAAGTACGATTTACAAGTTAATCTAAATACTTCGGGTTTATTATGAAGTTTATACTAAAATTTATATAAAATTATCTGGTGGTTCAAGATTAATTTTCTCACAGATATATTTTAATTTATTAAGCACTTAACGGCTATAAAATTAGTAAATAATTTGTTTAATAATCAGTCAATACGAAACATTTATAAAATACGACTTCTGTAAGGAAATAAAAACACTTTACTTAAATATTTAAATAAAAATAAGCCTTAACGTACTTACATTTTGTCGTGCAATAAGTAAAAGAAGTAAAAAAAATTCTATATACAATTTAAATGGTCTCCTTTTTGTAATCATAACCATACTATTATCTTATTTCAATTTACAGATTTAGTATTTTTAAGACATATGAAATATTAAATATTACTCAATTAAAATTAGAAAAACTATTGTTTGTTTTCTTTATAAAGTTCATGTATATATAATAATCTATATGATGCAACTTATTGTAATCGTATAGTATTTGGAACAAGTTTTCATAATGATGAAATTGTTATAAATTACCAAATATACTATAGTAATTCCGTTTGCTAAATAGTAAGCAAGCATATAACCTAACCTAACGTAACCTAACTATGGAATAAAAACTAAACTAAAGAAGAATAGTTTCATAAAAAATATTAAGGCAAAATGACACATACTAATAAAGATTTAGGTAAAGTTTATTGTATATTATTATCTTGACCCCTACGTATAAAGCACACGACTCAATTACCCGTTCATCAATCACAATGACAAATGACACTTTTGGTGTTTACTACGTCAGGGCTTTCTGACGGACATTGACATCTAAACAACTTCACGTAAGTCTATTATCTCGAAGTAAAGTATATTATATTTTAACTTTTTATGGAAAAATACAATAATATCCGTTTAACACTAAACATTTTACACATGGTAAACATAAAGAAGTGTATGACAGTTCAATATATATTTCAATTGTGTATTATATTACAGATATTTCACTGAACCTGCCTCAGTCTTCCCGGAGATAGAGTATAATAGTGTAGCAAATTATTTTTATAATGTAACAAATAATTATATAAATGTGGGGTTTTATGTTGGAGAATATAATTTGATTCTAAGAAATACTCATTTTAGAGGTACTCACATGAAAACTTAATTAAATATCAAAATAACAAATACATTATCCCTCTCGAGTGTTTTTATTATAAAATAGAAAGTGCACTACCACATAAATAGGATAGCGTTCTGCAATCTAATAAACATATTACTTATCGTATAATTATACACAAACTAACATTTGGACTAAAACATGAAATGGGACAGATACACATACAATTACATTGTCGCCGTTTATTTTTCATACTAGATACATCTTCCGAAACTCTGTTGGTTAAAAGTTTACCGAATACAAAAACATTTTGTAAAACTACCTAATAAAATAAAACTTTGAGAATAATCACATCACAATTTACAAGTAAACTGAGCTTAATGAAACAAATATATTGGCTATACGTATTATTTTAACTTCAAAAGAAAACGTAAAATAGTTTAAAATTGGAAAAGATTGGAAATAATATTGCTCCGTTTTTATTTTAAAATATTTCTACTTCTAAATGGAAAAATTATTATTTTAAACGAGAGGAAAGACATGGAAATACTAACCTAATAAAATAAGTACTGTAATTTTATTGGTTAGTAACGATTGAGCTAACGATAGGTAGATTTGGTTTCTAGAGGTTCAATAAATCATTTAATTCTACCTTTAATCTAAAAGGCTCATTATGAAATATAATTTTATATACAAGGCTTTGAGTTTTTTTTAGTTTTTATAAGTCTTTTAGTAAATATATCTTCCAAAATATAACTATAAATAAAAATTAATATTTAGTGTGGAGGCTTTACGGAATAGTATAAAATGAAGCTTGATAGTATTACATTTATATATTTGCATAATATAATAAATATATTTTTTTAAACAAATAATATTGAAAAAAGTAAAGTTAATATATTAGTTAGTTAGTTTAAAGAATTATAACGTAAAATAATTAATGTTTTAAGCTATATAATTAAAGCAAGGCAACGAAACTTTCTTTCGTGTGTTCTTTTTAAAACTTACTAACAACTTGTTTGATTGCATCAGGAAGTGAAGTTTAAAATGTTCTAAGCAATAAGAAAATGTTTTATGGATATTGAAACTACCACAATATTGTGTTTTAAAAGCAATATTGTGAACAAACAAAAAAGAAAACCCTAGTTTTAAAGATATAGCTTTGTGTTATGTATTAAATTTCAATGTTCTGTGTTTTTTTATTTCGCTCTATTTTAGCTAATTAATAGACGGTTTAGTATACCGTTTGTTACGTCAAAAAGGTTTTTAATTAATACATTATGTTTATATTCCTTTTTCAATTTACAATGGGAACGTACTCGTAGTAATCAATAATATCAATTTATATTTATATTAACCTTTTTAAAAGAGTTATAAAAAAGTTGTTTGTCCTTTACTGATAGCAAATTGAAAATATATATTATTCATAAATTTCATTCATATATCATATTCATATACATATAAACGTTGACTTTTATTATAGAATAAATCAAATCCTAAAAATAAATGACGAGAAAAAGAGCTAATGTTATGTAACTTACATTAACAAAGGCAGTAGTAAATCCATAAATCACAACTATATCATTGTAACAACTTACATTAACAAAGGCAGTAGTAAATCCATAAATCACAACTATATCATTGTAACAAGTTTTAGCAATCTCATCACTTTAATTTTATGATATACTATAACAAATAATGACTAAGATTTCCCCCCTCCTCCTTCAACAACAAGTACAATTAATTTGGGTCTAGTATTACTGCAATAGCTTTGCAGCAATTCACGAAAGATTTATATGGATCTAAATCAGAGCTGTGCGCCAAACCATAAACTGCGTTTTAATGGCCAGAATTAAAAGAAAACGTTTTTACTGTCTGAATATCTGTTACAACATATCTTCTTTGCAAAATTATTAAATAAATTTACTTCTATATAAATCGTAAAATAACATTACAAAACCAATACATTAATAATGTACGAGGTGAATCAGGCTACCTAGCCACAATCTCCTGTGGTTGAACAGTTTGACACAAAGGATTCAATAAACTGAAACCTTATCATATGGAAAACGTCAAAACGTTTTACAGGGATCCCCAAAATACAGGGATATCCAAAAATGTACATCACAAATTCGAAATTTCTAAATTTAAAATAAAAGCATAGGTAATTTTGAGCATTATTTTAAAGTATTTGAACGCTGACAAATTATTAGAACAGACTTGAATATTTTTTACGTTTTGTTCAAATGACAGGTATTATTGAACTGCACTGTAAAATTAAAGTAACAGACACGTAAGATTAACGGTGAACCTCCCTTCCTCTTTGACAATCTATAAAACACCAAGGATACATATTTTCCTACAATTTAAATATATTATACTCTGCCACAGTTAAGTCACTACTATTATAAGTATTTAATGTATTAGCTTATAACGTGTTTGTGTAAATAATTATAGAATGTGAACTAAGAAAGGACATACGAGCAGTTTCCACAAGTTGTACTGCAGCAGAATTATAATTTATAAAGGAACGGACATACATCTATTACATGTTCCTATTCTTATATTAAATAATAAATATATTTACTTCCTATTAATTAAAAATTACCTTAACAAATTTTAGACATAGCACAAAAAATATAATTTTCCTTACTGGTTAGTAACTAAATTAAAGTTAAAGGATGTCTTATTTTATCAGGTGAAGTTAGGGCTATTAGCTCTCTCTAACACTTAACCTGAGGACCAACGGCTTAAGGGTGACTTTCGGACCACCACCACTCCACCTGAGGCCGGGCAGGCGTCCTGCGGGTAAGGACAGAATCGCTCAGACGGTCACCCTTCCAGGGAACAGCCACGCTCTATGTTGATTAACTCCGTTATCTAGAGATAACATTGAAATCCTCCAGTAAAATACCCTGGTATTAAGATCATTAAGCTACCTATAAGGGTAATTTATCAATTAATAACTTAAATACCTTTTTTTCAGATTAGGTTATATAAACAATCCTTTTTCAAATTTAATTTTGGATGGTAAGATAGTATTAGATATATGAACAAAACTAATTGCATAGACCATTTTATCTTTAACAAACTACCTTTTGAAGTAAAAAGATGTAACTCTACAATAAACTTTAGCAATAAATTAAATATTTGGATTTTAAAATTGAGTGGTATATTTTCCATTATAAATATTTTAAGTTAGTTTCCAACAACCACTATTCAGTAGCATAATTTCCATCAAATGTTATAACTTTACATGTATCGTGCCTTGTAATAGCTGTCAAGATATGATTAATTTTCTTCTTTATATTTTAATTTTGAGTGAGCAAAATCTGGTGTTTCTATGATTGCCATTGTAATTAAGAAAGTGTTATTTTTGTGTTACATTCTTTTCATTTATTTACATATCCTATAAACATATTCTTAGTCACAAATCTTATATTTTCTCTTTACTATGTGTTTGCGCTGCAGGTAGCGGCCGAGCTTAGTTTTTAGTTGTCCTAAATGTAGACTGAACTGTGTGTGTTTTTTTTTTTTTTTTTTTTTTTATTTTATTTAAACTTCGCAATTAATATACTAACCATAAAAACTTTCTGCAGTGGTTAGTAGATTTCCAAGCATGTACAAAGTTTGTACCATGTTGTATATTGATGGAAATGAGTTATTATTTTTTTATTATTATTATTATATATAGTAAGTTTTTGCTCAAAAATATACAAATAATAAATGTAACGAAAGTAGTTAGGAACAATGAATTCTTAATCTCAAGAAAGAGGTGCTGTAAAAACATTTATCCAAGTAAAGAAATAAATTTGAATAGATTATTAAACAGCTTTCATTGGCGTAATGACAGTGTAATGGAGTGCTGAATATTTTGAGCTTTACTAAAACTTTTTAGTTTACTCATTAATTAACAGTATTTGACTGTTATGCTTCATCAACTGTTAATATTTACAGCCTTTTAATTACATTGGAAATAGCTTTCATTGAAAATGTACTACTTAATAAAAACACATTTTTTGTAACTTGTAACCAACCGATTTTCACCTCATGATTTCACTAAACGTAATTTAAAAATTAAATTTACCTAAAAATATCTAATGACTGTGAGTTTATTTCCCTGATTCATTCCATGTTATAAATTACTTATCAAACTAGAGCATTTATCTAGAATGTATACAAAATATGATACCGCCTCTGAGTCACCGCCTTCAGTAAAGGTGAAATATTTTCACATCCTTGATAGTTAATATTTAGAAATAGTGAATTTTTAATTTTTATTTTTCAAAGGGAGATTATACAGTATAACTAAATATTGTTTCCACAACTAACAGTCTTAGGGCGTCCTATTATTTAAATTTTGCTCTCACTCTAACTTCAACGTAACAAATATTCAATTTTTATCATTTACTTCTTTCATAACATGCTCACTGACTTTTGACTACAAATATTAGTGGGTAAGCTGTACTAAGTAACGGTCTTTTTTTAATATGTCCCCGTATTTCCGATTTATTTTCTATAGCCACAAAATGCTGATTTTTGCTCAGTCTTACAGAACCTAATCGTTATTAATACAGGCCGTATTAATATATAAGTATTTTGGACATATTAACCTAAAGTATTTGTGATTAGCTTAAGTTAGGTTAGGTCAGGTTAGGTAAGGTTAGGTTATGTTAAGTTAGGAGGTTAAACCTAGCTTAACGTAACTTAAATTAGCTTGAGAAAATACATTTTTTTAATTCCAGTAACACTTGGTGGTTATGGAAAATAAATTGAAAATGCGGGGACATATTATAAAAGACCCTTAAGTGAAACTAGGGGACATCCCTGCACGATTATTTGCGCACATTAGTCTGCGCATGTAAGATAAAGCTTTACTTACTACTTGTGTTTTTTTGGGTTTAAAAAATAGGAAAAAAATCAATGTGAAATGAAATTGGGAGTCGTTATCGTATAGATTATAATTATACACACATTAATTTTAGGATCATTTGAAAAAGAACAATTTTAAACGCAATTTGTTATGTTTTAGTCAATGTTGTATATTTCATTTTTGGGGGATTAGCCTCCGGATCATTGTTCAATACTTAAAGTGGTTTATATACCTGCATTCAAGTAATCCAAGTCGTTGCTTCTGCAACCGGTTTCAACTCGTCATGAGAGTCATCTTCAGGCCGTACAAGGATGTAATAAAATGTGATCACTTCATATGAAGGTCGTCACGAACACATAACGAATAACGGACACTACGAATATACGAACACATAACAAAACACTTAAAAACGTTGACATTAATGAACAACTAAAAATTCGCGATGCGTGCCGGGCTGGAGCGTATTCTAGACTGCCACGGTCAGGGTCATTGGCAGTGACGTCACATCCTTATCTGTTGTTCCAAATTCTATGAATAGGACTCCTTTCCCTCTCCAGTATCTTAATCGCTGTATCGTAAATAAAGTTTGATTGGAAATACAGCTTGTCGTTCAGTACATTTTGTTTATCTGATTTAACTGCTCTGTATATTTCAAATTCTTCTAATGTGTTTCTATTGTAACGATCTTGAGAAAGATGAAGAATGTCCATGTTATTATCAATGCTTGTATAATTATGGTTGTTTGAAATTAGGTGTTCGGCAAAGTTTGAGGTCTGGGGGGATGTGGTTTTTCTAGGTATATGTTCTTTGAATCGTTCAAACAAAATGATTCAAAGAACATATACCTAGAAAAACCACATCCCCCCCAGACCTCAAACTTTGCCGAACACCTAATTTCAAACAACCATAATTATACAAGCATTGATAATAACATGGACATTCTTCATCTTTCTCAAGATCGTTACAATAGAAACACATTAGAAGAATTTGAAATATACAGAGCAGTTAAATCAGATAAACAGAATGTACTGGACGACAAGCTGTATTTCCAATCAAACTTTATTTACGATACAGCGATTAAGGTACTGGAGAGGGAAAGGAGTCCTATTCATAGAATTTGGAACAACAGATAAGGATGTGACGTCACTGCCAATGACCCTGACCGTGGCAGTCTAGAATACGCTCCAGCCCGGCACGCGTCGCGAATTTTTAGTTGTTCATTAATGTCAACGTTTTTAAGTGTTTTGTTATGTGGTCGTATATTCGTAGTGTCCGTTATTCGTTATGTGTTCGTGACGACCTTCATATGAAGTGATCACATTTTATTACATCCTTGTACGGCCTGAAGATGACTCTCATGATGAGTTGAAACCGGTTGCAGAAGCAACGACTTGGATTACTTGAATGCAGGTATATAAACCACTTTAAGTATTGAACAATGATCCGGAGGCTAATCCCCCAAAAATGAAATATACAACATTGACTAAAACAATTGACTAAAACATATAAATCAATATGGTGTTTTAATTTATTCAGTTATAAATATTTCTTTATTCAATATGAATGTCACACTCAGTTTTACTGTAATAGTATCAACACAGTATTCTTTATTATTCGAAAGAGATGCAAGCAAATATACATAACCCGGATAAACAGAACAGAGAACCCGGATAAACGTTGGCGATATGGTATAACGAAAACAATTATCTAAGCAGGACGTTGTTTGTGTGCGTGACCTGAGGAAGGAGAGGGCGGGGCGGCTGTCTGGAGAATGGGAGAGTGGGTTAAGAGGAGGGAAGTGAGAAAGAGACAGAAGAGCGTGCGAGAGAGAGAGGAAATAGGGCTATGCGCAGCGCAGCGTGGGGCCTCAAAATAGTTTTGGGGCCTCACCACAACTCTCCCATATGGATGGAGTATCTCTTTATATAGTAAAATCAATGGTATCACACTTGTCAGTTAGCTGAAAATCAGACCAACACTACGTGGTTCGGATTACACGTAAAGCTGTAGACCTCATAGTCGAACTGGCTATTGGGATATTAATAAATAGTCCTTTATGAGCTAAGTATAACTTAGATAGTAACAATGACTACACTCGTGCATCTACACTCATCAAGCTCATTCACCCTCTTTTTCGCCCATATATCTACGATCAGTGTCTTAGAAATTAAAAATTATAAAAGGCGATAATGCAGCTATTACTGCAGCATACAAATAAAATACTCTATCAAATGTCCAGGTTCACTACAGTAGCCAATCACCTGTGACCAAGAGTTACGGCATGTTTGAGAGGAGTGAGGAGTACGGTTAATCACTACTTTGTTACTAGGCGTGTTAATCACTCATTTACATTAGAATAAATCTCTTAATATATGCATTTAAGTGTTAATTGACTTTAATCAGCTAAATTGTAAACTCTTTTTAGAACAGATTAATTTTAAATTTGGTTATTAAATATTGAAAATGTATATGAAATTGTCAGCCTTCATTTGTAACATATACTACATTCACTCATGTACATTGACTAAACTGATTTGAAATCTATATTCCCCCAAATTTTATTTTTGACGTCTTAACAAAAAATACTTAAATATAAATATATATGAATTTTTGTAGTAAAGTATATATTTTTTTACATACAACTACCTGCATGATATCAATACTTCTCTACCATTTGTTAATCATTATTTGTGAGAGCTACATATAGTAAAAATATACGATAAGTGAAAAAAAAAAATAATATCTCATATGGGTGTCAGTAAATTGTTACCTAACTATAAATTATCAAACAATATAAAACCATACAAATATAAATATAACAATTTACTAGCTCGAAACTAAATGAGTAAATAATTGACCATACTAAGGCTTGTACATACAGAAATGGGATTTTCAAAGTGGCGCGGAGACTTTTAGTACAACTAATGAGTCAAGATAATAGATCACAAATAATAAAAGTTTTATAAATAAGTAAAATGATACAATTCGTAAAAATTCATTCTTAAATAGTAGATAAAAGACACAATTAATTTAAAAAATCAAATAACAAAGTTAAATGGGATATTGAAACAAAACAATAATAATTAAGATATTACACATGATAACAGTAAATGTAATCATGAAATGACTTGGTTCTGGATGTCTATTAAATATGTAATAAATTATTTTTAAAATGTACACAATTTTGCAATGATATTCCCCATAGACTCATGGACACTGGGCAAGGTGTTGTGCAGCGGTCACGTATTTTTGAAGGCCCAGTCACGTGAGAGTGTCACGTAGTGTTGCGTGTTTGTCGTTGGTGTTTGGTTATTAGATTTATCTATCGGAAAATGTTACCAAGCGATACAGGGGGTGGTCTGACAAATATTAAATTAAGTCCTTTTAAATAGGAATTAAAGGTTATTTTGATTATTGTTTGACCATATTGTAAAAAATATATCCAATATATAACTATTATTTTTTATAAACATTAATTTTAAATATTGTGTTTTTACTTTCCGATCGGTTTAGCGAAATAGTTTTATATGGAATTTTGTTTTTATTTGTCTTAAAATTGTTTTAACAAAGTATTTATAATTGATTTCTGATGTAAAATTTAGCTAAAATATTATTAATGGGTTTAGAAAATAACGATAACAATTACTCAGACATATAATTTCGAAATGTGTAGAAGTAAAATATGTAATAAAGGCTATAACCAAACAAACAAGTCAGAACATAAAAATAGCCTCATCATAATAAACGTAATATTAAAAAAGGTTTGATTAAAATTACGTTACTATAAAACAGAACAATATTATTCATATTATATTTAGCACATACAGGGGTTTTAGCAGTGGAGGGCATAATTCCACCGCTCAGCTTCCGTCTACCACAGCAGTGACTAACTCCCATTTTTTGCAGTAATTGTAAGTTTCTTCAAATTTAATTTATTGTTTACATTTTTATTAAACTTTTTAATGTCATTATTAAATTTTATTTTAATACTAAATTATAATTTAATTTAACCATTATAAATTTGATTCTTTAGTATTATTCAAACCTATCAATGCCCATTGCTGCTAATGACGTAGTGGGTAGTGCTTGGTGTTGCACTGCTAGCCTGCGGTCTTACTAGTTGCTATTACAGCAATAAATTGAACGACACAGTGGGAGACTAAGTAGTTCATTCTCTCACTTCCACCACTCAGTCCACTTCTCTCACACCTGTGCTTTCGGTAGGTCACGTTCTTCCTAGCCTATACATAGTAAACATTGGATAGAACATTTAAACTCATTCCTGGAAATACAAATAGTTTATTGTGCTTATTTTTGCACATTCTGGTGAGGCTATGTTATATTCCTATAATTCTCTATTATTGTCAATGATACTGAAAAAATGTGTAAACAATATAATTTGATAGAAGTACTGGAATAAAATTAGCAATACAAAATCATATATTTTTTATTTTAATATTTGCAACAAAATCGTCAGTGAATTATCCTTCCTGATATATTATGATAGTTAGTGAAATCACGGCTCCAGCTCATGTTTATTCCGTATTCACATTCAGTCTGCCTTTAAGATGTAAACAACTCTTGCTAATGGACTGAGGGAGTCGTTTATGACGTCATCCTAATAGTCAGTTTTCTTAGTCTGATGGTTACCATAATGGTTGTACTATCCATTCAGCAACTGAACACTTTTTTATGATAATTTATCTGAAACCAAAACGTGAAATTACATTTATTGGATTCTTCAGTATACCTAAAAATATTTGTATATTTCCATAGAAATTTAGAGATTTATGTGTGTTTCACAAACACTCTTAATTATATTTACGGTATTTAAAATATTTGTACGAAAAGCATGTAAACATAACAATATGTTTTTTGTCACGAAAGTGTCCCGTTATCTAAAGATTATTTCTGATTATGAATAAAAGAATGAATGAATAATCAATATGAAAAAGAGCATGTGTTTAATTAATTATTTTAAATCAGTCAGTTTTATATTCAATTTACTTAGAAATGTATATTTCTAAACAATATTTGTTATAATAAATAGTAAAAATGTGGACGACTACTACAAAGAGAAAATCAAAGTAAAACTATACAACAAATTCTTGTTGATACTATTTCAACTTCAATATAGATTTCTTACTACCGCATCTTAATTATACTTGTATATCCAAATAAAGGAAATTCTTTATGACTTCACAGTCTAAATTAAAGTCAATTTAATTACAAAGTGATTCTATTTTAATACCATATTATAACATATACATATAATATATTTTATTTACTTTAATTGTAAAAATAAAATTTATAAATTATTAAAAACAATAACATTTGTAGGAACTCCTGTCTATTTACTATTATACTTAAAACATCTTAATTAACAATCCAATCAATTTAGTATTTTATATTTAATTTATGTTTTCTGTTACTCTTTTCGAATGTAATGATTTATGCTTTAAAGAGAAGTTACTCAACAATTACCTTTAATTGAGTCAATTAAAAACCATCTACTCGTATAATTGGGGAGTAACCACGGTAGCTGCCTTAACTTTAGTAATTATAAACCTCTGAAATACTCTCATTAGAAATCCTCTTCATTAGGATATTTCACACGGCATCACTTGATGGACATGGAATTACTATCGTCATTAAAAAATGTTAATTGTAAATAATTGAAGGGCATGTTTCTAGTATCCTTTTGAATACATGCTCAAATACTGTTCCTTGTAGTGTATAGTTTATTTAATTTTCATTATATAAGAGGAAAATGTGACTTTGCAGGAAAATAGTTGGAAAATGATATGGACTCAACTGATTTAATCACATGCTGGAGTCAATCTACACCTTAACAGTTCAATTTATCCTTGGTGCCAAATATAATCAGTTGGAAAATGCACAAGAAAAGCTGTTGAAGAAATGTGATAAGTTACACTGGGAAACCCATCACATTGAGGTTACTACAGAGGTGCGTGGGTTGAGAAGTCCATGAGCACAGTGTGGGTCTTATACACGTACAGAGGTATTGACCCACCTGCCCTCCCATACACGTACAGAGGTTTTATTTTAAATTGGAATAATTTAAGGCAAAGATAGGTTCAGAGGCTTTACAGATAAGAATGCCTTTTATAAAACCAAATTCATTTAAACGTATTGACAATGTTTGTGGATATTTTATTTAAAAACACCCTTGAAATATTAACGACTAAAATACCTACTTTTTCCACGAATTAGTACAAACTTAGTATTTTCATTGACATTGATCAAAATTCACATTTCTTATCATTCATAAATCAATGTAAGTACTTAGGATGAAAATACTACTCTCCATGTTTATTGAGTGCAAAAATATAATTGGACTACATTATGATTATTTTAGCCTGACTAATTTACACAAACATTTTAAGATATGCTTACATTTAGGGTAAAACCAAAGGGAATAGAGAAAAAGAGGTAACACCAATAGTGCACTAAATTGCTGTCAAGTATAAATATAAAATTATATCGGGGAGATTAAATTAGTTTTCCAGTTCACTGTGCGTGGGGAAGATCCAGCACCACTGCCACTCCCTTCCCTTATCGTTTATGTAGTAAGTGAGGGGAATCAATCGTTCATGTAAAAATAACCTAGGAGCGTTTGATACATACTCGTACATAGGTTGCAAGAGTGGCATTACATAATGTGTTATTAATTTAAACTTTATATTATTGATAATACATTAAATACGTCCCTGCATATTATCAATAGTAATTAAAATACGCCCATTTGAATTAATAGGAGATTCACCAGTAAAAATATTATTATTTACCAGTTTCCACCTGGCGCCAGACAGCTTTCACCTTTACAAGAGGTTAATTACAACCAAATTATGTAAATAACTGTTACTAATGGTCTCGACAAGTTATCCGAGGGGATGTTTTGATGGAACTGTTGACAATAAATATGAATTACACCAATATAAAGTTAAACTCAAGTAATATTGACGAGTAAAACTAGTTTTCTAGACATTTTGGTATAAAATACCTATCCATTAGTATTCAGTGGGTAAATAGACTCGTACATTTTCGTTCACGTAAGACTTAAGAATGCACCAAACTAAATTACTATTGTTTATTTGTAGTTTTATAACTAAATAATTATTAACGTTTGTTAAAACGCTCTTAGTTTTGTTTGTTTACATCAGCATCAATACAGCATGGTAAATTTACAACAATATTAATTGGATCATATAAGACTTTAACATGAAAAGTGCCTAAAGATAGTTAGATGTTTTATAAATTATAAGGTTACAGTGATTAGAGATATCATTGAGACAAGATAAAGAAAATCAAATTGTCAGACTATACACATCGTAAATTCTGATATATAGTTTTCATGAGGGTACATACAGTATATTCTGAATATCTCCTATACTACGTTTCCAAATTTAACGATATCAAGCCTTAAGTCTAAGTAATAAAATATTCCATACACAGGTCCAAAAACCCTTCCTTAATACCTTTTTCACTATTTTGTATTTTTTATAAAAAACTATCCATTTTAAAAACAGGTTTCCTTAAAGTATTAGATTTTTCCAAAGTAACTTTTGTTGTTTTTATCTAATAAAATACAAATATATATATATATATATACTTGTATTTTATTAGATAAAAACAAAACAAAAAAATTTAGAGTGGCATGCGTTTAATGTATCTACAACAATATTAAATAACTCCAATTAAATTATCTCATGATCCGATAATAACACCTAACCCAGTAACTATAAAAGATGTTAGTAGTACAATATTTTATTTAGAATATTATAAAAAATTTATTGGAATGTAAATTTTTTTAATGGAATGACAGAGTTTTTGAGTGTAACCAGTCACCATCAGGGCGTAATATCATCTGAGGCAGACTCATTGATTGACATCAGCGAACAATTTTCATAATAATGAATCCGTAAACTTAAAAACTTTGGCAAAGGATCCTTGCAGTTGACATATTGAAAAACTCTGTTAACTTAAACTATAAACTTTTCCTTTTGCTATCTGCTCAATGTGTGGCTTTCATTTATAGTATTTATTTTACTTAAATTAACTAGAATTTTTTTCAGTCAGAAATAATGTACAGAAAGAAAGAATTTTGAGATAATTTTTGGTAATAATCAATACATTAATTATAATCACTTTAGACTTATTTTATTTACTTACATAAAAATAATAACGTATCATAATGATTAATTACTTAAGGTTTTTAACTTGATAAAGCAACTTATTTTATGATTACTATAATCTAAGAAAAAGTGTATTCAGGATATTAATAAGAACTCTTGTTTGGAATGTTAAACCAATGGATTTCATAAAACTAACAGAAAACATTTTTGGTATATCTGAATACGATGCAATAACGATTTAAAGCTGATTCTCGGTGAAAACTCGTTAAAGTTCTAGTACATATTCCTATGTCATATCGTTTACTAAACCAAACAAAATGAAGGTGTTACTAGATTTCTCATAGGTATTCCAGTTTCTTACTAAACAACCTTCAAACTCGGCAGAAGCACATAATGTCTGACTACTAGACACCCCAAGTTATTAGTCCAACGCCAATTCAGTGCAAAATAATAATTATTGGATGCAAACTTGTGTTTTATCCTTTTGGCACTACACAAAATCTATTGGAAGCATTACAGACATAAAATAAGGAATGACACTAAATATTGGATTCCTGAAGGGAATGAATGGAAAGATAATATTAAAAAAAACCTAAATTGAAATATCTTGCCATTGAGCTGCTAAGGATAACAAAAGGCTGAATATTTAAATTGGAACAGCCTAAATTCCACCTAGATAGAATTTTGCGGGAGAGTAGTGGTAATGATATCACAACTCTACGTATCTGGCTCGGAGAAAGGGTAATCCCCACTGTACATGGCTTTGAGCGGGGGGAGGGGTGGAAGGTGAAATAAGGCTCAAGTCAATGCTGACCTGAAAACATTTGGGGCAAAACACCATCTTTATAGGGTATAGTCTATGTATAATTTCCCAATCAATGATTTTACGTTTCTTAGTAGCGGCCAAAGCATAGTGAGGTTTAAATTGTACTAATGTAATAGTTTTTTTTTATTATTATTATGACAATAGTTTCAATTGTCTATTCATTTTGGACGTATTACTTCTTCAAAGAACTGTTACGTTCGTTCAACTGTTAAATGATATTAACTTGAATAAATCAACTTTAAACGGTGTTCAACATATACAATTGATTGACTAGTTTTACTTCACTTTGACCTAAAAACTATTAAAATTCAGTAGATGTATCACATGAGCTTACATGCATCTACCTTGTTTTAAAAAAAATTTTTTTGCACCGTTAAGCATGCTATTTTATTTCATTGCATTACAAGCTTTTCCATTCATGACCGAAAAGTTAGGTATGTACATTATTTCAATTAACATCCCCACATTACACAATCGCCTATTGACATAATGTTATTATGAATTAGTAATTAATTATAAACTGAATGAATACACATATTTTTTATTTATATATTTAAAAATCACAAGAAAGTCGAAACATGTTGTTAAACAGTTTAATTTAAAGTGTTTCAGAGATATGATATGACACATAATCATGTATGTATTATATCATTGTGATATAATACCTATTATCATAATGAAATATTATAATATTTAAGTATGTTCTTAACAATTGTACTATATAAATACGTAAGGTTATATTTTTAATATACTTCTGTATTTTACATTCACTTTTTCTACAAAGTGATATTACAATTATTAAAATCGTCATGAAACTGTAATATAGCTGGTATATAGTACATACAAAACCATTTAAAACACTTGGTTTATTTTAAAATAGAACGTTCTATTCGAAATCTGACAGAGTCTGAAATTATTAAGATATTACAGGAATTCGAAGTAATTAAATATTGACTGTTAGTTTAAATCACAAATTTTAACCACTATACAATCAAAGTTGCGTATAATTTATTCAATAGCATTATAATGTGATAGTAAGTAATTGTATCACTAGACAATGTATTATTAAGCGTTAGGGGTACATTAATATTGCCAACATTTGTTACAATCTAACATATAATAATCCATGAAATATCTACTTGAATTGTTTGTTTTAGTTATATAAGAAAAGCTCGTTATTTGAAGCTACTATTCTGCTACTGTATCTAGATAGTGAAATTATTATCACTAGAAAAAGAGCACAGTTTTATATATAACGTAGTAAAAAAAGGAGTAACAACAAGTTTTAAATTTTAATAAAAAAAACCCATAACACCTTTGTTTTGTTTGACTAATGAAAATATAAGTGGAACCTTTAAATGTAGCATATTTGTAACGTATGATTAAATAAGCACGTAACTTGATATAATCAAATTAATAAAAATGTCTCCTGACCCTCATACCTTTATATTACATGTTCTCTCTTTTTTTGTAGGAGGAATACATTTACTATATCAAAATACACATAAACTGTTTGCGTAATGACAATACATTTAGAGTACATTAAGTCTATTTAACTTGGGTTATTACATTATTGACTGTCTTCCATTATGGGAGTTTATAGCCCGTGACGTATCTGCAATAGGTCTGGTATAGTAAAAAAATAATAATTAAGTGAAGTGCATATTGAAATTTGAACACACATTTTATGAGTAAATTCCAATTGTAAATATTCAATAATACTTTATTTATAAAATTACATTTTTTTTTAATAAAAATAATAAATTTATTCCGAAGACATGCTTACTAATTTAAATTATTAGTTTAATTTTATTTTATATTAACCTGTTATTATTTTTTTATTTACATTTATAATACGAATAATTATATTGGGTATCTACTATCCGAATACCATGCTTCACTATGGGGTGGTTCTCTTCCCTTGCTTATCCTTCTTCTCTAACATATCACATCAGGATAAAAGCTCAGTCTGCAGAATCATTACTTCGTAAATAAAATGTCTGCTGTCGAAATTGCGTCCTGATTGTGATGTTTAAATTCCCTATGGAGAATTTATTGTAACAGTTGCACCAAAACGAAAGACATTTCCTGATTCAGTGTATAATTCTACCACAGAAAAGTGTGTCTTACGTCAAGATTTGCGTGGTTGGATTTTTAGCAAAAAACTTCAAATCTTCTAATGGTCCCCCCTTTGGCACTTTTTCGATAAAAAAACTGAATTTTTTCTAGTGAAATCTTAACTATACGTACTTGTTTAGAATGTCCAGCTAGTCATTGAAAAGCATCAGAATAGCCCGTGAGATGTCTAGAAAGCGAGAGAATTGGAAACAAAGTTTTTAGCAAATTCGCCCTGATTGTGATGATTAAATTCCCTCTGGAGGCTTTATTGTGAGAGTTGCACCAAAACGAAAGACATTTCCTGATTCAGTGTATAATTCTACCCCAGAAAAGTGTGTCTTACGTCAAGATTTGCGTGGTTGGATTTTTAGTAAAAAACTTCAAATCTTCCAATGGTCCCCCCTTTGGCACTTTTGCGATGAAAAAGCTGAATTTTTTCTAGTGAAATCTTAACTATACGTACTTGTTTAGAATGTCTAGCTGGTCATGGAAAAGCATCAGAATGGCCCGTGAGACGTCTAGAAAACGAGAGAATTAGAAACAAAGTTTGTTATAAATTGCACCCAGATTGTGATGTTTAAATTGCCTCTGGAGGCTTTATTGTAAGAGTAGCACAAAAACGAAAGACATTTCCTGATTCAGTGTATAATTCTACCCCAGAAAAGTGTGTCATACGTCAAGATTTGCGTGGTTGGATTTTTCTCAAAAAACTTCAAATCTTCCAATGGTCCCCCCTTTAACATTTTGTCAGTGAAATATCTGAATTTTTTCTAGTGAAATCTTAACTATACGTACTTGTTTACAATGTCCAGTTGGTCATGAAAAAGCATCAGAATAGCCCGTGAGATGTCTAGAAAGTGAGAGAATTGGAAACAACGTTTTTAGCAAATTCGCCCTGATTGTGATGTTTAAATTCCCTCTGGAGGCTTTATTGTAAGAGTTGCACCAAAACGAAAGACATTTCCTGTCTTCCAAGACACACAATCTTGGTGTCTAGTAATCGATAAAATTGGAAACAAAGTTTGTTAGCAATTGCACCCTGATTGTGATGTTTAAATTGCCTCTAGGGGCTTAATTGTAAGAGTTGCACAAAAACGAGAGACATTTCCTGATTCAGTGCATAATTCTACCCCAGAAAAGTGTGTCATACGTCAAGATTTGCGTGGTTGGATTTTTCTCAAAAAACTTCAAATCTTCCAATGGTCCCCCCTTTGGCACTTTTTTGATGAAAAACCTGAATTTTTCATGTAAAATCTTAACTATACGTACTTGTTTAGAATTTCCAGCTGGTCATGGAAAAGCATCAGAATAGCCCGTGAGACGTCTAGAAAGCGAGAGAATTGGAAACAAAGTTTGTTAGTTATTGCACCCTGATTGTGATGTTTAAATTGCCTCTCGAGGCTTTATTGTAAGAGTTACACCAAACCGAAAGACATTTCCTGATTCAGTGTATAATTCTACCCCAGAAAAGTGTGTCATACGTCAAGATTTGCGTGGTTGGATTTTTCTCAAAATACTTAAAATCTTCCAATGGTCCCCCCTTTGGCACTTTTTTGATGAAAAATCTGAATTTTTCTAGTGAAATCTTAACTATACGTACTTGTTCAGAATGTCAAGCTGGTCATGGAAAAAAATCAGGATGGCCCGTGAAACGTCTAGAAAGCGAGAGAATTGGAAACAATGTTTGTTAGCAATTGCACCCTGATTGTGATGTTTAAATTGCCTCTGGAGAATTTATTGTAAAAGATGCACCAAAACAAAAGACATTCTCCGATTCAGTGTATAAATCTACCCCAGAAAAGTGTGTCATACGTCAAGATTTGCGTGATTGGATTTTTCTCAAAAAACTTCAAATCATCCAATTGTCCCCCCTTTGGCACTTTTTCTATGAAAAATCTGAATTTTTTCTAGTGAAATCTTAACTATACGTACTTGTTTAGAATGTCCAGCTGGTGATGGAAAAGTATCAGAATAGCCCGTGAGATGTCTAGAAAGCAAGATAATTGGAAACAAAATTTTTAGCAAATTCGCCCTGATTGTGATGTTTAAATTGCCTCTGGAAGCTTTATTGTAAGAGGTGCACCATAACGAAAGACATTTCCTGATTCAGTGTATAATTCTACCCCAGATATGTGTGTCTTACAACAAGATTTGCGTTATTGGATTTTTCTCAAAAAACTTCAAATCTTCTAATGGACACCCCCTAAAGGCCAATGGGGGACCTTTGGCACTTTTTTGATGAAAAATTTGAATTTTTTCTAGTGAAATCTTAACTATACGTCCTTGTTCATAATGTCAAGCTGGTCATAGAAAAGCATCAGAATGGCCCGTGAGACGTCTAGAAAACGAGAGAATTAGAAACAAAGTTTGTTAGCAATTTCACCCAGATTGTGATGTTTAAATTGCCTCTGGAGGCTTTATTGTAAGAGTAGCACAAAAACGAAAGACATTTCCTGATTCAGTGTATAATTCTACCCCAGAAAAGTGTGTCATACGTCAAGATTTGCGTGGTTGGATTTTTCTCAAAAAACTTCAAATCTTCCAATGGTCCCCCCTTTAACATTTTGTCAGTGAAATATCTGAATTTTTTCTAGTGAAATCTTAACTATACGTACTTGTTTACAATGTCCAGTTGGTCATGAAAAAGCATCAGAATAGCCCGTGAGATGTCTAGAAAGTGAGATAATTGGAAACAACGTTTTTAGCAAATTCGCCCTGATTGTGATGTTTAAATTCCCTCTGGAGGCTTTATTGTAAGAGTTGCACCAAAACGAAAGACATTTCCTGTCTTCCAAGACACACAATCTTGGTGTCTAGAAATCGATAAAATTGGAAACAAAGTTTGTTAGCAATTGCACCCTGATTGTGATGTTTAAATTGCCTCTAGGGGCTTAATTGTAAGAGTTGCACAAAAACGAGAGACATTTCCTGATTCAGTGCATAATTCTACCCCAGAAAAGTGTGTCATACGTCAAGATTTGCGTGGTTGGATTTTTCTCAAAAAACTTCAAATCTTCCAATGGTCCCCCCTTTGGCACTTTTTTGATGAAAAACCTGAATTTTTCATGTAAAATCTTAACTATACGTACTTGTTTAGAATTTCCAGCTGGTCATGGAAAAGCATCAGAATAGCCCGTGAGACGTCTAGAAAGCGAGAGAATTGGAAACAAAGTTTGTTAGTTATTGCACCCGGATTGTGATGTTTAAATTGCCTCTCGAGGCTTTATTGTAAGAGTTACACCAAAACGAAAGACATTTCCTGATTCAGTGTATAATTCTACCCCAGAAAAGTGTGTCATACGTCAAGATTTGCGTGGTTGGATTTTTCTCAAAAAACTTCAAATCTTCAAATGGTCCCCCTTGGCACTTTTTTGATGAAAAATCTGAATTTTTTCTAGTGAAATCTTAACTATACGTACTTGTTCAGAATGTCAAGCTGGTCATGGAAAAGAATCAGGTTGGCCCGTGAGACGTCTAGAAAGCGAGAGAATTGGAAACAAAGTTTGTTAGCAATTGCACCCTGATTGTGATGTTTAAATTGCCTCTGGAGAATTTATTGTAAGAGTTTCACCAAAACGAAAGACATTCCCTGATTCAGTGTATAATTCTACCCCAGAAAAGTGTGTCATACGTCAAGATTTGCGTGATTGGATTTTTCTCAAAAAACTTCAAATCATCCAATTGTCCCCCCTTTGGCACTTTTTCTATGAAAAATCTGAATTTTTTCTAGTGAAATCTTAACTATACGTACTTGTTTAGAATGTCCAGCTGGTCATGGAAAAGTATCAGAATAGCCCGTGAGATGTCTAGAAAGCAAGAGAATTGGAAACAAAATTTTTAGCAAATTCGCCCTGATTGTGATGTTTAAATTGCCTCTGGAAGCTTTATTGTAAGAGGTGCACCAAAACGAAAGACATTTCCTGATTCAGTGTATAATTCTACCCCAGAAAAGTGTGTCTTACAACAAGATTTGCGTGGTTGGATTTTTCTCAAAAAACTTCAAATCTTCTAATGGACACCCCCTAAAGGCCAATGGGGGACCTTTGGCACTTTTTTGATGAAAAATTTGAATTTTTTCTAGTGAAATCTTAACTATACGTCCTTGTTCATAATGTCAAGCTGGTCATAGAAAAGAATCAGGATGGCCCGTGAGACGTCTAGAAAGCGAGAGAATGGGAAACAAAGTTTGTTAGCAATTTCACCCTGATTGTGATGTTCAAATTGCCACTGGAGGCTTTTTTGTAAGAGTTGAACCAAAACGAAAGACATTTCCTGATTCAGTGTATAATTCTACCCCAGAAAAGTGTATCATACGTCAAGATTTGCGTGGTAAGATTATTCTCAAAAAACTTCAAATCTTCAAATGGTCCCCCCTTTGGCAATTTTTTGATGAAAAATCTGAATTTTTTCTAGTGAAATCTTAACCATACGTACTTGTTTAGAATGTCTAGCTGGTCATGGAAAAGCATCATAATAGCCCGTGAGATGTCTAGAAATCGACAAAATTGGAAACAAAGTTTGTTAGCAATTGCACCCTGATTGTGATGTTTAAATTGCCTCTAGGGGCTTAATTGTAAGAGTTGCACAAAAACGAAAGACATTTCCTGATTCAGTGCATAATTCTACCCCAGAAAAGTTTGTCATACGTCAAGATTTGCGTGGTTAAATTTTTTTCAAAAAACATCAAATCTTCCAATGGTCCCCCCTTTTGCACTTTTTCGATGATAAATCTGAATTTTGTCTAGTGAAATCTTAACTATACGTACTTGTTTAGAATGTCCAGCTGGTCATGGAAAAGCATCAGAATGGCCCGTGAGACGTCTAGAAAACGAGAGAATTAGAAACAAAGTTTGTTATAAATTGCACCCAGATTGTGATGTTTAAATTGCCTCTGGAGGCTTTATTGTAAGAGTTGCACAAAAACGAAAGACATTTCCTGATTCAGTGTATAATTCTACCCCAGAAAAGTGTGTCATACGTCAAGATTTGCGTGGTTGGATTTTTCTCAAAAAACTTCAAATCTTCCAATGGTCCCCCCTTTAACATTTTGTCAGTGAAATATCTGAATTTTTTCTAGTGAAATCTTAACTATACGTACTTGTTTACAATGTCCAGTTGGTCATGAAAAAGCATCAGAATAGCCCGTGAGATGTCTAGAAAGTGAGAGAATTGGAAACAACGTTTTTAGCAAATTCGCCCTGATTGTGATGTTTAAATTCCCTCTGGAGGCTTTATTGTAAGAGTTGCACCAAAACGAAAGACATTTCCTGTCTTCCAAGACACACAATCTTGGTGCCTAGAAATCGATAAAATTGGAAACAAAGTTTGTTAGCAATTGCACCCTGATTGTGATGTTTAAATTGCCTCTAGGGGCTTAATTGTAAGAGTTGCACAAAAACGAGAGACATTTCCTGATTCAGTGCATAATTCTACCCCAGAAAAGTGTGTCATACGTCAAGATTTGCGTGGTTGGATTTTTCTCAAAAAACTTCAAATCTTCCAATGGTCCCCCCTTTGGCACTTTTTTGATGAAAAACCTGAATTTTTCATGTAAAATCTTAACTATACGTACTTGTTTAGAATTTCCAGCTGGTCATGGAAAAGCATCAGAATAGCCCGTGAGACGTCTAGAAAGCGAGAGAATTGGAAACAAAGTTTGTTAGTTATTGCACCCTGATTGTGATGTTTAAATTGCCTCTCGAGGCTTTATTGTAAGAGTTACACCAAAACGAAAGACATTTCCTGATTCAGTGTATAATTCTACCCCAGAAAAGTGTGTCATACGTCAAGATTTGCGTGGTTGGATTTTTCTCAAAAAACTTCAAATCTTCAAATGGTCCCCCTTAGCACTTTTTTGATGAAAAATCTGAATTTTTTCTAGTGAAATCTTAACTATACGTACTTGTTCAGAATGTCAAGCTGGTCATGGAAAAGAATCAGGATGGCCCGTGAGACGTCTAGAAAGCGAGAGAATTGGAAACAAAGTTTGTTAGCAATTGCACCCTGATTGTGATGTTTAAATTGCCTCTGGAGAATTTATTGTAAGAGTTTCACCAAAACGAAAGACATTTCCTGATTCAGTGTATAATTCTACCCCAGAAAAGTGTGTCATACGTCAAGATTTGCGTGGTTGGATTTTTCTCAAAAAACTTCAAATCTTCCAATTGTCCCCCCTTTGGCACTTTTTCAATGAAAAATCTGAATTTTTTCTTGTGAAATCTTAACTATACGTACTTGTTTAGAATGTCCAGCTGGTCATGGAAAAGTATCAGAATAGCCTGTGAGATGTCTAGAAATCGAGAGAATTGGAAACAAAATTTTTAGCAAATTCGCCCTGATTGTGATGTTTAAATTGCCTCTGGAGGCTTTATTGTAAGAGGTGCACCAAAACGAAAGACATTTCCTGATTCAGTGTATAATTCTACCCCAGAAAAGTGTGTCTTACATCAAGATTTGCGTGGTTGGATTTTTCTCAAAAAACTTCAAATCTTCTAATGGACACCCCCTAAAGGCCAATGGGGGACCTTTGGCACTTTTTTGATGAAAAATTTGAATTTTTTCTAGTGAAATCTTAACTATACGTCCTTGTTCATAATGTCAAGCTGGTCATAGAAAAGCATCAGAATGGCCCGTGAGACGTCTAGAAAACGAGAGAATTAGAAACAAAGTTTGTTAGCAATTGCACCCTGATTGTGATGTTTAAATTGCCTCTGGAGGCTTTATTGAGAGAGGAGCACAAAAACGAAAGACATTTCCTGATTCAGTGTATAATTCTACCCCAGAAAAGTGTGTCATACGTCAAGATTTGCGTGGTTGGATTTTTCTCAAAAAACTTCAAATCTTCCAATGGTCCCCCCTTTAACATTTTGTCAGTGAAATATCTGAATTTTTTCTAGTGAAATCTTAACTATACGTACTTGTTTACAATGTCCAGTTGGTCATGAAAAAGCATCAGAATAGCCCGTGAGATGTCTAGAAAGTGAGAGAATTGGAAACAACGTTTTTAGCAAATTCGCCCTGATTGTGATGTTTAAATTCCCTCTGGAGGCTTTATTGTAAGAGTTGCACCAAAACGAAAGACATTTCCTGTCTTCCAAGACACACAATCTTGGTGTCTAGAAATCGGTAAAATTGGAAACAAAGTTTGTTAGCAATTGCACCCTGATTGTGATGTTTAAATTGCCTCTAGGGGCTTAATTGTAAGAGTTGCACAAAAACGAGAGACATTTCCTAATTCAGTGCATAATTCTACCCCAGAAAAGTGTGTCATACGTGAAGATTTGCGTGGTTGGATTTTTCTCAAAAAACTTCAAATCTTCCAATGTTCCCCCCTTTGGCACTTTTTTGATGTAAAACCTGAATTTTTCATGTAAAATCTTAACTATACGTACTTGTTTAGAATTTCCAGCTGGTCATGGAAAAGCATCAGAATAGCCCGTGAGACGTCTAGAAAGCGAGAGAATTGGAAACAAAGTTTGTTAGTTATTGCACCCTGATTGTGATGTTTAAATTGCCTCTCGAGGCTTTATTGTAAGAGTTACACCAAAACGAAAGACATTTCCTGATTCAGTGTATAATTCTACCCCAGAAAAGTGTGTCATACGTCAAGATTTGCGTGGTTGGATTTTTCGCAAAAAACTTCAAATCTTCAAATGGTCCCTTCTCCGGCACTTTTTTGATGAAAAACTGAATTTTTTCTAGTGAAATCTTAACTATACGTACTTGTTCAGAATGTCAAGCTGGTCATGGAAAAGAATCATGTTGCCCGTGAGAAGTCTAGAAAGCGAGAGAATTGGAAACAAAGTTTGTTAGCAATTGCACCCTGATTGTGATGTTTAAATTGCCTCTGGAGAATTTATTGTAAGAGTTTCACCAAAACGAAAGACATTCCCTGATTCAGTGTATAATTCTACCCCAGAAAAGTGTGTCATACGTCAAGATTTGCGTGATTGGATTTTTCTCAAAAAACTTCAAATCATCCAATTGTCCCCCCTTTGGCACTTTTTCTATGAAAAATCTGAATTTTTTCTAGTGAAATCTTAACTATACGTACTTGTTTCGAATGTCCAGCTGGTCATGGAAAAGTATCAGAATAGCCCGTGAGATGTCTAGAAAGCAAGAGAATTGGAAACAAAATTTTTAGCAAATTCGCCCTGATTGTGATGTTTAAATTGCCTCTGGAAGCTTTATTGTAAGAGGTGCACCAAAACGAAAGACATTTCCTGATTCAGTGTATAATTCTACCCCAGAAAAGTGTATCATACGTCAAGATTTGCGTGGTAAGATTATTCTCAAAAAACTTCAAATCTTCAAATGGTCCCCCCTTTTGCACTTTTTCGATGATAAATCTGAATTTTGTCTAGTGAAATCTTAACTATACGTACTTGTTTAGAATGTCCAGCTGGTCATGGAAAAGCATCAGAATGGCCCGTGAGACGTCTAGAAAACGAGAGAATTAGAAACAAATTTTCTTATAAATTGCAACCAGATTGTGATGTTTAAATTGCCTCTGGAGGCTTTTTTGTAAGAGTTGCACGAAAACAAAAGACATTTCCTGATTCAGTGTATAATTCTACCCCAGAAAAGTGTGTCATACGTCAAGATTTGCGTAGTTGGATTTTTTAGTGAAAAGTCCCCATTTTAACATTTTTTCAGTGAAAAATCTGAATTTTTTCTAGTGAAATCTTAACTATACGTACTTGTTTAGAATGTCCATCTGGTCATGGAAAAGCATCAGAATAGCCCGTGAGACGTCTAGAAAACGAGAGAGATAGAAACAAAGTTTGTTAGAAATTGCGCCCTGATTGTGATGTTTAAATTCCCTTTGGAGAATTTGTTGCAAGAGTTGCACCAAAACAAAAGACATTTCCTGATTCAGTGTATAATTCTACCACAGAAAAGTGTGTAATATGTAAAGATTTGCGTGGTTGGCTTATAGCAAAAAACTTCAAATCTTCCAATGGTCCCCCTTTTGGCACTTTTTCGATGAAAAAGCTAAATTTTTTCTAGTGAAATCTTAACTATACGTCCTTGTTTAGAATGTCTAGCTGGTCATGGAAAAGCATCAGAATGGACCGTGAGACGTCTAGAAAACGAGAGAATTAGAAACAAAGTTTGTTATAAATTGCACCCAGATTGTGATGTTTAAATTGCCTCTGGCGGCTTTATTGTAAGAGTAGCACAAAAACGAAAGACATTTCCTGATTCAGTGTATAATTCTACCCCAGAAAAGTGTGTCATACGTCAAGATTTGCGTGGTTGGATTTTTCTCAAAAAACTTCAAATCTTCCAATGGTCCCCCCCTTTAACATTTTTTCAGTGAAAAATCTGAATTTTTTCTAGTGAAATCTTAACTATACGTACTTGTTTACAATGTCCAGCTGGTCATGAAGAAGCATCAGAATAGCGCGTGAGATGTCTAGAAAGCGAGAGAATTGGAAACAAAGTTTTTAGCAAATTCGCCCTGATTGTGATGTTTAAATTCCCTCTGGAGGCTTTATTGTGATAGTTGCACCAAAACGAAAGACATTTACTGATTCAGTGTATAATTCTACTACAGAAAAGTGTGTCATACGTCAAGATTTGCGTGGTTTGATTTTTCTCAAAAAACTTTATATCTTTTAATCGTCCCCCCTTTTGCACTTTTTCCATGAAAAAACTGAATTTTTTCTAGTGAAATCTTAACTATACGTACTTGTTTAGAATGTCCAGCTGGTCATGGAAAAGCATCAAAATGGCCCGTGAGACGTCTAGAAAACGAGAGAATTAGAAACAAAGTTTGTTATAAATTGCAACCAGATTGTGATGTTTAAATTGCCTCTGGAGGCTTTATTGTAAGAGTTGTACGAAAACAAAAGACATTTCCTGATTCAGTGTATAATTCTATCCCAGAAAAGTGTGTCATACGTCAAGATTTGCGTAGTTGGATTTTTCAGTGAAAAGTCCCCCACTTTAACATTTTTTCAGTGAAAAATCTGAATTTTTTCTAGTGAAATCTTAACTATACTTAATTGTTTAGAATGTCCAGCTGGTCATGGAAAAGCGTCAGAATAGCCCGTGGGACGTCTAGAAAACGAGAGGGATAGAAACAAAGTTTGTTAGAAATTGCGCCCCGATTGTGATGTTTAAATTGCCTCTAGGGGCTTAATTGTAAGAGTTGCACAAAAACGAGAGACATTTCCTGATTCAGTGCATAATTCTACCCCAGAAAAGTGTGTCATACGTCAAGATTTGCGTGGTTGGATTTTTCTCAAAAAACTTCAAATCTTCCAATGGTCCCCCCTTTGGCACTTTTTTGATGAAAAATCTGAATTTTTTTTAGTGGAATCTCAACTAGACGTACTTGTTTAGAATGTCTAGCTGCTAATGGAAAAGCATCATAATAGCCCGTGAGATGTCTAGAAATTGAAAAATTGGAAACAAAGTTTGTTAGCAATTGCACCCTGATTTTGATGTTTAAATTGCCTCTAGGGCTTAATTTTAAGAGTTGCACAAAAACGAAAGACATTTCCTGATTCAGTGTATAATTCTACCCCAGAAAAGTGTGTCATACGTCAAGATTTGCGTGGTTGAAATTAGAGCATATTTGTCTAAAATATATGAGAAAAGCTGTTTAAATTAGGAATGAATGGATATATTATTATAGGTCAATTTAAACTATGTAGCATAATAGCAATGTAACATTGTCAATTATATAACTTTAGTAATTTTTATTGTAACTGCCCTTTTACTGAAATATGAATACTTGAAGGAATCACCAAATAACCGTACATAACAATTTTTTTGCAGTATTACGTTAAGTAATTTTGAAATTTATCAAATTGTATTATTTGTTTATTTTTTTAACGAAAATCATCAAGTGAAGATTAAAGTGATAACATTTAAGTTATATATTTTTAAGGGAAATATTTGGATATTAAAAAATAAAACAGTTTTTTGTTAATCTTGTATAAAACTAACTGTTATCTATAAGATTTATCGGTTGACATTTATAAGTTAAAGGTTGTCTTATTTTACTAGGTAATGTTAAGACTAAGAGGCCCTCTCTAACCCTTAATATGAGTAACAAAGGCATCAGGGTAACTTCTGAACGATCACCACCAAGGACGGGATCGATCAGACGGTCACCTATCCAAGGAACAACCCCCATCGATTTACGTCGTTATTTTGGAATAGAACGCTCCAGTTAAGGCCACTGGTCACACATACATTTACAGAACTGTATGTGATAAAAAATTATTATGTACAAGACAATAAATAGTATGCATTGATATTAATTATGTGTCATGATAAAATTTATCTCACAAAAGAGGCCCTATAAATGATTTCATCGTACTCACACTTATACCTAATATAATGTATCTCAAAATAATATAAGGTGTATTATAGCATGTATACAAAACGTCTACTCAAGATGACATGACAGACATGCGCTTTTAAAATAAATATACTTATAAGACACTATTATAAGTTTACAGAAGTTATACTTTTTTTTCTTTTTTTTTTTTTTTTTGAGGGGATAAATTTTTATCAATCACCTGACGCAAAATATTACATATATTACCTTATAATCACAATTATTTATTATTTAAGGGTGTAACAGATTTGTAATATTACAATTTCGTACATAAATTAATATAATAAATTCAATTAAAAAGAAGTATTTAAATACCAAGCTAAATATAATTTAAAAAATACAAATTCAATCATAATCCAAGTTATGAGCTGAAACATATTCTTTATACTGTATAATTCACTTTTGTCACGTTCTACTATTCTACTTACGTTTGTAGTACAAGTTCGATTGAGTAGTTAAATTATAATTTTGCTTTAATAAACTCATACGTGTTGTACTTATCTTCTAATAGACATAAATAATATACAGTAACTGTTCCTTTAGATAAATTACAAAGAAATATAATTTGGTAATATTTTTTCTGGAAACAGCATTTACCAACCAAGAAAATCTGTTATTTGATAACGAAATGGTAGCAAGGATAAAAATATACTTGCTATCCATTTATAAAGAAATGACAAAAAGAGTTTCTTGGAAAAATGCCACAGAATGATACTTCCTTGTAAGTAAAGCCATTTGTTCAAAAAGATTTTACACGATGTTGGAACTGATTTGGAGTTCAACGTTCTCCTTCCAAGGAACATTTCCTATTATTGCCACCTATAAATATTAAAACTTGCACTACGTAGTGTTACATAAGGAATAGTGAACATCTGATTTTATCAGGTAACATATTTGTACGTGAAATGATTTGAAATCTTTAAATTTTATGTTTGTAAGACATTATTTACTGTCATAATTGTGATTAGAATCTACAAATTAATTACTATTATTGACATTAATAAAAACATATTTTTAAATAAACTTAAGGATGAGCAATTATATTTCAAATATGATTACGTTTGTTTTATTTTTATTTATTTTTTTTTATGATAACGTATATTATATATATATCCAGGAAAGATACAAACAAGTGAGAAAGATATTTGGAAACAATAATGTAACTATTACTTATCTACATTACCTTTAAAGGAATATATGGGGGTTAACAAAGGTAAAAATCTAATATGACACAGACTTTGAATTTGTTGCTATTTATTGTTACAAAAAAGAGATTCTCGGGCGAAATACAGCTTATTTACTATTATAGTTTCTGATGAGTTTCTTGTTAGAATTAAAATTTAAAATATAAATTATTAATCAAAAATTCCAATATATTTTTATGTTTATTCGTGAGACCTTTCGAGTACGAAGTATTGTCTAACACTCACATCAACAATTTTTCAACTTTAAAATTTATTTGAATGTTCGATTACTTATATCGATTTAAAATTATTTACTGCTGTCAAGTTTTTACTAACTCCGACTAAAATGCAGCATTATGGGCATAAATACCTGAATCAAATAAATTATTATTAAATAATTATTTTAATGTTGACAATAATTCTGAGCTTAATTTTAATAATTAATATAAAAAAACCTTAAATGCTGAATATAAATTGACCTTTCAGAGAGACTATTTCAAAAACAAGAGCCTAACTAGGTAATATTGCATATTAAAATATTTTAAGATCGTTACTCACATTAACATAACCTTAATTTTACCTCGATCACATAATTTGCGTCTTAAGTTCGAATTTCTTAGTTACGCTGCTATGTTTGCAACGCTTAGCTAATAGACCTTATCTAAAACACTTGGAGAAATATTGAAAGCGGACAATGTTGACAAAGTTTAAGTCGTTTTTACAGCGTAGTTACTGACAAATGTTGCAAAGTGGTTTTTTAGCAACAAATCTTATAACATAGTTTAGTAATATTTTCATTTAAATTATATTTTTGTTGTTAACAAAAGTTATTCACAAATGTTGTAACATTCTATTTCAAAAATTAACGTTGTAACCAGCATCTTGCCACATTTCCCCAAGATATGTTACTAACATCTAAAAGGCATGGCAACATTTGTTAGTAACAAGTGTTACAAACATTCTTTGAGCAAATGGTGTATTTAAATTTACTGACTCTTAGTGGATATCATTAATTGTGTTATTTACACAGTATTTTCGTTGATAACCTAAAATTTAGTTACGAATGTATTGTATTTTTATAAAATGTTATCTACAAATGTTATTACCATTGTGGATCATGGAGCACAATGTTTTGATACATTAGGTATGGTAGCTAGAATACCTTATAATACAAAAAATAATATTTGTAACATTCATTTGCAATAAAATAATCAAATCATAATAACTTTTCTAATATTACACTCACTTGTTGTATTTGTATAATACATTTTGCGGTTATATATTATATGGTTCGTATATTTTTAAATAATGATAATTATTGTTAAACAAGACATTTACTATAATTAGCATTAAACAAACACAATTTAGTGCTTATACTTCATTTGACCTGAACAAATGAAAATAATTAAAACTCAATATTTAATATAAAATTATTCAAGAGAACAAAACCATTCATATTTATGAAATCCTAATCATTTGCCTAAAACACAAATCTACCACACAAAAACATTTGCATGTGAACCCCTTCATGAATATGTAAATGTGGGGTTGTTAACGCCTATTGTGTGCTTTTGTTTTGTTCATTTGAACGTTTGTTATAATGAAACTGCTTTAATACGAAAAATACATTAACCATTTTTTTAACTGACGTGACAATATGAAAGGTCCATGTAGAACTAATAATGAAAATATTTTGAGCTCTACAAAATTAAATACAAGGAAAGTACGCAATTATTCATACATGAACCTACTAGCCCTCTCTTTAAAGATAAAAGTCAAACTAGTTTGACCTTTGGTTATGAGATAATAGAAATACAGTACAAGTAAACGTCACACAACACAAATTTATTACAATATAAGCACAAAATGAACAAATATATTACAATACAAGTACAAAATGCACAAATATTATGGTGATCAATTTCGGTGAACAACGCTCACCTTCCTCAGACCAGAGGGATTCACAAAAGATTCTCATTAAATGTTAGCATAAGTTGTCTCTCACGAAAAGATGAAATTGGTTTTGAAACTGGCATTATTTCAATATACATACAGTTATTTTATGAATTTGTGGAAAATAATAATCCTTCCGATTTTACTTAAAGAGATGAACGCTTTATTCTAAATACAAATAGTACATAAGATACAGTACAAATGTGTCGTAGAGATCTAACCATAAATGCAATGAATTGACCTTTACCCTATTAGGGGATCAGAAAGAAAACACAACGCTGTCGTGAGTGCACGGATTCCTTAAGGGGTAGTTTAATAGATTGCCATAACCGTCATCGCCAAAGGAAGTTTCTTATGTGAACAACGGTTTTCTGTTGTAATACCTATATTTTTGTTTGCCAATACTTTTATTTCACTCAATAATGTTGGTTTGACATTATAAGCTTTTAATATAGCATCTCAACCTGTTTTATAACTTTTATAGCTCTCTATGTTTTTTATTATAAACATTTCTTTACAAATATAACAATATTCTTTACTGATGAGTACCTGTATAATATAAAATTATTAAATGAAATAGTCTTTGTTTTTTTAACTAACCAAAAATAGAGCCACGTCTTTATGTGTGCCACGTGTTATATTCGAAGAATATTAAAAACATTTATAAACCATGTATGTTATAACGCTAACAAATTTAGAATTATAAATTTATTTATTTCATTAAACAATAATATTACCACCAGGAGAAAAAAAATATCTGGTAAGGGTAGTCTTTTTATTATTATTCAAGCCCAAAGATATGTGGAAATATTGATTGGGATAGATTGAAGATTTATCAAAATTAACATTATTAAGATTAATAAAATGTTGTTAGAAGTGAAGAGGAATAAAGGTTCAAAATTACATCTAATTATAGATGAGTGATAATATTGAGAAAACTGTTTAAGTTTTAAATGGGGTAGTGAAGATTTCGGAATATTGTATATACTGATAAGCAGATAGGCCACTTGGAGTGCGATCTACTGAAAGGGCTGGTGCAAGAGAGATGCACTGACTGGTAGAAGTGAGATAGTGAACTAATACTCCCCAATTGTGTCAGTTCATTTAACAGTTTGTTATCATGGACACTAGTTAGACGGCAGGCCGTATAGTGGTAGAGCACTAGCAAACTCCGTACATTACGTCATTAGAAGCAGTAACCAGAAAATTTACCAACTTGTACAGTTAATTTGTTCAACTAAACACTGTTGCGGAAGTTAGTTATGTGACGTACGACAGCGGAATAGTGTAACATCTCCTGGGCGTATCCATATTCACCAATGGTTGGAGGGTCATTTATTATATCCGAGCTTACAAAATTTTAATTAGGTATAGGTTCTAGGGTCATACCATATCAAAACACACCACCTCCAATGTTGAGGTAGACAGCTCACTGTAACCCGTAACCTCGAACTAAAAATATTTGGAATGTCAACGTCATTCCACTAAGTAAGGCACAGAATACTTAATAATTAGTTTAAACAGAGGTATTGTTAGGTAAAGATGGAGTGTGTTGTCTCCAGGTAGTGTGGGTGAGGTCGTCTACTTGACCACGGAATTTGGGGAGTTTATATATTATAAACTACCATTAAACCATTAGTGAGTCTGCATACAGCCCGTTTTCCATCCACAGCTTGAAGCCCTATATGTGCAAAATATCACGCAGTTCGAAATCTATCCGGTCCAATTGTTTGTTTTGTTGTTTGTGGTTGTTTGGTGTGGGCTGTGGCCGGGGTCACCTAGAGCCTTCGGTCCTCCAAAAATTGTTGGTAGTTTTTTCACTGACGAAATACCGAATAAATAAAACAACGTGTTTTATATTATATATAAAAGCGGTATTAATATTACTAAATAAATACCGAAAAGGAGATAAATTAGTAAATATCAGCAGTAAATATTTTACCTTGATCAAAGAAGTAACAACATATTTACAGCTGGTGTATCTTCATGAAGGGATTGAATGCAATGTGTGCTGACCGAGATACCGCTTTGTCCAGGTTATTGACTTCTTAAGCTGCATCCAAATAACCAGATTTGTGCCATTCGTGCTTTTCTATCGTAAACAGTAGAGCAACCAAATAAAAATAATTTGACGTGTATAAATACTTTATATTCTACAATATATTTACTTACAGAACTAGTTTATTGGTGTTTTATGGCAATTATAAAATAATTATATTGTGCCAAGAATATAAATTGAATAAGACTGTTAATTTATACATTCTAGCATATGGATTTTCTAAAGTAAAATAATTAAGATAAATGGTCAATCAACACTAACAGAATTAATAAGTTTTACAGAATATTTACCTACATTTCAACATAATGTGTAAGAAATGCAAACAAGTAAGAGTTAATGAAAACTATTTTAGTTTTTTTTTTTTTCAAACCAAACAATGAAGCTTCAATTAAGAACTTAAGATGCAGGTTTTTTTCAACATACTAGGTTAGTGGTCACAATATTTTTCTTTTCATTTATAGAATAAATACCAGTGGATCATAAGGATCATTTATATCACCATAGAGCCATTACCATCATCACAAAGGGGGAGGTTTTTGTATTCGTACAAGCTCTCTGTAATAATATCCATAATATAACCTCGACACTTTTGTTTGTTAAAATAATACTGTTCAGATTTAATACGTTTATAACATAGCATCATAACATAGCATCATAACATAGTTTCATAACATAGCATCATAGCATAGCATCATAACATAGCATCATAACATAGCATCATAGCATAGCATCATAACATAGTTTCATAACATATCATCATAGCATAGAATCATAACATAGCATCATAACATAGCATCATAATATAGCATCATAACATAGCATCATAACTTAGTTTCAAACTTTGGTTCTCTCTGTCAATATTATGGAATTTTTCTAATATACCATTTAAAATATCTTTCAGTATTTAGTAAATTTCAATATTTTGCTTAAACATGTTTCTAACTGTTTTCGACTTAATAGTATTCTAATACCAAATTATGTAGAGAAGAAATAAAGCAGAAACTTTAAATTACTTGAAATTGAAACTATTCTGTTTTGTCAACATTCAAGACTATTATTATTGTCAACAGTTCAGTTGACAATAATAATAGTCTTAATACTAATAGTAATTTAAGTTCATCGGCTATAAATTATGGAGACATATTATAGTTTTATCACAACATATAAATCGTAATAAGCTATTTAATTAATTAAATTAATAATCCTCTGAACTCCAACATGGCATCCGCTTATTGGTTGCTATCACCGTGCATACTACCAGAGAAATCTGGGGAGACCGGATGTTGTCTAAGAGAGAAAACTGAGTTTAAAATCAAACTTGTAAATTACAGTAACTTGAAAATTACAATAAATATAATAACAAATAACACTGCGTGGTTCACATTTCATGTGAAGCTATAGATTTTCCAGTAGCTACGTATATTAACAAATGGAATTTCCTGAGCAAAAGTTGACTACGCAGGTGATCAGCATTCAACCTTAATCCTATTACGCAATTCATATTCGCTTTAAAATACGAAAAAATGTGTTGAAATCTCACTTATAAAAACAATCTGAGAATAGATTCTTCTTTGCTTAATCGGAATGAAAAATTTATTGACTTACTCCTAAATGAGTAATTTGATAAAACATTTCACTTGATCCTGAGGACAAAAACACTGTATTACTAACAGTAATTAAGTGAGTCTTTTGTAAATATGATATTAATTGTAATACTACGAGGAAAACTTTATTTTGAAATTTGTTAATGATGGAGTATCAGATGAGGGAGACAAAGGTAGTTGGACATTTGCCATCGTTACGTCCCCGTCCTGAGTCATGCCTGGCGATCTCGGAGCGTACGTCCTTGACCACGTCAGTCTGTGGATGGTTCTTATGAGTGTAGTGTGTATGTTTGTCTTGTCCCCGTGTGTTGCGGATCGTAAGACTTCATCATTTTATAATAATAATTGTTGTCTTTTCAGGTTAAAATGTAATTAATTGTAATAGTTAATTAGATTTGTTTCTTAATTAATTAGTTAGTTATGTAATTCTTAGTTAATTAATCAGTTAATGTAATAGTTAATTAATTGTCTCAGACCTTCCGAGTCACTTATATCATATTTTGTGTGCATGTTTAATGTTATTTTAAATTAATATTGTTTTTCAGGTACCATATATTTATTTTATTTATGATTATTCGATCTAATCTTATTTCAGCCCGATTTGAATATTAATTTAATTGTGTTTTTTTCGTTGATATCGTGACCTGGGCAGCGCGTAATTGGTCATAATAATTTAACCCTGTTAACATTTTTATATTTAGTAGAAGTTCATTTTGTTGTACCCCATTCTATGATATAGATTAAAATGTATATAAATATTAAAGTAGATTAGTTTAAGAACGTAGTTTTATAACATGTTTGTGTAGATGTAATTTAGTTTTTAGCACTTGAAAAGGTTTGGGTTTTACCAAATCAAAACTACGTGGAACTTAACATATGCATGCTAAATATACGGATGTAATAAATCAGTTATTACTATCATGAAGAGCACGTGATAGTAATAAAAGTTAGGGCTGTTATGCGTTGGCAGTTAAGGGAGTTAAATTAAGTTTCCAGATTTTCAGCCTGGTAAATAGGTAGCTAAAGATTGCATTTAAAAGGAGAATTAGTACGCTATGAAAAGTATATGGAAAGATTAATTGGAATTGGAATTTTTGTATTTATCTTATTGTTACATGTAGTATCTCTTTAGGAAGTGAGGGAAAAAGGGAATTCAAGATAAAATGTTTAACAATTATAGATAAGAATCACCACTGAGTTAACTTTATAAGTGTTAGTGAAAAATTATAAGTGAGGAATTTAACTATGTTAATCAATTAAGTTTTTATTACAGCTAATGAGTCTCTCTCTCTCTCTCTCTCTCTCTCTCTCTCTCTCTCTCTCTCTCTCTCTCTCTCTCTCTCTCTCTCTCTCTCTCTCTCTCTCTCTCTCTCTCTCTCTCTCTCTCTCTCTCTCTCTCTCTCTCTCTCTCTCTCTCTCTCTCTCTCTCTCTCTCTCTCTCTCTCTCTCTCTCTCTCTCTCTCTCTCTCTCTCTCTCTCTCTCCCCCCTCTCTCTCTCTCTCTCTCTCTCTCTCTCTCTCTCTCTCTCTCTCTCTCTCTCTCTCTCTCTCTCTCTCTCTCTCTCTCTCTCTCTCTCTCTCTCTCTCTCTCTCTCTCTCAGTGGTTTGGGGTACATCAGGTCACTTTCGCTAAACGGAAAGATTATAGACAATACCAGAGTTCTCTACATCTAAGTGGAGCTAATGATCGAGACCCTTACTGATCACATCCCTTTAAACTTCTCGATTGCAGTGGCGCCTTTTATAAAGACACCCTCAGCTGCCTAACCAGTTTGGGTCTTCAATATTCTGCTAGGAGTGACAGTTTACCAGTGAGGTTAAAATTATAGGTCCTAAACAGCAAGAGTTCATTGATAGGGACACATGTTTAAAAAGCATTTCGTAACCCTTAAGTTATATTAAAAGCTCTAAATAAGAATTGTTTAGTTTGAGGTACAAAAATATTTACTTGTGATTTATATATTTAAAAATCTCATGTTGTGTTAATAAATAAATTAAACAAGTTATAGCCATAGAGTGGAATTCCCTATTAATTTTGGACCTTATTATTATTTTACTGGGAGTATATTTTTAGGAATGGAGAGAATACAAATGGGTGTTGACCGAGTTAGAGCTTTGTCCTGGCCATTGACTTCTTAAGCTGCGTTCAAATAACCAAATTTGTGTTATGCTGTAAAGTTCTATGTGCAAACTGTAAAAGGACAACAGAAGAATATATTCTGATTATATTAACTGGTCTTAAACTCTTAACCTGAACTAAATAATTTAAATCGTAAATCAACTTAATTATAATTATATACTGTAATGAATCTATATTAAGTAATTCTGTGAATATAAGCATCAAAATGGAGAAAAATTGTTTATTTTTAGTAGAATGAACAAACATAATTAGCGTAGATTAATTGATTACTAAATCAGAATCATATAAAATATAAAAATGAATTTGCAAAAATTTTGAAAGAGATTCTTTTTTATTAAAATGTTTTTTCGTTACGTATTTGTTAGCCAGGACACATATTTCTTTCTATTATATTTTACTCAAAACAAATATTTAGTTACTTTTACAACAGGTTTTAGCTTTAGAACTCTCAATATGAAAAAGTTGGTTGTGAAAAGTTACTTAAAAATTAAAATCATATTTTTTAATATAGATGGTATGATTTAAATAAAATAAGTGATTTCTCAAAATATAAATAGTAATTTATATATGAATCTTACTATTTAAAACATCTAGTCTAGGAGACAATAATGACTTCTTACAAATTTAACTACTCTGCTTAGACGCATGTAAAATGTTTGTGTATTTAATATTAAAGTGTAAAATATATAAATATCTAATAATATAACAAGTTGTTTGATAATTAATTTCAATGCTATAACATATTTTATATACCATAATGATTTTACCTGTTAATTTTATTTAACAATAGATTTACTTGTACCAGACAGTTCTCTAACATCTAAACAGAATATAAAACTCAACATAATTTTTATGTTTGTGATGTGACGTGTTATTAAAAAAATATAATAATAATTTCATTCCTTACATGCCTTTTGATGAAATGTTTACATTCCTTTGACACTTTAAAAAGGACAATTGTTTAAAACTCAAACAAATATAGGTTTAGGTGTTTTTTTCAAGTAATGATGTTTAAGCTCTAGTATTACAATGATGCATAGTTTCAGTTTAATGCTCACAATTACATAGCTTTAAATAGTAAACGCAATAAATGCCTTAAAATTTAAATTATATTTACTGGTTTTAAAATGTATAAACATTTATGGTGTATTGATTTAGTTCATATAGTTAACTTTATCACTGCTGTAACTAATCTTTATAAACAAACATTAAATTTACAGAGTGTTTAATAATATATAAATTAAAACAAATCAAAAAGGTAAATCTTTTATAAAAGACTTTACATTTTCTTAGCTTCGATAAAATGTCTAGAATTACTTCATAAATATATAATCACGTATAATCTAACATTTAAAAGAGTTGTAAAACAAACTTATCTAGGATAATTTGAAAGGAACATTTTAATTGACAGTATAGCATGTAAGGGTTTTATCACTGTAAATTTATTCAAACAAAACGACTCATCACTTTTAACTATGGCGGACTTTGAATGTTGATTACTTAAAATATTCGGTCTCATACAATTAAATGTAGTAAATATTACTAACATAAAGAAGTTTTTCTACTTAGTAACATAATTTTTTGAACCCTACATAGATCTCTTAAAATATATACATTTATTCATTATGGTTTGGTGAACAAACATCACAAAATAATATATATTTATTTGTATTTTACACAAAATGGGTACGTATAAATATAAATGTAATACCACAAATACTGTTAAAATGTGTACTTTTAAACTTAAAATTCTTTTAATTTTCTTTTTGAAATTAAAAAATCTCTCTCCACATCTCATCAGCCTGCATGCGTGTGCGTTAAATTCATTCAAGAGCTACAGCTTAATTGGGGAATCGAACCTTGGACCCTGCAGTCTGAGCCTTAATAAATGAGCCACCACATCAGCATTACTTGTTTACTATTCGTTATTTTTATTTTCACATCTAAGGTTATACACTTAAAAGAATATTTTTAAATAAATAATAATTTAAAAAAAGAATCATCAATATATAAATATCTTGTTGCAGTGTACAAGTGTTACATGATGAATTATATACCACTACTTTATATACTTTAACATTAAACATTATGTAATTTTATGTTTACTATTAATGTACACTAGATCCTTCATTATTTACATAGTTAAGTATTCAGAGACCTCATTTTCAATACTTAGTCAAACTATGTTATTTATTGAAGCATTAACACATATTTTCAAATTCACTTTGCAGGGGGTTTTACATGAGAGTCTAACCCTTTTGATCCACGCTCTATATGTTATGCAATTACTACTGTAGTTTTAACGAGCAAACAACTCAGGTTGGTTGAAACTAAATTGTGTTAGTACGATGAAATGTGTTTGAAGTTGTTGACCAGACACTTCAAATATGCAAGTTTAACTTAGGGCTGCTTTTATTTGCCATTACTTAAGAGGAGTTCTAACAGTAAATAAACTATTTATTTTACTCAATAAATAACCATAAATAACTTGCTATATTTACTAAGGTTGTCCTAGAACAATATTTAGACTATGACAGTAGGCATTAAAATAAAGAATAATATAAATACAACATTATTAAAATTTGAATTTATTAAAAATAGAATTTTTCTATTATTATATAAAATATTTAACAGTGATAATAAAATGATAAATTCTCTTAGTGTAGTGACTATTGATTTAATTAGTCTTCCATTCAGTGACAAATAATTAGTAACATTTGCTTGTTTTAAAACTGAATTGAATATAACCTTATTCTAGGAAGGAGTAAGTTTTCGAACCATCACATTCTAACCTATATTGAAGCTTGAAGGATTTGGATTTGTTTGTTTAGGCAGGTATAACAACAATGTGCTTTCCAAGTAAGACAACATATTTCCTACGATCCTGGTTAATACTCTCCCAGCAAACGGTTTTAAATTAAATAACTTATATTACGTAAACTATATTAAATACAATATTTTGTTTTCAATTACCTTTGTTTGTTAAATACTTTATATTGCATAGTTTATTTCTTAATTATGATATTATGCAGACTGACACTGCAATTTTAATTGTAAATTAAAATTAACCAATACAACGTATGACTTGACTTTCTTTACTTATTTCATTTCATTCCCTGGGATACGTAGGGCCGCAACAATAGACACGATTCTGAGCCATTTGATTGATCTCTCCCCAGTTCTTGCCTTCTCTTTTTATTTCTTTTTCCACATTTCTCCTCTACGTAACTCTTTGTATTCCACGTCTTCTTCTTCCTTGAGGGTTCCAATCAAGGCTTGTTTACTTATGTTATCTTGTGCTCTTCGGAGCGTGTGTCTAATCCAGTTGACTTTTCTTGTTTTGATTGTCGCTGTTAATGGATCTTACCCATATCTTCTCCATAACTCTTCAGTTCTGATATTTTCTGGCCAGTAGATCTTCATTATTCTTCTGAGGCTGTTGTTAGTACATTTCTGAAGTTTGTGAGGTACAGACTCAGTGATCTTCCAGGACTGGCAGCCATACAGATTTGACGTTGCTCTCGAATAGTCTTAACTTTGTTTTTCTTCTTATTTCCTGAGATCTCTATATTGGTCCAAGTTGTGCAAAGACCCATTTTGCCTTTCTATTACATCCTCATCCGTCCCGCCTATTTTGGAAACCACACTGCCGAGGTTGGAGAACTGTTCAATTTGTTCAATCGTCCTACCGTTGACTTTTAGTTGATCTTGGTTTACGTGGTTTAGCCTCATTCCCTTTGTCTTTTCAATATTAACTTTCAGGCCTACTTTGCTTCCTTCCAAGTATACGTCGGAATAAAGAATAATACAACGTATAAATTGGTTTAATATAGAAAAAATATAAGGATATAAACATAACTTGTAAACAGGGCATACCTATAGTTAAAACTAGTATTTACAAACAATCACTTATACTGTAAAATAAATAAATTGTAAGTTGATAATAAAAAGGAACAACTAAATTTTCACACAGTGCAACATTAGCAAGTGTGTTACCCAGAATAAATATAGTTAGCAAATTTAATTTTAGGTTTATGACTCAAATGGAAATTTGAGTGCTTGGATGACGACCTGTTCAGGAATCAGTCATTCAAATTTAATGTGATTATATGTCAAACTTGATATGATAGTAAAGGCGTATAAAAACGAGTAAAATGTCAACAATTTGTCTTTAAATGGTTACCTCCAAGTTGAGCTGTGGACGTTTAGGGTTATGACAGTACAAGTTGCATGGCGTGTTGCATTCTGTCTGTGAGTTTGGAAACAATATACTAATACTTGAAATATTAAACATTTTACAATAATATACATTATTATGTCACAAAATGTATTATGTCACTGCTCAGTGGAACAGTTAAACTGTGTTTCTATGACAACTGAAGACTGTAATAAGTATAGTTTTGTCACGTCTTGAGTTTGTAACTGATTTTGTTAATTTTGATAATTATCCTTCAAAACTTTTGTTTCTTCTCGAGTTGATCCTGAGTTGTAGCAATGAAATTCCTGTTATTTCATGGTTATGATATGAAACGTTAGAAAACACATACTTTAAGCCATTATAAATATACTTATAAGAAGGAAAATAAAAGGTGAATAAAACATTTCATGTATGACGTATAAGCCTCAGTTATCGTAGGCTACACAAGTATGTCAGTGTTACCAAATGTGCAGTGAATCCACCAACTGATGTCAGTTTCACCGTGGCACAGTTCAATCTAACAAATCCCAGTGACTGCTTTGTTGTCCTTGTGGTTTCACTGATATAACATCACACATTTATACGGCGTATCATGTCTGTTCTCCTAACAAACTCTTCTCAATTTATTTTTATTATTCCGTATTATAACATTATTGTAAGTATCAAATAGTTACAATATACTCGTAAAAACAAACATAAAATTTAAAATGGATTTATTTTAACATAAAATGGATTGTTAACATAAAATGGTGACAAGTAAAATGTTTATTACATTTATAGTTTTTAAAACAATATTATTATTTAAGATTTTCAAAATTATTGAATGAACATAACAGTACGTGATACAATAAACAATCCAGTTCCTTGAATATCTAGTCTGCATTAATATTAAATATATGAATGTTATAATAAATGCATAACGTGCATAGATGTCAAAATGATAGATGTCAAAATGATAACAAGGTTATGAAAGTTCAATTCTTTTATTATTAAGAAAAATACACATTACGAAAGTGATACAGTATGGAATGATTTTTTTTTTTTTTTTTTATTTAAAAGAAAAATCAAAATGTATCTTACAGATTTTTTTTTTAATTTAAAAGTAAAATCAAAATGTATCTTACAGATTTTTTTTATTTATTTCAATAAAAAAATGTGTTGTACTTATTATTTCTAGTTTTAAAAAACAATATAGTTAATCATTACTTTTGAGGACGTAAAATAACCCTCAGATTTAAAAGAGCATTGATCAAAAAATAAACTTTAAGTTAGAAAATTTTTAAATTTTTCATTTAGTTCGCACTATTACCTAATTTACAATTAATATATAAAAACTAATTTTTATTTTGTTCACGTTATATATTTAAAAAAAAATATAAAATCTCCCAAACAAAATTAATTTAACTAATTTGTTGAATTAAATTAAAATTTGAATTTGTCAATGCTTAACAATGAATGTTTAGATACCTTTTTCCTATTAAAAATCTTTCTAAAATAAATTGTACACATTAACATTACACTTCACTCATTATTTCACCGGTACAGTTAATTGATTGCAGTTAGAAGATTAAAATGTAATTGTTTTATCAAAAGATTAGTTTACTTTCCATCGAATCGCAGTTTTGAAATTAAAAAAGCGTGCTTTATTTAAATTGATTACATGAAAAAAAAGTCCTTTCAATAGTATTAGACAAAACTAGTCTGAGAGTTTGTATTTGTATTAGAATTAAATTCCTGTGCTCATTGAAGCAAACACTTGTATTATCCTAAATTCAAATCGAAAACTTTAGAGAATTTTATTTACCATGAAAGTTATTTCTTTTACATTTTGTTACTTTTACTAATTTTGCATTTTTTTTTTATTTTTTATTTTCATAATTGCTCTTGTCTAGTAATTTATTTTTATATCTTATTTTATATGCATAGAGTAAGAGTTTTATAAATAAATGCTGTTATAATATGGTAAATTTATGAGGTCACTTATGAAATGAGGAATATTTTAAACCTTAGCCCAATATTCTGAAAGTATTTTTTTAATTACGTCTCTAAACAAAATGAGTCTAATATTTTGTTAACCTTTTATGTTTTTTCTTTTTTATTTAACAAATAAAAATAGAATTTGATAGATTTATTCTGTATACGTTCTAAAACATATAATGATATATTCACGTAATGTTAAAATAATTTTTCAAATAGCACGTTATATTTATATGTTTAACATTTTTCATCATTTAATAAATATTTGGATGAAAACCTAACGTATGAGGTCAATAATAGACGTATTGATATTTGAAACAGAAATAGAAAAGCAATTTTTCTACATCAAGTAATTGCCTAATGTGAATTAATGTAAAAATATACTAAGCCTGTAATAATGTAACCCCAAAATTTAACTACCATTTCTACAATAAGCCTCAATAGGGCCTAATTAGTCCAGAGGGACTGAGGTTTACCTGCAATGCTCGTTGTCAAGCTAGACTTGCCACGATCATGATTTTGGGAAGTTTTTTTTTTTTATTGTTCATTCTGCCACAGGTACTTGAAAATGAAATCTCTTCTATACAATATTTACTGTATAGTTCAATTAGGTAGATGAGTGGTAAACTTATTTACTTACATATAGTAACGGAAAATATTAAATATAGTTGTACAATATTTTTAAACTCAATGATGCTTTCGATAATACATAGACTATTTTTCACATGTTACCCAATTAGTATAATACAATCAGTTGTATATATAACATTTTTTAACGTTGTTCATTACATTTTCAATAAAGCTAGACAAATAATTTTGTAAAATAATGATATATTGGCTTTATAACACAACTATAAACATAGCTTGTTACCCTAATGACATAAGATATTGTCTGATAGCAATTCGTCACGAGGACAAATATCACCTGTAGCGCAGCAACATAAAACTGTTACATAAAGTTTTTTCTCACCCCTGGTCTTATAACAGTAAAGTATTTACATAACGTCATGATAATATCACGTACCAGACACTTCTGACAATTAGTAGTTTGAATCCATATAAACTATCAATGACGCGTAACACTCTAATATGAAAATTAATGCATTTTGTAACATTCTGTATCAATTAGGTGACAATGATATAACAACAGACATCTAGTATCTACTATCACATATCACTTTATTCTTATCATCAGCTAAAATAACAGTGACTATTATCTTGAATAGGTATTATAAACAATCTCATAAATAAGAAACATAAAAAATTATGGGAACGTTACAAAATATCATATACCAAGTCTACTTTAATATAATTAAAATAAATGTTGTACATAATACCCATAACTTTAATCAATGTTATGGATTCATACATAAAGATAATTAGATACGATGAAATCAATATGACCAATGTGCTGTAATTTTTTGTGCAAATCATTTCAATACTATCATGTACATTGCGTTAAAAAAATATTAGAAGCTAAAGAATCCTATGCAATTCACTCTTTCATTTAACGTATTTTTTATAGGTGTCATAGTATCACAGAATAGTATTCGATATTGTATACAGTCTAGGAAATGTTCAAATGTTTGGTATGGTGGAAAAAATCAATTTGTTAAAAATAGTAATAAAAACAACCTATAATTGATTTTACACATACTTTTACATTTCTGAGGATTCATATGTAAATATAATTAGATAACATGACCCAACTTGCTTATTTAGTTCTTTTAGTATTCCCGAAATAATTTTCATTGCGATTTCTTACTATTTTGGTGCTGTGAATATTAAAACTATTCAGCTAATAAATTGTAATAATATAATTTAATAATTTATTAAATTTGTTTTTAATTAGAAAAAATTAAATAAAATTGGTGTCTTTGGATTTCTTATTACGTTTTGACGTTTGGCATCAAATTAGCCAAAGTGAATATATATTAAATTCTGTCTTTGTGCCCTTTCTCAGTAACCCTCCTTTTGTACGCTTTACGACATTTTTTAATAATACTTGTAAGAAAAGTCATGAGAATAGCCAGGTTACTTCATAGTTACTCTTTTAGCTCTGCCTCTTTTAGCCCCCCACCTGACCACTGTAGCTATAATTTATTCCTATGGGGTAGTATTATTGATATTGACTTGGAGGGGAATTTTTCAACTAAATTGTTTCACGTCTCCTGTATTTTGTAATTAATTTAGTTTTAGGACGTTTTGTAGTTACATTGTAACGTTAAACAGAAGATCGACCTTTCTTTTTATATAAATAAAACAAATACTAATAAAAATATATTTATTACACTTTAAATTGATTCAAATGGAATAGTTTCTTTATTTAAGGGCATTCATAATGAGGCTTTAAATTTTATTATTTTAGTGAGATAAAAATAAACATAATAATTCCAGTCTTTATAAAATAAAAATATTATTAGTGACATAAAACCTGCAAGTCAGTCTGGTGTCAAGCCATACATTTTTGGCTGGATATTTATTTTTAAATATAAAATGTTAATCATTTATATTAGAATATACATCCAGTGCACATACAAACTGACAATCATATGTCTCCAACCAATATTTTCTCTGCCAATTTATCTTTAGAGTTGCTCTTATAACCTCACCTGTATTGAACCTTTTTTATCAGCCAAGAGTATCGCTTAACGTCAACGTTTTTTAGGTTTCATATTTTTATTGTTTTCTATTTTCAAAAATTGATTTATTATTTGTGACATAATAACTGTTACAGGTATTATTTAAATGTTCGTTTCAATTGACTAAATAATAAAAAAAAACAGTAAGAATATAATGATGAGTTATAATTTAATATTTTACGTTACTAATTTTATATTAAGCAAAATTTGCGTAATTAGTCCAAGCCCACGATAACATGTTAGAAACCAATGTTAACATCATTTTATCCACATACGTGCACTCCCCCCCCCACACACACACACACACACACACACACACACACACACACACACACACACACACACACACACACACACACACACACACACACACACACACACACACACACACACACACACACACACACACACACACACACACACACACACACACACACACACACACACACACACACACACACACACACACACACACACACACACACACACACACACACACACACACACACACACACACACACACACACACACACACACACACACACACACACACACACACACACACACACGCACACACACACACACACACACGCACGCACGCACGCACGCACGCACGCACGCACGCACGCACGCACGCACGCGCACACACACACACACACACACACACACACACACACACACACACACACACACACACACACACATACACACATATGTATGTATATATATATATATATATACATATATATATATATATATATATATATATATATATATATATATATATAACGTATTATTAACCAGAAGCTATAAGGATTAACTATGTACTAAATACCATGTATCTTATATGCTACAGCTTTGGTCCATATCTTTAAGTACAATCTTTATGTATAATATATGAATAAGATTTCAAAAAAATCCTCCTTTTGTTTTCATTAATTCGGATTAATAAAAACATGTACAATCTGAATTATAATGTAAAAATTTTTATTGAATTGTGAAAATCGACAATATTTATGCATGAATTGCTGAGAAATGAATTTAAGAATGTTGAGTCGAAATTAATTAAGCGGTTTGGTGATGATGGCACACGCTAATGGGATAGTGATTATATTCTGAGTGTGATAGTATTATTGTTTGCATAATAAGTAAAAAAAAAAATTAAAAACATATGGCGTTTAATACATTTGTTACCTTTGACTGTTAACCAATTATTTTCTCTTAAATTTTTGACAGGGACGAAATAATAGTTCCCATTAAAATATATAAACCTTTACCAACACTATTAATAAATTAATGTATACAATTAAAAATATAATTTATTATTCCGATGTGGTGATTTGATAACTGAAGCCATCGGATAACTGGTTCGAATTCCCAAATGAGCTAACGGTACTTCACTTTTTGAATAAACTTTCCGCACAGGCCTGCTGGCCCATTTGAATTAGTGAGTGAAGTTAAAGTAATTAAACAAACAAACTTTAAAAAATATATAAAAATAAAAGTTTTCTGAAAGTTTGATTAAGGTTGCATACAAGATGGCCTAAAGTTCTGTGTATGTTACAGTCTGCACCAACCTGAAAACAATATAACTAACGTTTTTATTGCTTGATAATGATTTAATATTTATTTAATTAAAAACAAGTTTTTAAGATAAAGTTTACCTTTCTTATAATTTATTTAAATTAAGTGACGAACTTTAAGGAAATTGTAATTGTAACTTTAACGAAGTTGGTTATAACTTCTATTGGTTGTTTATAAAAATGTTAAAATTGCTTCAGTGGGTATATTAAAAGTTTTATTAACCATACTACCACAAACTAGGAAACATAAGATATCAGTTTATGGTAATATTAACAACATTATTTCTTTTTTATAATTTTTTTTTTCTTTTTTATTTTCATATAATTTTTACTTACAGACTGAAAATATTCATAGTCACCAAACGACACTTTAAATGTAGTAGTAGTAATAAATAATATTATATTAATTTACTTATACAGATGTTTTTTGTATATTTGGAAATATTTATTTGTTTATAAGTCTTAATGGTGACATATTTATAGCTGCACAGTTATACAAATAGACATATATAGATGTATATACAATAATTTTTGGATTTCAATTATTAAAAATTGTTTCGTGTTAGAGAAGTTTATTACTTTCCATGAGGTAAGGAGGCTACATGCAGAAATCTAGGTTATATGAGGGTTTTTATTCTTTTCGTAAAATAAAGTTATATTTCATATCTAAAATAATTTTGTTCCGTGAACTGGAATTCAAAAAATAGTATGTAGAAGAAAATATCAAGCTACCTTGTGATTGATTTGATACACCTAAAATGATCTTTGCATTTATCAAACATAACTGAAAAATGGCTTGTTCAATATTACAGAATACTAATAATAATTGCAAATATAGCAATAACGTTGGTGATTTTTATTAAAATTTCATAGAACTGTTCTTACCATATTTAATTAGATATCTACTCAAATTGTTTTGCACATTTTGGTTTCACGGTTTTTATAAGTGGTAGTTAACTATACAAATATGAAGAACTTACTCTTATTCTCTCATAAATATTATATCAGATATCTTTTTTTCTGGTGTAATTTAAATTGAAAGTGCAAGTCTTTGGATTTGCCGAAACGTAAGCCAGTGTTCGACGAATATGAGAGTTTGAAAGCTATCCATAAGTACTTTATTGTGTTACACATACTTTAGTGGCGTGATGGCTCAGTGGCTAAAGCTTTAAACTGTGGACTGCCACTTGTTAAAATCTACAGCTGAGCTAAAAGTACTTCTTTAGTTGAATACAGTTTGCCATAGTCCATTAAGCACATTTAAACCGCTGAGAGAAGTTTTAAATTAAAAAAAAAGTATCAGAGGTTAGATGAGATACTTAAGTAGATATCACAAAATAGGAGTGAATGGTGGAGCAGAGAAATTATACGGCTAAATCACTGAATCACACCATAAGCTGTCACTAGTGATGAATTTAAACTGAGTCCTATAAGAGAAAGCCTTTCTTTTGATTGTAACAAGAATTGTGTTGTCGCCCCCTTTACAAATATAAAAAGTTTAGCATTCATTTTATTCATAAACAAAATATGTCTTAAGTATCTTACTCCAGTAAATTAGGGTATATACCATGTTTCTTTTAGATATAGGAAACACCATAATACGTTTTACTCGTTATGCATAACATATATTTGCGTAATTTAGATTCTTGTTATGGATAACAACAATTAAAGTCTGCACTGTGGAGGTGAGTTCGCCTCCCTACCTGCAACACACTTCCAGTCTCTTGGCTAATCCATTCACTCTCAAAATGTGATAAAATGGTAGTTAATATGCTTGAAGGTGGAGCTAAACCCTTTCGGAAATGGCACCTAGAGGAACCTAATTCTCTTCAAGAACCATCTCCACGGCTCTAGCCTTGCATCGGCGCCTTATATAAAGGCAGACCTCAGCCGACGAGGTAGTCAGTCCCAGTGGAAGTTTTGTCTTCAGCCAACAGTGAAAATTCCAGTCAAGTGGCAGCGTTTAAAAGTGACAGTATACTGATCAGTGTCACATATCGGCACCTAGATGGATCTAAATTCCCCTTCTAGAACCATAAACACCATTTATAAAGGTAACCCTTAACCGACGAGTCAGGACCTAGGATTAAAGTGACTGTTAAGTGATATTGACATACACACATCAGTGTCAGATATTGTGTGAAAACACAAACTCGAGTGTGTTCACTTACATTAGCATTATTGTAATATGGTGAATCAATTTAAAGTTTCAAGATAGTTCAGAAATTAAAACATGTAAATATCTCGTGATTATTTCATAGTTTGGATTCTTATTAAAACTGTACGTATCTTAGTTACCCCAGCTATTGGGCTATTAATAATTTGCACTTTATAAGAAACAGTAGATTTTAGTTTTTAATACTGACTACAATTCTTGCACTATATTTATGACACTTATTCACTACTCATGTTCACCCTTATCGTTACGATGAGTGTTTTAGTAATTAATAAGTAATCTTTTATTTATCACTCATATCAATATTTTAATTACGTTAAGAACATAATTAATTAATTTTATACAGAACAGTAAAATTTAAAATTAACATAAAAATGGTGACTGTATAACGAGTACATAAATATATAAATTACACCCCTGAGCACAAAGAGAATTATAAGCTGAATAGATAAAGGTGGGGAGTTTAGTGGAACAACGTGAACATATGTTGATTGGAATTATTGTCACTCTAAATTGGCAATGTTACGACAAACTGTGACAGAATTACATGTTTAGCAGAGCGAACGTAGCTAGTGTCTGTAAAAAGGCTTTGAGCGTGTAATTTCCTGTCATACATCACGTAAATTGAAACAGCTTTTAGATCAAAGTGAAATAAAGTGAATTATTACCTTTTAGATGGTAAATTGAAATATTCTGTCTAATGAAATAGCCCTGACATTATCGATGAACACATTAGTGAATAAGGAAAGCATTTCTTTAAAATATCTATGAACTTAGGCTTAGATTGTTTAAGTTTGTTCAATTAAAAAGTATTTTTTAATTTTTCTCATTAAAGCTTCTTAAAAGTAATAGTGTTGAGGAAAAGAACCTTATCGAAACAGGCACATTTCCAATGTATAATTATTTTACTTGTATATAACAAATAAAACAAAAATATACCTGTATACTTACTGGTTGTGCATATAAATGATGTAAAATGTTAATTAATTAAAAATTTTGTTGATGTACACAGGGAATGCTAATTTTTTACCGACGAGTTTACTTTATAAATGCAAGGCCCGTGAATATGCAATTACGTTAATTGGGATTCCAAACGAACATCCGTATCACGATGTATTCACTGTCACAAAAAGGTACATTTTTTATTTGAAAGATTCGTACAAAAACATACTATATGCACGAGCATATATAGCAGATATGTAATTGTATGTAAAAATAAACAAACAGACTTTTTGTTTACTAGAATCTATATTTTACAGTGACAACCGCATCAAATTACTATCTACATTATGTACAAGATAACCAGGAGTGGCGTCGCCCATGCTGTGATGTGGCGTCCTCAGTGGTTATTTTGAACATAATGTAGATAGTACCTTGACCCGGGAGTCACCGGAAATAAGACACCAGCCGCTCAATCCTAAATACTAAGTCTTTTTATAGTTGGTTTAGATATGTTTAAATTTTTTTACAAATAAAACTTGTTTGGTCATGGTTAAATGGTGATTAACATTAATATGTGGTATTTACTACTTATTCTAACTTAATTTTAAATTTACTTTTGATAAGTTACGCTAATCCCCTTTTTTCTTACATGTTAGATATATATTTGCTATATTTCAACTAGCAATTATTTATTTTATTATCAAACTTCGCAGGGTGGGCTGTTATAATAACCAGCACGTAATTACAATTTATGATAAGGAAAGTTCATAGTGAACAACCTCTGTTACGTTTTATGTTTAATTTTGAAACATGACACGTAATGTTTTTGCAACCCATTACCATAGATAAATGATCAATACCTGATACATTTCAGATCATAATTTCCACGAGCATTCATAAAGCATTCATCCACGAGTTAAAATTATTTTATTTTAACTCGTGGATTCACTGAATATGGCCAAAAGAGTGCCACTGCCGTAAAGGAATATGATGTATATATCAAAATGAGACTTTAATCGGTGCTGGTGGCACAGTGATGTAACCCAGCTACTTGGTGACAAAGTGTTGTGGAGATTGTAGACTATAGGCTCAATGCTAGGTCCACTTAAAACTGACACGGCATTCACTCAATGGGTGCCATCTATGTGGACACTACTAGAGAAGTCTGGAGTGTCCATGTTGGATGGTAGTCACTGTCCAGATGTTGTGTAGAGAAGAGAACTGAGTATCCAACTTGTCAGTTAGCTGAATATCAGACTAATACTACGTCTTTCGATTCCACGTAATGATGTGAGGAGTCATTTAATTGCGCTGGCTATTGGGCAATTAATAAATACCCTATCTGAGGAACAGTCAACCTTATTTAGTAACAATGACTACACTCGTTAATCTACAATCATCACACTTATTCGCTCCTCATATTCACCCATATCTTGACGGTGGGCGTTTTAGGAATTAAATTGTGTGGAATTTTACTTTGAATAGAAACGGACAAAGGTTTTGCAATCCATTATGAAACGTGTTAACGAAGAAATGTGTCGGTTTCAGTAAGGTTATGGTTTGTTCGGGTATGGTAGGTTTGGTTTGGTTATGTCAGGTTTGCCAATAAGTTATTCGTTATTATATAAATAACTTTGTTCTCTTTCAAACAGATTATTGAGAGGTTCAAAATGTTCTGTCAAATCTACAGGGTGAGAAGTTTAAAAATAGCTTAATTACAATCCAGAAAAGTTTATTATAGAAAAACTTATAGGACGTTGAAAAATAAATTTATCATTTATGTTTTCACTTATTAATGGGGCACACATTTCCACTACCACTGTACCCCAGGGGTGGGGAAGGGGTGGGGGGATGAGTCAGTACCAATCTACGTGTGTTGGTGGGTTATAGGGTAAATAACTGATCTCGATAGCAATAACATTTATATTAAATAGCAATCTCAAGACCAATACTTGTAATAAATGATAAAAGAGCATAATTTTATTTAATTGACCACTTAAAATTGTGTAAAAGTGATATAGTAGGCATGCAGGCCCCATAATAATGTTTACCATCCTCAAACCAGATAAAGTCAATAAGGAATGAAAGTCCTTAGGTTCCATCTAACATTTACTTTAACACTTATCACATACGAGAAACTCATTTAACAAATTGTTAAGTTCATTACAAAAACTAAAGGTAATTTATAAATAACATCCACAGTACTGCAAAACAATGTTAATCTCTAATCTGCTAAAATGTTAAAGCACTTTTCAACCCTAACAACGGTCCAGTGATCTGAGGTCACTTATCACCCTTTCCACATGCCAGGGCACGGAGAAATGGCTTACTGAGTTTTGCACCTGACTCGTAAAGGTTATCAGTATAACATTTTATCAAAATTTCACGAGTATATTTTTGGTCTCTAGAAAAATACTCAATATACATATTTGAATGTAGAATAAGGGAAATTGTAACTGAATTATTGTTCATGAATTTATAAAATAAATACGTCGTACATAAAATAAATCAAATTAGGTGCATATGAAGCTATTAAAATAGTATAAAAAATATAAGATAGTTAAATCACATTATATTTAATAATTATCTTTCTATTACCTATAAACGCGACATTTATACGTTGTTAACCAATAATAAATAAACACCATGTATTGTAAACTGTACACATGTTTGAAGGTTACCTAACTTTTACTGTAGAAATGAATTGTAATCTAATGTAAATGATAATCCTCCAACATAAAGTTAAGTAGGCCTACTGGAACTAGAGATTCTATTTTTTTTCTCATTTGAACATGATATATTATATTTTATAAAATAAATGTATTTATATTATCTCAAATTGAAATGTGTCTGATTTAAGTTAGGCATATCTTTTTCTAAACAAAACTGTGTGCACTTTTGGAGGCTTTATAAACATGGATTTTTTTACATTTATTTTAAATTTTAATATTTGAAAAATTTAAATAGATTCAACAAAAAATTCAATGACATTTTTTTACTAAAATAATAATATTTAATTATTCATTTTGTTTTAGTTCCAATATAGTATTTAGTCATTTTTTATATTGTCAAAAATTAATGTTATGAACTATTTAAAAGAAGGTACTGTCTACTCGAAGAATTGAATAGGATGTTAATTAAAACAATTATCACTTTCAGTTGTTGATTGGATAACAATCTAAGAGCAAAGATTATTTTAATTTAATGTTATAAGATGTAACAAACACTCCAGTAAATCAATTTTTAATTTCGTTAGGCCTTTCGGTAACAAAATTACCAACTTCAGACAACCAAACTGATTGTTGTTTGGTTGTCTGAAGATGGGAACTTTGTTAGCAAAAAGCCTAACGAATTAAAAATTGATTTACTGGAGTGTTTGTTACATCTTATAACATTAGTATATATCCAGTAAGAAACGAGCTTGAAGAATGATGATTTAATTACTTTGCTTTAGGATAATTTTTAGTAGTTAAGGATTGATACACTATTGTTGATTTAAACTACTGCGTTTATAAATTATTTGACCGTCATATCTTTGAACATACAGTATGTATTTGTTTTCAACAAATTGTTGTCAGTAATAAAAGGCATATATCACCATTATCAACTGACGTTGATGTTCCCGTTATCAAAGCCCGTTCAGTGCAACTAAATTTTTGCATTCTTTTTTTCATTCTCTCTTTATTAAACTTGGTCGTCCCATCCTCCTCTTCATCTTCCATTCGGTCTTCTTTCTCTTTCCTCTTTCTCCAGGGCTATCTTGGAAATATATTATTTCCCATGCACTTTACATTCCCCATCTACTGCATCCTTCCTTTTCCCATTGTCTCTTGCATCGGTGTCATTTTCAATCTTTTTTCAAATGTCTTTCCTTATTCTAACTCTTCTACCTATTTTACCTATTCCTCTTATTAATAATCTCATTTCTGCTGCCTGTAGTCTGATAAAATTAACTTCAGTCCCCCTCATAAGTCCAACACCTCGACTACGTCGTGATGACGGCAACCATTAAGTAGAGGATTGTCTGTGAGGGTAGTGTGAGTGGGATGTCATGTGTCCTGGTACCTGCATTAATTAATATTTTAAGCTTCTTGATAGCCTAATTTTCAGCGCTTCTGCTTCATATGCAGAGGGTCGCAGGTTGATTTATAGGGAGTTGCTGTTAAGGTTTGAGTCGCTGTTCCTTAAAATGTTATTTAATAATGTAACATTTAAAATGTAATGCTTTTATTTTGTTAGTATCCAATTTTATCTAAGAGTACTTTTCTCTATAGTTGCACCTTACTTTAGTGGTTTTAATTAAATGGTTTAGTTAGTTCTTGTTAAAATGTTTAGTATATAGAACTGGTTACATGTACTTGTAATTATAGTTAGGTAATGACAAATTAAGTTTATAAATTTAAATGTGTGAATGTAAATTAACCACAAATACTATTTAAAGTTTATTCTTTAATATAAAATAACTCTCAATATTTACTAATTGAACTCCATGAGTAAAGCCGAGTAACCCACTTAATCGTAAATAAACTAAAACTCCCAGAATATATGAAACCTCATAGTTCATCAATCAGAATGATATATGACACTTATGAGCTTTAATATCTTTAACAGTTTTTGACGTCTATTGAGAAAAAGTAAATATCTTGAGTGCGATGTCAAGTTAAAGATGTGTTTTACTTTCTGTGTAACATATCAAGAAGTATGTTATACGATATTGTTGAACCTAGTCTCAAACTTCTACTTTCTAATCTCTTATAGATGAAAATATTTATATTACTTACCTACTCATTTACAGTTATTTAATGAGTTTGTTTATCTGTTATTTTTCTTACTCCTTACGTTGAATGATAATGAAATCGTATGAACATTAAAAAATGTAAAAGTATAAAGTTGTAGAGGTGACATTTTAGAGAGTTAAGGCTAAGAGGCCTTCTCTAACTTTTAACTTGTGGTCCAACGAGTTAAAATGATTTCAGAACCACATCCAATGATGCAGGTGGGCTGCCTGCAAAGAGGAGATTCCTTATCTTGCAAGAAAGTCAGAACAACCCGTTCAAAGCCACTGGCTTTTTTTATAGTAAATAAGTATATTATAATCAGTGTTTATCCAATATATACATATTTTACTTGGTTATCACTCAATAAATGTTTATACTTACTGTAAAATTTACATTTATTATATTATAATAACCATTTCATATGATCTTCAGTGCAAAGGTACAGTACGTGTCGTGTATAAATGACTGATTGTCTGTCATTGAAAAGGCTAATTTATGACATGCATCAGGATTTGATCACTTTAATATATATTACATTTAGTCTATTGAACATTTCAACTATGTATTCTGAACTTAACTTAACATTACTAAATAATAGATTACTTTAATAAAGATTTTAGATAATTGTTATTCATTATGGCTTGAATAATTCAATCAGTAACACTGCGTTAATTTGACCCGTGTGGTTATTAAGGTAACTAAACCTGAATTATTGATACATTTTAGCCGTCCATTTATTACTGTGATTGTGATATTGTCTGTAAAAGCATGATTTTGCATTGCAAAACAAAACCGTGTTATTAATATATAAGTATAACAAATTGTTTTTCATTAAAAAAATACGCTACGGTCTACTTTAAATTGTGTCTAAAAAGACAGAAATAATTCATAATACATTTGAATACTAATTTATTTTGGTTCATGGATATAGTTCAAATAAGCTTAGCCATTATTAAATATTACATTCACATTAATTAAATAAAAACACAGTTTTATAACACTATCTTTATTTGTATTCTAAAACTCCATAATTATTGTGACTGAAATCACAATTAATTATTAATATCTTTTCGTGTTTATTATTCTTTTAAAGAGAGGCTGATCCTTCCTAACCTTCCTATATGACTATTTCCCATTGACTAATAAGTGGGCAAGGGTTTGAAGAATGTCGTATTTTTTACATATTGGATAGTACTGATACTAATAATAGCTACATTTAGTAAATGCAGTTGCAACTAAGAACAAACGATACAATTACAGGCTCCTCGTATATTTATTCCCATTTAAATTTCAGCATCGTTACTGACGCTCACATGACTAAGTGTTTTTCATCGGCTTTGAGATGACGTCATCACTCTGTTCGACCAATCAGTGTTACAATTATCATTTAAATATATTAGAATTGTAAGGTATTTTCAATGATATTTTTAACTAACTTAGTATAGTTATTTTTAATTAAATGTTGATTACTCACATGTAAAAAAAAAATAAATAATAACCAAGCATATTAAAGTCTGTTGATTACTAAAATGGTGTTATACATTTATTAATGAAATTATTTTAAAGCACATACTTCCTAAGTATTTAAAGATATTTAATATATTACTATGATGGTAAATGGCAGATTTTAAAACAATAAATATTTATTTATAATCTAGTTTAAATAAAATATTTAAAAATTACTTCAAGCAGTTATTTATTAATTTAGTTTTTACATTATCCTAGGGCTTTGATACTCAAAGTTACTTTAAAAATGTTATTCCCTCAGAGTTAAAAGAAAAGCAGACATTTTTCATCTCATAAAGTTAATAGAGATTAAACCTTAATTTAGTTTAGAATTTATTGGTTTTAAGCTAATAGGGATAAAAATTAAATTCAAAATTTATTGGTTTTCTAGTAATTATTTCAAGTTATGCAGATATAAGGTCTCCCAAATACAGTATTTTGAGGAGTGTTAGACGTTAAAATAAATTTATATTTCCCCTAATTTATGTATGAAAGAAAATATATTACAAACTACCAAGCAAAACCTATGTCTTCTCCTTTAATTCACCATTATTAAAACATTTATTACACAAAGATGTGATTCGTAAATTAAATGATTGTTGACTTCACTTGTATATATTTTGAACGCCATCGTATCCTCAGCCAGCTCTGAACTTAGATAATTTGCTCACATATGAAATGTACTAATCAAGTGAATTAAGTTATTGTTAAACCGAATCTGTATCAAACTGAACGTAAACAAACTAAACATCGGTAATAAAGAGTAAGGCAGGATTTGAAAGAAACGTCTGTATAGAAAAAGCAAAGGTGGGTTTTACTAATTAGGGACCTGTATATTTCTTTATAATGACGTGAGAAAGCAAAACCCAGCCCCTTTGTTCTCATTATTCCAGGAGTCTCCGTCCTACTTCTGTACAGTAGAGTACAATTAATATACTCTCATAACAACATGTTCCGACCTTCATTGCTACTGCAATTTTAAAAATTGACACAGACTTTAAAACAATAACCAATCGTTATAGCTTGGTCTTTTATTGTTCAAAGAACAATCATACGTTAAACCTTTAGTTCTGTGTACTCTCTCAGAAAGCTTTTATTGTGAAGACTCTCAGTTGTTGGAGTGCAGACACAATATCATTGGACGTAACGTCACTTCAGACATGTTGAAGGTTTGTTTGTAGAGCTCCTGTCTCATACAATGTTACTTGGGAAGATGGATGTACAATACAATTTTATATGTTGGTAAAACCCTTTTAAGATGTTTACTTGTGGCACTAACGTAACCCAGCTACTTGTGGAAGAGATTCTAGGTGATAGATTCTATACTCAGTCCGCTTAAATACCAGCACGCGTCCGCTCAATGGTTCCTATCAACGTGGCCACAACTAGAGTAGACTAGGGTGTCCATTTTGAGTGGTAGTCAAGGTTCATATTTATTTAGGGAATAGAACAAAATCAGACTACTACTACTACTACATGGTTCGGATTCCACTTAAAGTCCCTTAGTTATCCTGGCTATTGGGCTATTATTAAATAGCTCTTTCTGAGGAACAGTCAACCTTAGTAATAATGACTTCACTCGTTCATCTACACTAATCACACTCTCTCCTTTACGCTATGATCGGCGTATTACAAATGAATAGTAAATAGTAGTGAATACATTTTATAAGTTGACTTTGTAATTATGATATTTAAAAACTCTTATCAGCGTCATGGAAAAAGTTGTAGGATATATGAAAATTCAATATATAATCGATATTTTCATATAATATTAACGTTTGTCAGTTAAAATATTCTAATTTAGCATGTCACATTTTATATTATTTTCATCCGGTAAGAAATCTCCTTTCATAAACCTTTATAAAGAATATGATTCACAATATATAATCATATACTCCAATGATTTCGAATGTTGCTAAAAACCTGTGATAGGATGAAGAATCTATATTTAATTCTGCTAAAACATAACCATGATGCAATAAAACAGTGTAAAGAAACAATGATTGTAAAACAGACAGTATCACAACGGTAGAGGCTAAAAAAGATATTATAAAACTAATACATATTGAATAAACACTAAATATTATATTACATATGTTTGTTATAACATATTAACTACATTTGGCAGGGCAGATTGTGACTTGCGTGATGAATGAAGCACGTAGAAGGGTTTGATCAGTGGAGGGGAAACTTTCCACCTCCCCACTGCCGTACATTATAGGCGTGACTAACTTCCGCCTTCAATGTTCAAATTCCACAATAGTTTATTATTGTTAAAATTACTGTTTATTGTGTTCATTATACTCTTAATTGTTATTTTATTCAGAATGACTGATTTATTTAGTCGTTTTTTGTACGAACGTTAGTGTTAATTGAACCAACCAACTGTCACTGCTGATGGTAACGAAATCAGCCGAACCGCTCAGGCAGCACAAAGCCTAACTTCTGCCTAGTTTTCATGACAAGTTTTAAATAAAGTTACACTCTGGGGGAAGACTATCTCTCTCACTTCCACCACTCAATACATATCTCTCACAACAGTCCTTTCTGTATTTAACAATGAAATGAAATAGTTTTTATTGCTTTTTGACAATATGTACATATTGTATAGCAAAAGTCATATTATTAGTAATAATGATCCTACAAACTAATGATACATTAAGTGATGGGATAAAATAACTATAATAAAAATTTCAGCAAAGTTTAGTGGAGAAGTTCATTCTTTCACAGAGTAACGCATTCATTCACTACAAACACTCTTCTACAGCAATAACATTCATACAGGATCTCTCTCGAGCCGTCTGCAAATTAGGGGTCTGCTATAAATTCACCCAAAGAATAACAATCCAAGTGGTTTATCTATAGTTTTATCACTCATCATAACCAATCCTGTAGGTTTACTCTTATTTATAGAGCCTTTTTCTATACAGTTTCACTTAGCGGATACATATATTTAAGATGTCAAGATTGATGCTTTAGTAGCAAATAACTAACATGGAATTTATCAAAAGAAACAATATCAAAATGAAAAGGATTAATCTATATACCAAAAAAATATGTTTCTATATTTTATGACTGATGGACTTTTGTGGTTTTATTATTCTAGTAACATTTTTATTTAGATTTTTTTGTAGATATTAAATTTTGAATAATTTATAACAATGTGCTTTACGCAATATTGTTAGTTAAATTACACATGTATATTTAACAGAATGAAATAATACTCTTATATAAAGTTGCATTTGAAATTATATTTAGCTTTCCTTACGTTTTACATCAAAATGTAATAATTTATAAATCTTTTATTCTATTAGCACGAGTTTAATTTTTATAGAGCAACTTAATCACTAATATTTTTATGGAACCTTTTTATGGTCAAATAATTAATTTTTTAGTTTCAATACTTTTAGTTGAAAACTGAAATGTTGTTAGGTAGTTGTGTTAGTTAAACGTTTAACTATTACTTTATAGTTAATTAACAGAATATTTAATTTTTTTAACAATTCACTGACTGACTGACTGATGGTCTGGGGTTGGATGGCCCCTGTTGTCTAACGCAGCTTTGGCCAAGACCATTTGCTGCAGTAGTTCTTTTAAAATCACTAAACTGTGTCAGTTTTTAAAAACAATTACGACAAGATTTATTGAGTTATGACGGATAGTAATGGTCAGTTCAACGGAAACACACAACATAATATCAAAATATAACATAATATTACATTTCAAATATACACACCACATTCCTCCATCCAAAATATAACATAATATTACATTTCAAATATACACACCACCTTCCTCCATCCAAAATATAACATAATATTACATTTCAAATACACACACCACCTTCCTCCATCCAAAATTGTATTCATAGTTTGAAATTAATAAACCGATACATGACAATGGCTACAACAAGATACTCTAATTTTGCTTGTTACAAAAATGTTTGACTTTTATCTTTTATTTTTGAAAACTGTATTTCCAATATACGGTTATTTTTCAATTATATTTTAAAATTCGATAAAACTTAAAGGACCAGAAATATTTGAAAACAAAAACTAAACAAGATAGACCTGTATTCGACATAAAAAAAGTCCCATTGATTAAGTTGAAGAGTTTAAAGAAATGTATTTCAACAATGAGGCCAGCAAACAAAGCTCAACCTCTCTTTCTCTCGTTAGTATAAAAGCATTCTTACGAAAAATTTGCTTTTAGTATAGTTAGTGTTCTGTAATGAATTAGTTTTTCAAACTTCATGTTTCCTTAATATGCTTTTGATTATTTCACAAATACTATTACTTTGTAATACAGACTCTTATTATTGTTTTAACATCTGGCCGTTATAACGTTATTTTCATTGCTTTATTTACTTTAGAATTCTTATACGTTGCATTTATGTTTCTAGATGAAAACGTCTTAGTATTTTAATGTAAAAAATGAGAGTCCAATAGTGGAGGCTATTTCACATAAAAATAATTCACATTAAAATTATCTAAACACCTCCAAGTGTTTATTGTTATGTAATTTTAAATAATAGTGATTAGTAATACGTAAAATAATAGTTTCCTGACTTTATGTAGAAAGTGGTTTTGGACCTAAAACATTTTTGAATACGGTTGTTAAATGGTCAGTTACATATATGTATGTTAAAACCATCCGACTGGTAATGAAGCTGCTTCATTTTAAACTGAATTTATAAGTGATCAATGGTTACAGATGCCTCACATCGCCACACCATTGGTCAAAGCGTTCCCAAACTACTAATAGTTACAAAATTTGCTGTAAGAGCGCTCTGAAGTTAAGTTGGGATATTCAATAAATAAAGAATGTTTATTTAGTATATGTGAGTTGACAATATATTTTACGTGTAAACTATAATTTAAATACACATTTAACTGACAGAAAATAACATATAAAACAATTGCTTACGTTCCTTCCAACTCATTATTGTTATTATTACTCAATAAAAAGTCATTGTTATTATTGATGCGTTAATAATTAATTTTAGTTATTATTATTACAAATACATAATAAAAATGATAATCCATAATTAGCGTGATAAATTATAAAGAGCTAATTTATGAAACAATACAATTTACAATTGAATTTCATATTTGCGAAGCATCATAATTAGATAAGTAAAATTTTAAAAAATCAGGATAAAACAATTTCCTGAACATTATAAAAAAAGTTGTAAAACCCAATTAATTATTTTACAATTCACAACACCGAGAACTGCATTCTACATAGATAATGATTTTGTATGGTTACACAGTAGATTATCCCTATCAGAAGTGTAACACAACCTAGTTATAGTTAGCCCAGACTCCGACTCTACTATAAACCACAACTAATCCATTAACGGTGGTCTAGTAACCAATGCTCTTTGACCACATTCCCCACCAGTCTCTACCCCTTTTACCACTCTTGGTCACTGGTTGTTTACGTACTGTAGCGATCCTATAATTTACTTGAAGGTGGGGAGGGATTAAGTTTTAACTCCCTGTCATATATCACTCAAGTACATTTTATTTTTATTTCAAGAATGTATACCGACTTCATAATATATTTAAAGGGGTAAGTTATATTGATTAAGCTTTTTTTTGGAATGATTAGTGAACTATGAAAAGTACGTATGCCATGTATTTTGCAATATATTAATTAATTATAGAAGAGCCACTTGTAACGTAAGCTATTGAAACAACCAGTGTGAGAGATATGAACTGAGTGGTGGTAGTGAGAGAGAAAACTATTTTTACCCCACTTTGTCATTTCATTTAATGATTCCGTGGAAAGTAATTAGGTAGGGTAACCACATGCTGACAGAGTGAATCAGTTTAGAAAGACTAAATTGTGTATGTGCATTTGAATAACAATAGTAACAATACCATAATAGAGAAAATATGAAAATCACAAAACATTAAAACAAACTTGCATTCTTCACAGTATTTTTCTTTACAACTAAAACACATCTTAGAAGTTAGACACATAAAGGTAGAAATTCACGCTCAGGATGTATAGCAGTAAAGGCATGGTCGTTTTCCCTCCGCTGCTGAAACCCCCATTTGAGCTAGATATAAAACGCAGGACACGATCTGTTCGACCCAATTGTAGTTAATATGACCAATTTCTACTTTTTCTAATTTTATGCAGGACAGGGTATCTTACTGGCATGATTTTTAGACGAAAGGTTTTAAGAAACAATTCCTTATTCATGCAGGCTCATAGCAAATTTGTATTTTTGATTACATTGTAAAATGTGAGGAAAGATGAGGGAGGTTGGAGGGTTAAAAGAAGGGTATACACTGCAGGGAGGTATGTTTAAGGTTTAAGACATAGTCTTGTAGATATTTGGCCAGGAATTACTAATTTATTATATTTTGGTTTTAATTTATATGATTGCTTTACTATACTTACTAAAGACATAATATGTACTTAGAAATCCAAAATTTTCAAGTCATAGTTGAGCTTGGATTTTTAATGAGAGCAATGAGTATTTATGGGTGAATGTAATATTTTTTAACATATAAAGCATACTTAACTCTAGTAACAGTCTTTAATTAAGAAGTAATTATTGACAAATAAACAACTACTTGAATATCAGATGATCCCTTTCAAAATATGTTTGACTTTATTTGGGATTGAACTGAGAACCTTCAAATTATGAAGTTGGGCTTTTAACTTACTCTTCTAATGAAAAATTAACTTTCATTTTATTTGTAGCACTAGTAAAAAAATAAATAAAATAAACATATGAAAAATTAATAAAATGCTATAACAAATGTTTTTAGTATTGTCATGAAACATGTATTTCATACATTATGGGAACATAATATTTTTATATGAATCAAGTTAGATTATACTAGTAGCTACTAAGAATATATCATAGATAAATAAACCTTTATGATGATATATTAACCATATTACTGTATGACAGGACTTCTCAAACTAAACTTCAAAATTATAAAAATCGTTCACCTAATTATTCAATAAAGTATAGTTTAAATCCCCTACTATCACAAATCCTTTAGACTATTTCTTTTTATCATCCACTTCACGCCACTAAAATTTAGTAGCATTTTTAGTAACCTCAAAATCAACTATAGAGTACATTCCTTGGCAGAACATTCTTTCTCAGAACAAAACCGGATTATATCTGATGGAACACCCCAATACTTTAAGAAATTCGGAAAACTAATCCTTGGCGAACATTTAATCTCCTCATCAGCCAAAGCTGCAGCTGTAACGAATTGAAACCTTTTGGTACTCGTATTTTCGTGTTAGACTAAGAATGTTTTAATGTACGTTAATCTTGTTATTATTGGAATAGTGCATTTGCTATAGTTTTTGCTGTATTTTCAAAATAATCATGACCAATTATTTAATGTCCAAATTCTGTAGTTTTCACAGTTTAATACATTAGCTTCACCATTACACCCTGGGATAAACTTAATTGTTATACTAATGCAGTAGCGATGTGTTTTGATAAGAAAATAATTGTTTTAACAAATTAAGGTATATGATAGTAGGCTAACAATTTAATAACAAATAAATTCATAAGATAATAAATTTTCTTTCAGTTTTCTTAAAAAGTCAATATAAATATTTAATAAAAAGGGAAGACTAAATGGTGACGACGTTAATAAAGATAAGTATTTTGTAGTTAATCGTAATTCATAATTAATAAATATCTTTGTGAAAGTGCATAATTTACATAAATAAAAATACCCATTTCTGTAGTATTATGTAAAAATGTTTAATCAGCAACAGTCTATAATGATTTATAATGAACAAGTGCTATTACAGTTCATAAAATTTATATTCAAACATGAAGAACAATAGAAAACTACCTAAAATGTCTTCGTCCATTGTTTTAATCTGTTTTCAGTAACTTAATGATTGATTCAATTACTTTTGTATTGACTATTATTGACAACGGAATATGAGTGCTTTTAAGCAAACTATCTGTAACTGTAATTGTAGTAATGAAAATTTTCACGTGAAATTTTGTTTCTAAAACAAAGAGATTCGATCGTATTTACTATAATGAGTGATTGCAAGTTTAAATATTTTGTAAAATTATCCTGTAAACACCAAAAAAGTATGTGAAAAAAATATATATCCTAATGAATTGTATTGTAACACATAGAAAAGAAAAATATACTCTTTTGTTTAAGACATAATAGTTTATTTAAATCGCATATTAAATTCACTTTTAATATCAGATTAGTCAAATTATTTAGCAAGTGTTTGAAAGTGAGTCTAAAACTTGTTACTCTTCAGATGGCAAAGTAACAGTTTTCTTCTTGACGTCACCTCAAAGTGAAGAAAGTAACACTTCACAAAGAAAGGAGGGATTCAGCCTTTCTGTATTGTGGATCTGAAACTGTCTTTGTTGTCCTTGGCCTTTTGATCTTCCTATTGCCGCCAACTACGACAATCTAACTCATCAATTTCTGTTTATAAGAAAAACCACTCTTGACTTTGGTCTTTATATTTACTTGTCATGTTAATTAATTAACAATTTTATCATAATTATTGTAAAAGAATGAAACATATTTTTTGTATTTCCTTTAACAGCTACAGTGTATGTATGCAACTATAAAGTACATTGCACTTACATGTTTTATTATTTGTTCTTTACGCCGAGTTTGAGATTTAAATATCTTTGTTTTATTTTTGGGTGTTTGGACGTTTAAAAATTAGTTACATTATCTTTTAGTAAAACAACACAACTCTTGGGATCGATTTACTGAGGAATCTGCGTTAGACAATAACTAGGGTGCATTCTTTTTTTTCATTTTGGCATCTGAAGTAAAACTTGAACTTATAAATTATAAATATTTTTTATACTTAATAGTTTTTAAGATGTGTCAATATATGAAACAAAAAATTGATAATATAGTAATAATAATAAAACCCTGGCACCAAAAAAGAAAAATAAATTGTTCTTATAAATTGTCATTTTGTTTATATTACTTATTTATTTTTTCAAAACTATTAATATATGAACCAAGCCTCATAAGATAAAGTCTAAGCATTTCAGTTCGATCTCAGTCATAACAAATATTAAAAGAGACCAGTTCATAGCCAACAGCTGTTCATTTGTTTGTTTGATATTACTTAATAACACACTATAGGGAAAATTCTTCCTTAGTTTAAATTTTAATCACTCATCTACACCCATAACACTGATTTTCCGTCCATAACCGCCCTTATCTTGAAGATCAGTGTCTTAATAATATATAAATAATTGGTTTTTTTTTCAGGAACTGAACTTAAAGGTTCTCTTTTTGCATCCTTATCATAATCAACATCACTACGAGTATATTGTGTACTATTACACATTCTTATATTAAAAAGAAGTTTTAAAGTAAATTATTACTTTTGGTGCATTATTATTTTATAATATGTTTTTATTTATTGATATTATAATATAAAACACATATTATAAGAAAAAAGAAGTTTGGTTATTCTTTACTAAATGTTTATTTTGTTTTTATGCTTATATTTTACAACTTTAACTAAAAACATGAAAGCACTATTTACAAAACCTTTCAAATAAAACCACTAATAGTAAACATTTTTATTATTCTCAGAATATCAAGCTGAGGAAGAAACCCTGCAACTCATCCTTTCACACTGTACCAAATATTTGGATATTAAAGATGAACTGAAGAAGAGACTCCAACCAATGTGTACAATTAGACGAGTTCTCACTGATCCAACCTGTTGGGAGACTGGCTAGACTTGTGTATGGGAGACGCTGTGCGGTCGGCATCACCTGAAGCTGGATGCACGTACCAAGAAAAAAAACAAAAATTATTTACCTAACTCACAAAAAACAGTGTAACGTAACATACAATATACAAATATGATTGTCTACCTCCTTTCGTTAGAAGTAAATTATACTTTATTTGCAGTGATTTACGGCACTACTTTATTTACATTTAATAATTCCTCTTCATCACTACCCAAATTATTATAATAATAATCATAGTAGTTTATTTATTAACAAATCTTAATTTACCTTATTTTAATGTATTTTATCAAATCTAGAACTAAGAAATAATTGTTAAAAATAAATCACTTTTTAACCTTATGAAAACTTATGCTTCTCCTCTAATTAGTAGACATATATTTTAAACATGTGCAACATTTCGAAATGTCAATTTCAAATATTAAATAAGTCTGAAAAACTTAAATATATTTTAGCATTACACCGTTTCTACTTAGTTAAACTATGTTTATAAAGCTTTGCTCCTACATTCTTAAAAAATATGTGTCCACTTATACACCCTCAAATGCCATTAAACTTGATTAATATTATTTTTTAACGTAATAAAAAAATTAAATATTCCTATAAAATCTTTGACTTTGATTATTTCATTGTATTGAGCTTATAGAGTTATGATTTTCACCAGTTTAATTAATATTTCTTTTTATAGTGTGTTAAGCTTAAGTAATCACAAAATAATCTGTAAAAGAAATCCTTTGGCAGAACGTTCTGAAGAACAAGCATCAGTTGGAAATACACGCCAATACTTGTACCAATAAGATTGTTCCACGAATTGATTCCTGGCAGACGTTTAATCTCCTGCTCTGATAAAGGAGTAACACACAGGAAGTATTGGTATCCTTTCCTCTCGTACTTCCTTGTTAAGTTGAAAATGCTTTTGTTGTTTCAATGGATATTTTCTTCTTCTTACTGGCCTTCTAAGATATTAAGTGTTTGTGATATTAAAAAATAATATATTTTTTTAATTACTGCCCTAAGAAAATATTACTAAAAGGTTCCCACATTTCAGCCACTTTGAAGCTTTTAGGTCAATTTTATTAGCTTAAGCTGTTAAACTGTCGTCATAATTCTTATTATATATACATATTGAATCAAATATCACTTTTTGGTATTCTACTATTGAATACCCTAAATTACAAGGAGCATTTTAAAACACCTTCTATATCACAGTTTTTTTTTTTTTTTTTTTTGTTTTTTTTTAATGAGAAATGTTTTAAATCCCTGATCCCCTTAGATCTAGTATGGTTACTTGGATGAACCACTAAAGTGCAGCGTTACTATTATTATATCAGTTGTAATCTAAATCTGACTTTTGGATTCCTAAAAGTTAGCGTTGTAACCTATGTAAATATCGTAAACAGTAATTTTACGCAGGTAATATTGGACGATTCAGAGAATATCGATGATAATACCGGCTTTAGAAGGAAAATTACTATTATTTTTCACTCTCTGCTACCTCCGTTCTGCAGGCTACATTCCCTGTGACTGATTGCAATTCCACCTAGTGCACGTACAGTGGTAAATGACTTGCCACCCACCCATAGACGAACAGTGGTAAATATTTTACCGCTGACCCATATACGAACATTGATAAATATCTTGCCACCCACCCATACACGAACAGTCTTAAATGACTTGTAACCCACCCATGTAAGAACATTGATAAATGACTTGCCACCTACCCATACACGAACATTGTTAAATGACTTGCCACCCACCCATATACGAACAGTGGTAAATGTCTTACTACTCACCCATATACGAACATTGATAAATGACTTGCCACCCACCAATACATGAACAGTGGTAAATGTCTTACCACTCACCCATATACGAATAGTCTTAAATGACTTGTCACCCACCCATGTACGAGCATTGATAAATGACTTGCCACCTACCCATACACGAACAGTGTTAAATGACTTGCCACCCACCCATATATGAACAGTGGTAAATGTCTTACCACTCACCCATATACGAACAGTTGTAAATGACTTGCCACCCACACATATACGAACATTGATAAATGACTTGCCACCTACCCATACACGAACAGTGTTAAATGACTTGCCACCCACCCATATACGAACAGTGTTAAATGACTTGCCACCCACCAATACACGAACAGTGTTAAATGACTTGCCACCCACCCATATACGAACAGTGGTAACTGTCTTGCCACAAACCCATATAAAATCAGTGGTAAATGTCTTACCACTCACCCATATACGAACATTGATAAATGTCTTCCCACCCACCCACACACGAACAGTGGTAAAGGCCCTCCCTCTTGGTTTACGTACAGTAGGAAATTCCTTACCTCCTAATACACGTTCACTAGCCTTCCAGCCTAAAACAGATACAGTGATAAAGTCCTACCTACCCACCCATAAACTTACAGCAATAAAGACTTATACACCAAGACGTGTATGTACAGTATTAAATGTCTTCTGACCCAGCTACATATGTAGAGTGATAAATACCGTCCCACCCACATATAAACGTATAGTGGTAAAGGTTCTCCTGCCTAATATACGTCAGTGGTAAATGTCCTCCCGCCTAATACTTGTACAGCATTAAGGTCTTCCCACCTAGCTATACACAAACAGTGGTAAATGTCTTCTCGCTCGGCTATACATGTAGCCTACAAGTGATAAAGTCCCTCCCACCCACCTATAAATGTACAGTAGTGGTAAAGGCCTTCCCAACTACCCATACATGCACCTCAGTAAAGGCCCTCCTTTCCACACATACACGTACAATGGTAAAATTGGAACATTAGCTCAGCATATACCGCCTACACATATAGATGCCATCTTTCTACTTTATCATTACGGACGATTTCTTCTGAGAAGCAAGAAGAATGCTAGGTGAGACCGAGTACATACTAAAAGTTCACAACTGTGTGAATTTCTTAAATTATGGCAATACAAATATTAAAATTAATAATACCCATTTTAAAAATTTACCTTTTACAAAAAATTGTTTCTTAGCTATTTAAAGCTAATTATATTTCAACAATTCGTGTTTTTGCGATTCATAACTTATTGAACAAAGTTTATTTATGAAGGGAAAGAATATTCAAATAATGGATCATTTTAATACGTCCATCTCGAAGGCATAATAGATGACTCGCTCTGTTCATTATTGAGGGATATTTGCATATTTCCGTCGGACTGAAACTTTGGCTAAACACCTCCTGGCACCAGGCTGTGAATGACTTTAGAAATGTATTCTCTGATGAATATTCTATAACTAAGGATGTAAGTTTTTCTTATTCTGTAACTAACTTAATTATTACGTCATATGAGTATAATTTTATGAAATTGTTCCTACATTCGTTTTTAAGTAAAGTGAAAGAGTTTGATTTAACAAATATTTACATCCAACCAATCAATCCTAATGTACATTTAGAATATCAATCAATAAAAACACAATATAATACGTTATTATATGGCAATAATAAATAAATAACTTTATGATAATTATTCTGATCTGTATAAAACAAACAAGATCTTTATAAGGGTCACGGGCTACAGGTTCGCTTAACACAATGTTACTCGAAGGTTGAACGTTTTAGTCTAATGTTTTTGTTGAAACTTGATAAGTGGGAGTTTACTTCATAATCTTTAATTTCGGTTTCCTACCCGTACAGGTATACCGAGTATACCCACCCATACACGAACAGTGGTATGACTCATCCAGTATGGATGACTCAATTACTCACCCATACATGAACAGTGGTATGACTCATTTATAATGAATGACTCAATTACTCACTCATACACGAACAGTGGTGATGACCCGCTCAGTCACTCATACACGTAGAGTAGTTATGACGCACTCACCCACGCATACGCACAGTGGTAAATTTTATTTTATTTTTATTTTATTTTATTTACATGTTTTGATACAGTTAACATACCATTTACACCAAAGCAGTTCAATCCATTATAAAGTTCACTGTGGAGGTCTTTGAGCTCACTTCATTTTCTTATGGATTAAAAGTATTAATACTTTATCATAAATAAATATGACAAAAAATAAATAATAATAATAATAAATAACAATAGTAATAATCTGCATACGAATTAACATTTTTTTTATATTTATTAGACTATGTAAATTGATAACAAATAATAAATAACAATGATAATAATAAATAACAATAGTAATAACTTGTAAATGAATAAAAAAATTGTGAATAGATTATGTAAAATGATAACAAACAATAGATAAACATATAATAAGAATGACCGACCAATCCACTCATACACATACAGTGGTAATGACCACCAACCTATTTATACCCGCATAGTGGCGATAACCCGCTCATACACGTACAATTGTGATACTTAACTTACTAAATAAACGTAAAATTTAAAGTTCGTATAATTTTACCAGGCGAAGTTAGGGCTAAGAAGCTCTCTCTAACACTTAACCTGGGGACCAACGGTTTAACCTGACTACCGAACCACGGGAGCGGCAGGACAAAAACTGTTAAAGGTCATATCGGGAATTGAACCCGGACCACTGCGTTGCAAGCCTTAGCCCATTAGTTACGTCCACTCCTAAAGGCCTAATTACTTGTTATTAATACATAACTAATAAAAAGTAAATTAAGTTTAATTTCGTTATTCTTGTTTAAAGTGTACTTGAAGATTAACATATGACTATTTTTTTTAAATTAAATATTATTTTTTATGAATATAATAATTATAGCATAATGAGTAGAATAGCTTAAATTAGCATAAATTTTAATTAACGAGTTTAAATTAAAAACGTTAGTGACACCAAAACTACTCCAATCCTCAATTACACGCCAATTAACTTCGTTCGGTATTGTATCCAAATTTAATTATTTTCTTTTGTTGTTTAAACATTTTCAAATCTTCTTCACGCGTACCATCATAATTGCCTATACTATTCTGAATGATCATAAATTTGAATTATTTATTATATTTGAATGATATTTATGGTTTTCGTGTCTGCATAATAGAAGATGCTGTATTACATGAAAAAACTTCAAACTTAACTAATGATGAGGTTAGATATAATATAAGAGGTACTGTATTTCAACATGGGAAGCTCTAACAGCATCCAGTGATTTGTAGCGAGGTTCCCTTATCAAGCTTTACATGTGGCAGGGCTTAAACAATGGATTATTTATAAGTTTTAAAAAATTTATAAAAGTTCAAAAGTCATATATCAATTTATATTTATATAACTTAATAATCGATGTATTATAGTATATATTTATTAGAATAAGACATAAATCAAACATGCTTTTACTATACAAGTTTATCAAAAGTTTTTTTCACGAAAAAATTTTAAGGATTTCTAATAAGTATTTTAAACTAATTATTTTTAAAACAATTACAATACTAAAAGTTAAAATTTATAAATATTATCAAAAAAATGCAATGGAGAGTATTTTACTTTAGGAAAATTAATTAATTTATTAGTTTAATGTACAGCGTTTTCCAGCCTCTAAAAAACTGTAGTGTAACTCCAATAACCATCACTATTCAATGTTGCATTACTTTATTCTTTTTGTAAAAAAAGGTCGGCCAAAATATAGATCTATGGTAAACAAAATATTTAATTAAATATCCATTTTATTTCCTGTTCATTGCTGCTAAATGAAATACACTTTATAATGTGTTCTTAATGTATTATTTTTAAACATATAATATTGTTGTAATCTACGACATAGTTGTAGCAACAGTATTAGATCAAAAACAAACATTATTCTAGAGGATTAGTTAATACATAAAACAATCTTCGGTGTACCATTGTTACTGTCTGTTTGTTTTTGTAAACTACATTAACATAAATATATTTGCATTGGATAATGTTTGAAAATATGACTAATACCAATGTTGGTTTCTTAGGTGTTACAATTTTCCATGTAATTCAATTCAATTCAAAATCATTTATTATTTCTTAAATTTATTTTTACATTGCAGTGTCTTTTTTTATCTCTCTAGCATATAGTTATTTGAGAGATCAACTAATTTGTTCATAATAAAATATCTTTAATATATAGATAATCTTAAAGTAAAAACAAACAAAACAAAAATAAATAAACAAATCAATACGCACCAAGGAAACATAGTCAAAGGAAATCGAATAACATTCGTTATTTACTATAAATACAAATTTTTTTCAAAAATGTAAATTTTTAATATAAGTAGTCCTAATGTTCATTTTATTTTGGAATTCATATCAATTGATTGTTTGATTGTTTAAAACTTCCTCCTGGACCACGACTGGCATTTCTAACTACATATAAGCCTCAAAGCACTAAACACTAACACAATGGAAACAAATAAATAAACAATATACATAACTATATAATATAAATATACAATAAACCGGCAGTAAATAAGTAACAATAAATACTATATATACTATGAACAATTCAACAAACAAATAAATAAAAACAAAAACAAATTAAATCAATTATGTGCATGTAACATTTGTATAATCCAAATAAATAACGATACAAATAACAACAAATAAAATCTAACTACAATAAACACAATGGAATAAATAAATAAATAATATACATTTTTTTAGTAACAGTGTTTAGAAAAAAAGAAACAAAATCGGATTAAAAGTACGTAAAATTAAAAAAATATTTTTATGAATGTTTAAAAATGGTTCATCGAGACAGAAATATATTTTCCTTATTAGGAAAGCATCGTCAGATTGATTGAGGAAAAAGCTAAATGTTAACTATCAAATTATTATCATAACTAAATTTGAGGGAGCATAACAAATATATATTTTATACTATCAATATAATGATATGAAAACATTGCTATAAAAATAAATGATTGAAAATATAAAATTATAATTACAATTATACCACAGTAATAGGTAGAACATTTGTTTACATTCTTGGATGGGTAATTAAATATATTTTTTAGTTTCTATGAGATATATTGCATTTAGCCTTTTGTTAAAATAAAACAATGGGTCATTTGATATTTAATTTATTTTTTAACATAAATTATAGTATGTTTAAATAAATTTTAGCAAGAATTTACAATGATAAACGTGTTTTTTCCACATTCGATCATTAATTAAAAACGTTAGTGAAATCAATTAATGGTGCAAATTTATTTCAATTATTAACATACCACTATAGTAAATTATGTTTCTATTTTCTCAAAAATACGTTATATTTCATACTTTATATCACTTAAAATTGCTCGTGAAGCCATAAAAACTTATTTTGCATAAAAACTAAAATGCCAGCACTGATCATCAAAAGACAAAATTACCAATATAATAACATTTTTTGTTTCAACAAAAATAACCAATTTATAGCAAAAATATTGCATGTTAAATTGTTTACTTAAAACAATACTATCATTGTTGATATGCATAATAATAATAATAATAATAATAAATTCTTTATTGCATGGACAATATAAAAAATATTGCATCGCAAACGTCAGTATTAAAATTAATTAACCTAAGGCTTTAATTTAAACAATCATTCATAACAATAAATACACACAAACATACATAAAAGGAGGGCATTCACACAAATCTACCTATAGTGTTTGAAACTCCCACAAAAGTCAACGGGATGTGTCTAGCCAATTAAGTTGGTCTCCCAGTCGTGTGCTAGGAACTCTCCGATGCTGTAAAAAGCCTGGGACAACAGTATGTCTCTCAAGCGGGTCTTAAATATTTTTGAATTTGGAGCAATTTTAATTTCTTTAGGTAAGCTGTTAATTAATTTGACACCCACCTGCGAGGGCAGGTGTTGATAGACTACCGTTCTGTGTTGCCCAGTACGGTAGTCATCTCTGCCTCTAGTATTATAATTATGTAAGTCACCACTGCCCCTTATCAGGTTGCATTTGGACATACAATATAAAATTGTTTCTAGAATATACAAGCAAGGCAGAGTCAACAACTTGAGTTGTTTGAACATTGGTTTGCACGACTCCCTGCTCATTAAATTTGCAATAATTCGGACTGCCTTCTTTTGTAGTCTAAACACTCTCAAGAATTCACTATATAAACCACCTCCCCAAATCACCAGTCCATAGGAAAGGTGAGGGTAAATGAGACCATAATATGCCGTCATCAGTACCTGAATAGGGCAGTATTTAGAGAGCGTCCTCAGTACATAAATGCCTGAGGATAACTTAGAGCATACACTATTAATATGGTCATTCCATGTCAAACCTCTGTCGAGGTATATTCCAAGGAATTTAGTGGACTCCACTTCTTCTAGCACAGAGTCCGCCAGTAACACTGAGGGGCTACTTCCGAAATCAATGGGCCTCAAACAAAAGTTAATGACCTGTGATTTTGTTGAATTTGTTTTAAGGTTCAGCATATTAAAATGCTGAGCACAACTGTTCAAATAAAGGTAAACGCTTAATTCTAGATTTTCTTTACAGTTTTCACTAAAGCAAAGAGTCGTGTCATCGGCATATTGGACGAGTTGACCATGCTGCAGCGATGAACCAATATCATTGACATAAATCAAGAACAGAAGTGGGCTGAGTATTGATCCCTGGGGGACGCCATAACTCAGCTGTTTGGATTTTGAAAGTTTGTTTGAAATTTGGACTTGCTGAGAACGATGGTCCAAGAATGATTTTAACCACAGGTGTGAAACACCTCTGATACCATACGTCTCAAGTTTTTGTAGTAGTATACTGTGGTCAACGCAATCGAAAGCCTTGGAAAGGTCTAAAAATACACCTAGGGTGTGCTTACGACCCTCTAGGCCCCTGACAATTTTATCAACAAGGCTCACAACTGCTTCTGTAGTCGATTTACCTTTCCTAAAACCAAACTGATTTTGTGAAAGCACATTATGTTTTTCAAAAAGTTCATCAAACGTGACAGAAAAAGTTTCTCGAAAATTTTACTGAACACGGGTAAAATAGAAATAGGCCTGAAATTATCTATTGAATGGAGATCTCCTTTTTTAAATATTGGTGTTACTTTTGCTGCCTTAAGAGAATTTGGAAAGGTTCCATTTAAAAAAGAAAGGTTGACTAACATTGTTAATGGGCATAAAATATGCTGATAACATTTCTTAATCAGCCACATCGAAAGATAATTTATATCATTCGATTATGAATGAATATTAACATTGCTGATTATATTCTATGTTAATATTCATCGACAAAATACAAAATTATCAATTTTAAAATATAAGTTGAACAATATTAACTGATAATAATGGCAATTTATCAGTTAATAAGAATATATCATGCAGTGAGCTCTAGAATGATGTAAGGATTGTATGTAGCTGGATGAACTCTTGTGAATGATGAATGGAACTCTAACAAAAGCTTATATCTCAATAAAATATTTTAAAGTTACCATAGTTTGTAAATTCGATACAGTATTTTACAAGGTAGGGTACGATGACGTAGAGGTCATGATGACGTCACTGAAGAGATTAACTGACTTTCAGCAGGAACTGTTACTGTTTTTGAAGGGCAGTTTTTCAACAACTGCAGAGTATTCAGTAACACGTTACGATGACATAATATTTTAATAAAAATATTTTTACAGATTATTTCTTACATAAGTGAATGTATAGTTGTTTACTATTTATTTCTAGAACAAATATCGTCACTCTATCAGTGGTTAATTAATAATGTATTTAAATATTTTAAGTAGAATTTAATATATTGAAATAATTTGTTACTAAAATACATTAGGAAGCATTTTTAGCTTCAAAAAAAAAAGTGTTTAGTTATATTTTCAGCTTGAGTATAAATAATTAGGAACAGTACTAATATAATATAAATAAGGTCCATTCCTTTTCTTTCTAATGTCATTATGAAAAATAAATTTGTTTCCTAAAAAATATGTTGACAAATAATTAGCACCGAAAATTGTTTGATAAACGCAATAAACGTTGCTACGGGTTAAACAATTTCTGCATTTCCAGAATTTTCATTTATTCTGTTGCGTAAAACAACGTGTATTTCTACAGCGGAACGATCTCTACAGTGACGTTATCATGATCCCTACCATATAGTCCTACTTATCTCGTTTCAAAAGATAAACTTTAATTTTGAGTAAAATCTAGCCAAAAAAGAGACAAATATTTAGTCATACTAGACATGTTCGTATTACTAAATATTTGTACAATAAGAGGGAAAGAAAGATAATAGGGAGTATGTATATGGAATTTACCTTGGTAGATAATTTATGAAGGCGTCATAAAAGGCAACAATCTCCTCGTAACGGTATTTGACATGTGACGTAATGAACGGCCTTTGTGAACATTTAATGGCCTTTTGTAAGTATCATACAATGGATGATTTATTTATCAAGATATAATGAATATTAATCTTTATTTATATTTTTTCCTTAATTTTGAAATTATGTATTTGTAAAATATATAACAATATTTATGTTGGCAATAACTATCCAATATATTTCATAATTGAATCTTTTAATGGATAAATGTAACATTTCTGCTTCTAGGAAGAATTTTTTGTCTCGTAACTAATTAAAAAAATGATATTTATATACCATAATAATAAAATGTCTTAAATTAAAATTGTTGGTTATATATTTTATGTCCTTTTTTCAATTTATATAGTACATTTTTTAACCTTTGGATGAAACATTTGCATTTAAAATTTAAATTATTAAATTGCTTTATTATGATATTTTATTATTTGGAGTTTTTTATGTATGCTTCGACAAATGTGTCATCTTTGTCTATCCTTAAATACAGTTAAATTAAAAAACATTTTGGTTTTTTTTTCGTTATGTGAAAAAATAATGTATGATAAAAACTATTCAGAAAATGTATACCACCAACTTTATTTGAAAAAATTACCTTTAAATGAAGGTGTAAACCAACTATAAATTGGTAAGGATATTCGAATGTATTTAAAAAAAAAACAATAAGTTTTAAAATAGTTAAAATTGTTCTCTTGAACATTGTATATTTAAAAAATGTAAGATTATATCACTAACTTGGAATATTCCATATTAAAGCTCTAAATAACTGTATGTAAGCTCAATTACATACAGTAAACTGATCTTAAATACAGTTATTATGAGCTTTAAGACGGAATATTCCAAGTAAGTGATACAATCATACATTTGTTCAAATAGCTCAGGGGATTAACATGGATAGGGAGTAATAAAATAAAAACTGTCTCTGATCATAAATTGATTAACATACCAATAGGTAAAATTGATGTTTACTTGTCTTTTTAGATATCGTAGGTAATTTAAAAAACTTTTATTTTCTAATATATTTTTCTTAATTGTTATTTGTAATTATTTGCTTTTAAAATATTACAGATGCGTTAAAAAAATTACTTTTTATAAGTTACTCATTTAAATTTAAGGCAGCCTATCCTTTTATATTTTAGCCGGTTGGATAGTAAATTTACACACCATGCACAAAGTGGGAATCCATAACTCAAAATTATCACTAAACAATATTTTTGTCTAGCATATATTAAGCTTAGGAAAGTTAGTTCTAATTATTTTTGTAGATACATTTCTAGTTATAAGTAAATTGCACAAATTTCTGTACAGAAACATTTATCCAATGAGGAATTTTTTCTGACAAGAAACGTCTACTTTATGAAACCTTTTAGGATATTGGTTTTGTTCAGATCGCCACCAGAAAAGTACTTCTTGGGGATTTCCTCGGCATGAAAACACCCAAGGGCTGGAAATTCAATTTCGTCTGACAAGGTGGTGGAGTGTGGTTACTTAAGATCTAAAGTAACCGGGCAGTATCGTAAGTAAAATAAAGAAGTAAATTAAGAATATAATTTGTATGGAATTTCTTACTTCATAATATCATTATTAATTTAATCACATACAATAATATATTTTATATTCAAATGATACTAATAAACATTGTTTACAATTGCAAGTGAGAGGGCCTCCATATTGATTATGAAATAATGATATTATAATAAAATAACAACCATATCACTCATTTTGAGAGTCATATATTAATTTATAAAATAAACTAAATAATTTTTTTGTTTTATTGTAAATCAATATAAAACCTACCCACAACAACAAAAAATGTTTACATGATAGTAAAAAGTATTAAATACAAGAACATAATAATAGAATATAAGTTTCAACAAGTGAGTTTTTATATGATATTATACATATAATTGTATATTGTATGTTTAATAAGTTCTAAATAACAAAACTTCGTGTTAAAAAGAAACCAAATTAAAATTATAAGTGAATTGTGAAAATAATTAATAATTATCCGTAAAAACATTTTTATCAAATGTCCATACTCACTTTTATAATTTTTATTATAAATAAATTGTTCAGTACTGTAAGGTGTCATTAATAGACTACCCTCCACATTCAGGTTAACATGAGGAGATTGAGCGCTCAAATAAGGTACATTTAGTGAAAGTTGAGAAAAAATAGCACTAACCACCCAAATATTATCTGCTTTTAAAATTATTAACTCACTAGCCAAATATCAACTGCGTTGACCATAAATAGGTACAGAAAGGTACACATTTTGCTCCATTTTAATAACCACACTATTCCAATTACACTTGTATTTTAACGTCATATAATGTGTGCTAACAATGTTCTTTATTACAATTGCCAATTTGAATTTGTACTATATCAGGTCAGCAGAGCAAACCATATTTACTGAATAGTATCATTGATTATTTATAACTGGTCTCAGGGTATTTATTTATATAATTGCACTTTGAGTGATTGCATTTAGTATTTGATTATTAATGGTTTTAAAACAGCGCAAAACTGATATTACCCTTGGGTGTATTATTAATTTTCCAGTGGCCTTGACCAGAGAGTTCTGCCGTTATCGCAAGAACGGCAGATTGGATGAGTGACCGTCTGAACGATCCTTGCGCAGCCTGCCTGCCCGGTCACTGGTGGTGGTTCGGAAGTCACCCTTAAGCCATTGGTCCCAGGTTAATTGTTAGAGAGAGCTTCTTAGACCTGACATAGCCCAGTAGAATAAGACCTTCTTTTATCTTTATATTTCAATTGGCTATGCACTGGTCACTAGTATTTATGAAACTTAACAGAAAACACATTTGATTGATTAAGTTTTATTTGTGTATTGTACCTTAAATGAAGGATAAATTAAAACAAATAATTCTACAAGATATTTTATTTTATCATTTCATTAAGTTATCAATTAAACATATTTCGAATCATTCCCCAAACCAAAACTTAAAGATTCTTATATTGTATTATTTTATTTTTTTATGAAGTTGTAATTAAATGTTTATTAAATGTATAACATTACCAATGGTGTCAGTATTTCTTTATAACTTATAGTAAATAAATGTATACATAATATATTTCATAGGAATACACAAAATAGTAAACTTGTATCATGTTTCACTATAACTTATTTTCATTTATGTTCTTCAAATTCCTATAATTTTGTTTAATCTATATGTCAATGGACTAAAATCTTCAATTCAGTTCGGAAAAGTCATTCAGTACGCTGATGACATGACTCTTTGTGAGATAGATGGATCATCACGTGATTTAGAAGTAAAATCATTTATTGATCAGAATGAATGCATTCAACATTTTAATAACATTTTCTTTTCTTCAACACTTTGAACAGAACCAAATTACAGTAATGGTGGACGATGTACTCTTAGAGGAAACAGAGTCCACGAAGTTCCTTGGAATACACCTTGACAAAGGGTTGACTTGGGACGTTCACATTGACAGTGTGTGTGGTAGAGTTAACTTGGGCATTTTTGCTCTGCGCAACCTGGCACAATTCTGCTCCTTGGAAGTCTTAAAACTTGTATATTATGGCTTGATCCATACCCACTTAGCCTATGGAATAAGACTTTGGGGTAGCTGTTCTAAATACAAGCTGGAAAGGGTATTTAGACTTCAAAAAAGAGCTGTCAGAACTATTTTAAAATTAAACGTTAGAGAGTCGTGTCGAGAAGCGTGTAGGGAGCTTAGATTATTGACCCTACCCTGCCTCTATATATTGGAGATCACTCTGTACTGCAAGTCAAAGTGCACTTTGACGCGCGGCAGGGATTTTCACTCTTATGAAACTAGAGAGAGGAATAGTTACAGAATGCAGAGGCATAGAAGCGCAGCTTTCAAGCGTCTGCCATCACAAGTAGGTGTGAACATAATCAATTTGCTCCCTGAACAAATTAAAAATCAAAACCTGAATTTGTTCAAAAGACGTTTAAAACACCTTTTGGGGGAAAAAGCTTTTTATTCAGTTGAAAAACTCTTTCAAAGCCTCTGGGACAATCAGTAAACACACTATCATGCAATTCTAGTGTCAAATGTGTGAATGTATGTGCAAGATATGTATGTATGAATGTGTCCGATTGTGTATGAGTGTTTTAGGCTAGACTGAATTTTGACTTTTGCAACACAATTGTTAATTATATTATGCAATAAAGAGTTTATTTATTTATTTATAATTTGTATAGTTAACATTTAAATTATTACGTTATAGTTCATTTATCGTTTGTTTAGATAAGGTAAATTGTAACTGCTTATAGTGATTCTCAAACCTGTGAGAGAGATTTCATGCAGGGGTTTTTTAAATTTTTTTTAATAATATTGTAGAAACCTAATATTTTCTGAAAGAATAACAAAATAATATTCATTTTATAAAATGCGTTTAAAAAACTATTAATTAATTCACAGTTATCCTATTTCTAGATAACACATAAAAAATTTAAATATCAAATTATAAAATCTCTTCTTCTATGGAATATCTCTACATTGATCAAACTTTTCATATGAACAAAAGTCGAGCTTAGTAATGACAAACTACATTATGTGAGATATAGTAGGCCTACGAATTCTGTTTTGTAAAGAGAAACAATAAATATCAAAAATGCTTAAGTTTACGAGAATCATATCACAGTTTCAGTTAGATGGGCTAGTTTATAAACTATATATTACTTAATTTATATTAAGTATTTATTGCTTAGCAGCAAATACAGTTTAAACTGTAAGGTTTCCTTATTACACAAAACAATGACTTTTTGATCATTTTAATACTTAAAATTACGTTAAAATAATATGCTAACAAAATTATATTTTTCTATTAATTACATGCAATTTAACTTACTGTTGTATGTTACATTTTTCACATTATTTATTCTCATATTTATTTCATGCAACATCATTCTGATTGATCATGCTCAGTTAGAATCATGTATATTTTATAACTATCTATTTCATATTCGTTGTTGGTTTTAAAAACATATTTATGCTAAACATTCTTTGCACAAAGAGTAAAAAACATCCTGTAACCAAATAGACTGTGAGTGAGTAATTTATATGTCGAATCCCTGTTAGTTTATTTATTCAAACTGGAAGTTGGAAATAGAGGGAATGGAAATAGAAGTACTTAAGCTGCATTAAAAGTTGCAATGTAACCCTCGGTTGTACTCACATGGATTTTCACTTCTGAGATAATATGGCATGAGTGAAAAGTTAGTATATCTATACGTTAGTGATATAATTATTTTGCCCAACATTTATTTATCAATATATTTTAGCAATGTATTATTTTTGAATGATTTTGTAAATAATATTACTGAAATAATAAATAAACTTTTACCCGAAATTAATTAACGATGTATACTGTTGTTTGTTGTATATAAATATTAATATCAATAAAAAAATTGGTACATAGGTTAATTTAGATAAAGTAAGATTTTCCTACTTCTACAATCATAAAAAAATACTTTTTAAGTTTTAAAAATGTTTTATAAAATTATCTGTGCAGTTGAAAATTAATTTTCTATCCAAGAAAAATACTTTTAGTTGTCTCTTGAAAATCACTGTAAATTTATGCCGGATCCTACTAAATACTCCAGCAAAATTTATTAATTATTCTCTAAGTGTACTCGATTTGAAACTATAAATAGTCCATAATTTTTTAGAAGAATACGAGGCTGAATTTTATACATATGTAACATATAAGATAAAGTGGCTACATTGAATTAATCCTATAACAGATATTATTAAAATTAACTAACCCTATCAAAGGACAAAACTTTCAGTCCTTGCATTTTTTACGAGAACTATTTAGGAAAAAGGGGTTTGACTTAATATTATGCAAAGTATTAAATAATATTTATTTGTTTTGTTGTACAATAAGATAGGCAGGACTAAAAAACTACCATAGAGGAAAAAATCACCAACTCCAAGACACATAATAATCGTACAAAGACGTAACTATAAAAAAAATTCAGTACCCTTTGATTACCTGTGGGGTTGCACAGATTTACAATCTCTCTGAGCTAACCACACCTGACTATATTTGTTATAGTGTGCTTTTATACATTTTAATATTTTAGCTGTCTTAAACTGTTATTGTTATCTGTTATATTTAAGTTCTTTGTTGAGAATAAACAAATTAACTTCACTAAGTTTTATTCGTATTCCTCCCCTCTGAGTGGGTGTATTGTCTCCATACCAAGATAGGGCTCAGTTTTGTGTGCTTAAGCTCAGTGTGCTTCAATATATCTGTGACGTAGCTTTTTTTCAATTAGTGTTACGAGATTTTATTTTTAACCAAACAATATTGCTAACATTGTTAGAATAATATTAATCAAACGAAAAATTAAGGTATCTTATCTTTTTCAATCAAAGCAAGTCAAGCTTGTATTCAATCTAGTTTTCCTAATTGTCTAGTATTACATTAAGTACGCAGACCATGTAGAACGAGGGCTTATTTCTGGGTTATACAGGAAGTCAAGCTTGTCCCAGTTATCTAATTAGGTGTTTTGGTATAGTAGATTCAGGTCGGACTACAGCACCTGCTACAGAATTTATGTAATCATATTTAATTGCTTATGGAACAATATTGTAATGATTTTAATTACCTTATTAGGGTGTTTTTCATAGTGATTTTGTTTAGCAAAATCAATAAACATCTCCTTGCAGAAAAAATTCTATTTAGAATTAATGACAACAATCACTAATTAATTTTGTTCAGTGCTCATTTGAAATAGTTTAGGTTTCAACAGATATTCATAGATGTACTGCCAGTGGCTTTGTACGGAGGTTCTGACTCTCAAGATAGTGGTGTCAGGCAACATCGAGCGTGGTTGTTTCTTGGACGCGTGACCAGTGAAGTATTCTGTTTTTTCACACTACCCTGCCTGCCCTGACTGAAATGGTTATGAAGTCACCTTAAAGCCATTCGTCTCCAGGTTAAGTGTTAGAGGTGGATTCTTAGCATTAATCTAACTTTTAAAATAAAAGCACTTTAACTATTTTTAATTACTATGTATTTTTATGGAAAAAATATAAATGACTTTTCATCTGACCGTAGATCAACAGCTCAACTCGTGCCTAAACATTAACTTAATAAAATGTAACCCCCTTTAATAAACTTTTCTTAAAATATCGGCACTGGTAACCCAGCTACTTGGGGACAAAGTGTTTGGGATATTGTAGGCGATATGTTCCATGCTAGGTTATCTTAATACTGACATGGCGTCCGCTCAATGGTTTCCATCGACGTAGACACTACTAGAGAAGTCTGAAGTGTCCTTGTTGGATGGTAGTAAAGTTTAGGTGTTGTGTACGGGCGAGACCTGAATGTTAGGCTTGTCAGTTAGCTGAAAATCATACCAACACTACGTGATTCGGATTCCACACAAAGCTGACATAAAGGGGGTTTAATAGTTTCCCTTAATATTGGTCTACTAATAAATAATCCTTCCTGAGCTCAGTCGAACTCAGATAGTAATAATGACTACACTCGTTCATCTTCACTCATCACACTCATTCACCCCTCATATTAGCCCATATCTCTACGATAAGCGTCTTATAAATGAATAATAAATTCCATAAAATCCTAATTAAAGCCTGGTATATGTTCGTAGACATTAAAAAATTATACATTTATATTTTCAAGGAATCTTGGAACCTAAGAAAACGTAACTTAATATATACATTGATGAAAGTTTAAAATATTAGTTTTACATTATTGCTTTTCAAAATTTCAATTAATTTGAAATAAAGCTATCACTTATAAACTTCATTCAATATTATCGTTTTGTTTTTATATCAAATGGAGAAACTGAAACTGAACCTTGAGTGTCATGTCGGCAGTCTCATTATCTTATTTCTTTATAAGTTTCAAGTGGTGAAAGTAACCTTTTAGTAAACTTTCTGATCGATGTCAGTGTGAAGTGCCCTTTGTTATAAATATGTCTTCAATTTTACATTTAAAATGTATGTAAAAGAATCATACATTTTTATTTGATAACAGAGTCATATCATTAAAATTTTATTAAACTGCATAAAAAGTTAAACACAGTTAACTTTTATAAAACACAACAGTTCCTCAAAAAATTTGTTTTAATAACCAGAGTTTTATTTAAAACTATAACCAAATTTTAAAACTTGTCATAACTACCAGTAATTTAACAATAATAACTAAAGAAATAAAATCACCAATATGAACATGACTTTTATATGAAATATTTATACAAATTATGTTGTTTTATTAAATTTGTACCACGTATTGATTTTTTCAAGGTATAACTTACAGTATAGCTTTTATTTGTGTTAACACTCAACTATTTTAAGTTTTCCAAAATTAGAACTAGAAAGAGAAGCTTTGAGATGGATAAAGATGTAAATCCATAACCATTACTTGAGATAATACGCTCGGTCTGATAGTTATTGATGTGTATAATTTACTGTGCCATAAAAACACTCTTGTTATGTTTTCTGTTGTTTCTATAGCATAAATGTCTGTAATATGGGTGGTTATAATTAGAGACCAATGCTATATTAATTAGATTAGATAAAATTAGATTTTATTGTATATTAATATAAAATATACAATAAAATCAGTTAATAAAATTGTTACTTATGTTAATGTTTATATTTGATTACTTGTGTATTTTCTTATTATTTCATTATTTATATATTGTATTATTGTTTGAACCAATTAAAAATGCCTCCTCAAGAGGATTTCTATCTCACCAAATATAAATTAAGTAATTAATTTTTGCTTCACCAAAGAAAATCTATATATCTTATAAAAATTAAAATAAAAAACAAATAAATGATTTTTTTCATGTCAAAAGTAGTACTTTTATATAAATATTGCTGAATCAATGTAGGCCTATGGTTGCATATTTTATTCAATTAAATAATACAACTACACATTTTGGTTATTTTGATTGAATATGCTTCTTTAAATTTCGAATGTTTTCTCTTCAGAAGCCTTTCATTTAATTTATTTGGAATTTTTAATCATTTGATCCAATAGGCTACTCTTAACAACACCGTGCTCTCTAGCTCCACAAAAGTGCCAACAAGCGCTCATGGCAAAATAACAAATTCTTTGCTTACTCTGAAAGAGCTAAAAAGTTTAGAAATAAATATACATAAGGCTAGATTTAAGATATTTATATGGAAATCGATTTTTTTGGCTAACATTTTCGCACAATTTAAGTACCCACATCCCTATATTTACAGGATAAAATATTTTAAGTTTTTTCTCAAATTCGTGTTTTCCAGGGTTTTTGTAAAAAAATTATAGTATTCTTGTTACTTAGCAATTTATCTACCATGAAAAAATGCAGCCAAAATAATCTAAAAGCTCCCTGGTGTATACAATTACCAGATTTCTTATTATTGTAATAGCTATATTACAACGTGTTATGTAGTTCCTTAGTATTACAGACAGATTACTATTAGGGAATGCACACTTGTTATTAATATATCGAAAGTGTGGTTAGTAAAAACGGTACATATTATGTCACATTTGCATTAAATTTAACATTGATACAATTACAATTTATGTTTCTGTAACATTAGATAATAGCTATATACATTCTTATTTTTGTGGGTCTTGACAGTAGTTTACTATTGAATAGCTATATAAAACTCCAGTAGCATCTAATTAATACAGCAAATAGATGCTACTGGAGTCTCCTAAAATTATTCAAAAGCAAACTACTGTCGAGACCCGCAAAATAAGGATGTAATATAGCTATTGTACAGCCTGTTTTATTGTATGGATCTGAGGTGTGGACTCTGACAATATATAACAAAAAAATTGATTACATTTTAAAACAAAATTTTAAGAAGAATATATTGACCTACCTATGAATCAGGAGTGTGGAGAATAAAAAAGAACAGAGAGCTTAGAGAACTGATATTGTGGCGTTGGTTAGAAGCAGAAGAATAAGCTTGGAAGAAAAAATGGTAAGAAGGGTATGGATGGGGAAACCAGCAGGAAGGCGACCTCTTAGACGACCAAAAATAAAATGGGACGACCAAGTGGAACAGGATGTGAGAGGTCTTGGTGGAGACATCGAGATGGTAGAGGATAGAGACTGTGGAGGCAACTTGTTGGCGAGGCCTAAAATCATCTTGGATTTGAGTGGCCACAGGAGTAAGAGAAAGTAACAGTAGATTATAGATATATAATGTCATTGGATGTTACTTTCTTGTCTCTTGTAATAAACGACTTATACTGTATAAATATAATTTTAAATAACATAAACCAACGATACAAGAGTTATATACTGTTACCGAAACAATTCACTTTTCATCTGTCACGGTAACAAATCCCCCTGGAAAATTAGCTCCGTGACTAAGTTATATCATGGAAGCTGTGGCCGCCATGTGTCTTACCCCGACGTGGTAAGCAGCTATATTACACCATTTAACCCTGGAACTGGTATTAACGACTTGTACCTGAGTGTCAAGTCTCATCAGGATCCTTATTGTACGTAATAAGAAACACCTAAATATTTACTACTAAATTTTTGTCTTATTTTAAGCCGAAAAAAAATTAAAAGAACATGTTATAATAATTTACAAATTAAATATATAATAATATTCACTCAATCCTAACATACATTACTACTAATATATTATAAAAAGACTTGTTTATTCCATAGATAATTTAAATCAATATAATCTCACATTGTGCAGAAAACTATAAAAGAATATATTTAAATATTGTTTTTCAATAGGTAAAACTAATAAGCTTAGTAATTATTATTAGATGAACAACTAAAACTTTTTAAAAACTTCAGTATTTTATTCCTGTTTGTTGAAACCTAATTTTTGGCATTAGATTGTTCATCTTTTGTAGAAATTGAGTCAATATTTCAAATGCCTCAAGTGCTTTAAGCAACAAACACGTATCGACAGGTAGAAAAACACCTGAAAACGAACTAAGTTTTTATTCGTGACAAAACGTTGTGTGTGCTCCTTAAAGCAATTAAAGCATAGGAAATATTCAACTATGTTTCTAAAAATTATTTACACCTGTTTTATAATACCTTTTTAATTTATTTCAGTCCATTGTCAGAATTCTAAAACCACGACTAAAAATAAATAATAAATTATGTGCATACACTACAATCCCATTCTTATTTTATTGAATATACATAAATGGATTTTTCCTTGAGTTTTACTGTATATGTAATTCAGTGAGATACGTTAATCTTAGAAAGGTACCTAAATCGTGTTTTAATTTAAATATTTCTAGTCAAATGTTAAATTTTCAGATTTACATTGGTAGAACTTTACTTTCTACACTATTATTTCCGTATTTTTGAAAAAAAAATTCATTTCACAAAGAATATAATATAAATATAAAAAAATATAAAAACAACAAAGAAATAACCTGCTTTACACCAACAAAAAACTAGTTTACACCTACCTAAAAATGACGAGCTTAAGAAACAACCTTCGAAAATGTATCTAAAGGTTTTTAGACTCTGATAATTTGAACAACAAACAATACACTCTCGTATGAAAATTATACATAATAGTAATAGAATATTTGCAGTTAAATTTACAGGTAATTAATGGTGATGAGCTAATCCTGTTAGGGAACAAACCACAAGTTGTCTAAAGGCTCTTAAGCTCTCAAGGGTATTTGAACATTGAGCAGAGCTTAGAGTTGAATTTCAAGAATATCTTATTTTAATCTGGTAAATTGTATTGGTAAAATACGTAACATTAGAGTTTAACTTACGTAAGGGCAACGGGTTTAACTTTTTTATTTAAAATTATTGTAACATTTCGATCATGGCATAATTTTTATCAGTATATTTTTCTATTTCCTCATTACTTTTAATCATCTGAGGTTTTAGTACAATCTAACGGAGAAATAAAATCCAAAGAACCCTTCTCATAGTTTCGTTATGTACGAATTGTCCTCGCATAATCTCTTCCATACATGTGACGGTCAGTAACACTACCAAGCATTATATTGGGAGTAAAGCGAATACCAGTCACGTAACTATGGAAGGAACAGCCAAATGGTGAATCTCAAAGACAGGGAGGCTCTTTTCGGTATTTCCCTGGAGGGATGGTCGAATCCAGTTTGGCAAGCCTGGAAACCTGTAATTGGCTAAAGGTTTTGGCTTTTTTACCAGAGGTCTTTTGAACTTACGTATTTTGACATCAGTACTTGAATATGTTTACCTCAAAATATATGTCATTTAATCCCTTATTAGTAACACAATAAACACTGTACGGCATTGTCAACTTTAACAAACTAAATATCTATACAGCTGGTGTGTCAGTCGATAATGTTTCAGCAGAATGGATTGCAGAAGGCAATGTCCAAGGTTTAAACCCCAACTGAGCCAAATATTAGCATTTCAATCCTTAAATGAAGTTCATGCACAGGCATATAGGACTATGTGATGGTGAATGATGTTAAAAAAAATTTAAACGCCCAAACATGTTGAAATGTATAGAGTGAAAAATTCAGGACACTATGGACTTAACAAATATGGTATCAGGTGAGTCAAAGTGTTTATTTTACGTCAAAATATCAATATTTTCCGCGTGAGTTGCTTTTTAAAAGATTTGTTCTTTATAATATCATTATGGCTTTTACTAATGTTTATGTTTCAAAAACAGAATTGAAATAGTTACAAGATTGTAAATAGCGTTTTAATTTTTCTCATATTTATAGGGACATCATACGAATTATATTGTGAAACATTTTTACAAGGATGATAAGCATTGATTTTAGTATAAAACTAACTTTATATACGCTACGTGAATAAAAAAAAAACATTAAATAGTCGATCGAATAATTAATTAAACTATTTCAAACTACAGTATTTGAATTCGAAACTTTATTTAGTCTAAATCAATCATCAAGACCATTTAGAAAATATTTAATTACCAAATAACAACGTTAATGAACTTAATCTATAATTAACTGTTCTTAATCCAGGATTCGAAGATAAAACATCGTTGAATGAATTTTAAAAATACTATGCCTTTTTCATTTCCAACTACTCACCTGATATAAATATATATGTGTGTATTTTAATTTTGCATTTAGGATACATGTTATGTAAGGAGCAGAATCTAGATTTCACTAGAAAATGCATATAAAATAAGATAATTTTTTTCTTTTAAGTAAGGATGGATATCATGTAGGAGAGTTCCATTGTTGGTTAATAAAGCTCTATTTATTTGAAATTATATTTGTATGTAAAGAGTATGTAATGAATGTGTATGTAAAGAGTATGTAATGTATGTGTATGTAAAGTGTATGTAATGTATGTGTATGTAAAGTGTATGTAATTTATAAGTATGTAAAGTGTGTTTAATGTATGTGTATGTAAAGTGTAGGTAATGTATGTTTATGTAAAGTGTATGTAATGTATGTGTATGTAAATTGTATGTAATGTATGTGTATGTAAAGTGTATTTAATGTATGTGTATGTACAGTGTAGGTAATGTATGTGTATGTAAAGTGTATGTAATTTGTATGTATGTAATGTGTATGTAATGTATGTGTACGTAAAGTGTATGTAATGTATGTGTTAGTAAAGAGTGTGTAATGTATGTGTATGTAATTTATGCATATGTAAATTATATGTAATGTATGTGTATGTAAAGTGTATTTAATGTATGTGTATGTAAATTGTATGTAATGTATGTGTATGTACAGTGTAGGTAATGTATGTTTATGTAAAGTGTATGTAATTTGTATGTATGTAAAGTGTATGTAATGTATGTGTAAGTAAAGAGTATGTAATGTATGTGTATGTAATTTATGCATATGTAAATTATATGTAATGTATGTGTATGTAAAGTGTATTTAATGTATGTGTATGTAAATTGTAGGTAATGTATGTGTATGTAAAGTGTATGTAATGTATATGTATGTAAATTGTATGTAATGTATATGTATGTAAATTGTATGTAATGTATGTGTATGTAAATTGTATGTAATGTATGTGTATGTAAATTTTATGTAATGTATGTGTATGTACAGTGCATTTAATGTATGTCTATGTACAGTTTATGTAATATATGTGTATGTAAATTGTATGTAATGTATGTTTTTGTAAAGTGTATGTAATGTATGTGTAAGTAGATTGTATGTAAAGTATGTGTATGTAATGTATGTGTATGTAAAGTGTATGTAATGTATGTGTATGTAAAGGGTATGTAATGTATGTGTATGTAAAGTGTATGTAATGTGTAGGTAATGTGTATGTATGTAAAGTGTATGTAATTTATGTGTATGTAAATTGTATGTAATGTATGTGTATGTACAGTGTATATAATATATGTGTATGTAAAGTGTATGCAATGTATGTGTATGTAAAGTGTATGTAGTGTATGTGTATGTAAAGTGTATGTAATGTATGTGTATGTACAGTTTATGTAATGTATGTGTATAGAAAGTGTGTGTAATGTATGTGTATGTACAGTGCATTTAATGTATTTATATGTACAGTGTATGTAATATATGTGTATGTAAAGTGTATGTAATGTATGTGTATGTACAGGGTATGTAATGTATGTGTATGTAATGTGTATGTATGTAAAGTGTATGTAATGTATGTGTATGTAAATTGTATGTAATGTATGTGTATGTACAGTGTATATAATATATGTGTATGTAAAGTGTATGTAATATATGTGTATGTAAAGTGTATGTAATATATGTGTATGTAAAGTGTATGTAATGTATGTGTATGTACAGTTTATGTAATGTAAGTGTATAGAAAGTGTATGTAATGTATGTGTATGTACAGGGTATGTAATGTATGTGTATGTATAGTGTATGTAATGTGTATGTAAAGTGTATGTGTAATGTAAAGTGTATGTAATGTATGTGTATGTAAAGTGTATGTAATGTATGTGTATGTAAAGTGTATGTAATGTATGTGTATGTAAACTGTATGTAATGTATGTGTATGTAAAGTGTATGTAATTTATGTGTATGTACAGTGTATGTAACGTATGTGTATGTAAAGTAAAACACATATTTACGATTGGTATTGAAAAAAATATCTAGTTTTATGTAAATCTTATAACATTAAACAATACAGTAAATACGTACTTTACAAAGTTTTTTAGTAAAATGTTACTCAATTGTAACAATTTTATTTTCCACTTAATTATCATAATCATATGTACCACGTTTTATATTTTCATTTATCTTACAAGTAATAAGTACAGTCATACAAATACAATCCAGCTGATTTATTGTTCCACGAAAAAATGAGCCTGTAACGTTTCAGGTAATCATATTGGATGGATAGATAATACGGTTAAATAATAAATTACATAATAATTGAATAAAGGAGTTAATAATTAGATATAACAATACAAAGTTAAAAAATTGTAGTCCTATTTAAATAGAGTAGTAATTAAATATTAGCTAATGTTAAAAGGAATGTTGATATTTAAGAATGTATACAAAATTATGGTATAGTATTTCAACAAATAATTATAGAAGCCACGTCATATTGTGGGTAGATATTAAATGAAGATATTTTCTACATAAAATATGTTGTTTACAATTACTTGTATTAAACAACGTCTGACTTAATAGTTTTCGTTTCAAGTTGACCTATTTCCTAGGAATAGCTGAGGCAAAGATAGACGACGAGATAAATTGACTTATCCAATCTAAATCTTCCAAAGGTTAATTAAATTACCTTTAATTAATAATGATTTTAGCAGTAATTAGCTTTTGCTGTGTAGTTTATATTATTTGCTACTGCTCTTAGAATTAATGATTTTAATTTGTTTAAATAGCTTCCTTAGATTTTCTTGTTCAATTTAAAAAAAATGCACCATGTGCCTGTTTTGACATCTTATTAAGAGATAAAATGATTCATATTGAAAATCTCGTGTTTTAGAATTAACAAACATTCATGTATTGTGATTTAGTAACTCAAGCACTCCATCTTAAATACCTTCTTTCTTTTGTCAAGCCAATGTGCTCTTTGTATAGTACTAAATACTTTAAACTGTTCATTAAGAAAATAACAACTATAAAGTGTTGTGGTTGCACACACCACAACTAAATATCAGATACCCATTGGTTTCTTAACCTAGTGTACTATGGGCTTAATAATAATTACTTGGGATTGTTTGTATAGAAGTTGCCAACCCTAATGTGTTGTGGTTTGCCAATACCACCACTTCAGCTCAGATATATATTCTGGTTTCTTGAGCCAATTTAATATGAGCCTTCTTCGAACTACCAAACATAATGTTTAAGGTTTGGTTACTCCAGTATTCCGTCTTAAATATATAATTTCTTTTTTGTTAAGCCAATGTACACTTGAAGTGGAGGTAAATACTCTGAACTTGTAATGTTCCATTAAAAATGTTCTTTTAATCAAAAATAGGTTTTATTTAAAATGTCTACACACCTAACGCTAGATTTGTACAGTACTCAAATTAAAATTGGTTACTAAGACAACGTAAATAAAACAAATATTTGTTCATTCAAATAAAATCATATGAATAGTAAATTGAATATTACATCTTCCCTCCCAAAATGAAGTTCATTTGTGATAATAGAATATGTATCTCATAATGTGTCTGAATTCTTTTTGGCTTCGTATTATGTTCAAAACTTTTCGGGTTTTCTGACATGGGGACTTATGAATGTTCCATTTTTATGTTGATAATTTTTCGTTTCCGTGTGATCCCCATTTTCATTTTCAGTTGATAGTGGTCTGTTTGTATTATTCTCATAACTTCTTGTTCCCAAACAATCTCATGTTGATTATGGATCTTTCCATTAATTTCCACTGTATAATAAAGTGGCCCATTTTTTCTTGTTATTTTTCCTAACATCCAATTTGATTTAGGATGTCTTTTTACCCTTACAGGTTCCAATTGTTGAAATCTTCTTTCTTTGGAATGTAAATCATGATATGATTTTTCTTTTAATTGACCTAATTCCATATTTGATGCTAAGTTTGGTTTCAAAAAGTCTAACTTTGAATTTAATATTATAACCACTAAGCCATCAGAACGTATATTTTGAGATACACATGATCTCCCTAAATTTGCTGCTTCAAGATGAAATAGGTGGTGTATTAATTTAAGGGCTTTTGATTATGACATTAAGTACTTCCCAGGAAACATTAATACTGCAGCAGATGCACTGTCCCATCTTCCCCTTTTTTCCAAAGAAAGTTCTGATTTAGAAAAGGAAGTTTCTGACATGATATGTCAAATATCAGACTTAAATCTTGATGAATTGATGGTAACACGATATTTCCTGAGGAAACAAACTTTAAGGGACATGACAACAGAAAAGGTTATTGCTTATTTATAAAGGGGATGGCCTGAAATGAAAAATATAACAGAGTACATTACATTATTATATGAGAAAAGATTCGAACTACGTTTGAAAATAAAATCATACTATGAATATTAAATTAAATATATAGGGAAGATAACAACCCTAATTTGTTGTGATTAGTTACACTGTGATTTCAGCTCATACATACGATGGTTTCTTAAGCAAATATACTCCGGGCCTAACAATAACAAAATTGAATAGTTGATGTAGAGTTACCGACCATAATACTTTTTAGTTCGGTTTGTCCATGTTCGTGAATATCTATTTTATACCATAGTTTAAAGCTGGCTAATAATAAGTTATTCTGCAAACAAATAGGTTACTTTATAAATGTATTAAGAAGTATCTATTTACATTGATATAAAATTTAACTATATAAAAAATGTTTCAAATAAACATTGTGCTTTCCAATACTCATAATTACATATTTAACTACTATTTATATATGACTAAAAAGTAAATATTCTCGTAACGACCTGATTATAGTGATATTTATAACATATAAGTCACCTCCGTTATAAGACTGTAGAAGATGCCATATTACAGTGGGTGGGATACTTTAAATTCGTATTGTCTTTATTTACATAATCCTAGGAATGAGGGGGGGGGTGCATTTCCCACCTGCAGCAACCTTTATACTTGTAGTGCTACCTTGGTAGTGCTAAATGAAAAACGACTGTCGTAACTAGTCTGTCACATTCCTTAGCTTTGTCACAGGACCTGGCTATGTCTTCTATGGAAGAGTATAACATTAGCATGTGTATATACACACTTTCCGAAATATTTCAATACAACCAAAAGTATCGAAAGCGTGTAGAAGTAGGCCTACATGTTGAAATATAAATGTCGAAAATGACATAAAATGAGCAATAAATTTTGTCGTTGACTTTTTTATGTACACTGAATTTTACGGGTCTTCAAAAGTACATGTTACCACAGTTTAATGATGTCTTTACATAATTTCTCGTATGTTTTATCATAACTTAGTATTACTTAGCTCCTTTCCCATAGTTTATGAATGGCATTTTTATAAATCTCATATTTTTTATCAAATCACTTATTATATAATATATCTAAAGTTATATAAATTAAATAGTTCTTATTTGCAAGCAAGTTGTGAATAAATCTTCAATATATTATAATAAAATAAATTCCTTATTTTCTAATAATATATTTCTTGGAGATAAATTTCACTATTTTCAAACTCAGGAATAACAATGAATACAAAAACATATCCACTTTTATTAATTTCATGATTGGTTGAGTATTCCAATAAAATATTGTATGCACAACGATGTATAATTTTACAATTCAGTGGTTCCTGTTCCAATTTGAAATGTTTGCCATAATTGATAGTAATCAACCAGAAAGCTAAATCCATCCATCGAAACTGTTAATATATGCAAATTGTCAATTTATTATATTTAGAATAATTGTAGTCATTTATATTAGTATTGAAACACACTTTATTTGCAATATAATCTTAATTATTTGTAATCATTTAGGTTTTAAACACATATTCGTAAAAAAATGCTGTTACTACATCATGATACAGTATCTCACACTTTAAAAACACACCTTTCCATAATATGAACATTTAATATAATATTTTATACAATTAACTACACTTCATTGAATGAGCGATGGATATATTATATTTACCATTTGTTTTTATTTCAGTTACATTATTTCCGTTTGCTTATACCAAAGTATATCTACTTCAATAGCAACAATCACTAACTACCTCCATTGTAATCGTGGACTGACGTCACAGGCACAGTTTCAATACAGCACCGTTGACATTCATGTAACCTGACCCAGTAAGGTGCTTTGTATGTTACTGCTTAGTTGCAGCATGCACATTTGCTAATGTTTCTTTCATAATTAAGTATATTCAATCACAATAGTATCCAAAATTAAACATGACTTTTATATATTTTTTAAATAAAACAATTTAAACCAATAAAAATTTTTTAATAGTGAGGCCTTTCGATAGCAAGGCTATCATCGTCAGACACATCACAAATAAATATGCAAAAAGTAAATAAAATTAATATAAGCTTATATAAACATATGTTTTAAAATTTTTAACTTTTGTGGCTAAATATATTATTATTATTCTAAATGGTAGTTTTATTATGAATTTGAAAGTATTATAAATTGAATATAAATTAATTGTTTATAGTTTTGAGAGTAAAATAGAATTTTGAATCGGTCCATCTTCTTGGTTTAATACATTTTCAGAATTTGCTTTGTTAATGTACCATGATTCCCATGCATTTAAATATTTTGGTGTTGTTATATGTTTTAATAACTTTAAATTGTTTTTTATAATACTATGGCCAGTGTTTTTTTTCTTCCCTATTAAATTTTAGGTCTGAAAATTGTTCTTGAAATCTTTTTTTAATTTTCCTTTTTGTTTGGCCTATGTATTTGCTGTTACAGTCATTGCAGTTTATTTCATAAATTCCTGATTTATTTTCGTCTTTATTTATTCTCAGTATCTTTTGAATTTTTTATTTATTTTTCAAATTATTTTTAGTTTTATATGATATATTTATATTTGTGTGTTTTTTAAATTTTTTTGATAGAATTTGAATATTTTGTCCATGTTATACTATTCCAATTATTATTTTTTTCTTTTATTGGTATAAGTTTTGTTTATGATTTTTTCTCTTGCTTCTTTTTCGCTTTTTTTAACATACAATCTATTAAATTGGTATCATATCCATTGAAAATTGCCACACGTTTGATATAATTTAGTTCTTTTTTGAATTTTTCTTCTGATAGAGGTGTATTTAGTAATCTAAAAATAAGAGAATGGAATACAGCTCTCTTTTGTGCTGGTGGATGATTGGAGTCATTTATTATGTATCGATCAGTATGCGTGGGTTTACGGTATATATCAAATTCAAGTTCCTTAGAAGTTGTGTTTCTAATGACTAATAAGTCTAAAAATGGAAGTGAATGATTATATTCAATTTCATGCGTAAATTTTATGCTGGAGTTAAATGAATTTAACAGATTTATAAAATTTTGAAGGTTTTCATTTTTGTTAAACACTGCAAAAATGTCGTCAACATAACGAATCCAAACTCTAGGGAAGTATGACAGTGATTCTTTTACTAAATTTTCAAAGTGGCTCATGAATATGTTTGCTATGAAGCAAGAAAGAGGATTTCTCATGGCTGTTCCATCTATTTGGGAGTAAAATAAGTTTTTAAACTGAAAAGTGTTTTGATTCATGCATAGATTAATAAGTAGCATGTATTCTTCAATTTCTTTACTTGTCAAATGACAAGCTTGAAGCCAATCTTGAATGAGGAGGATGGTTGTTTTCATAGGTACATTGGGGTATAGTGAAGTGACATCAAATGATATTAAGTATTCGTCATCTTCAATTTTGGTATTTTTTATTAAATTTAAAAATGCATATCTATTTTTTACTGAGAATGAAGGGAATTGCGGTAGTTCTGCTAGCCTGTTCTGTAACCATTTAGATAGTAAATATGTTGGAGAGTTAATGGAGGCAACAATAGGTCTCATTTCTTTTCCAGGTTTGTGGACTTTTGGTAAACAATATAATTTTGAAATTATATTTTTATATATAATTCCATATAAGCTTATATAAACATATAATTATAAATTATATGTCTATATAAGCTTATAATAATTTTATTTACTTTTTGTATATTTATTTGTGATGTGTCTGACAATGATAGCCTTGCTATCAAAAGGCCTCACTATTAAAAAGTTTTTATTGGTTTAAATTGTTTTATTTAAAAAATTATATACAGAAAACCAATACAGCTCCATCTTCAACATATGACTTTTATAATATACTTTTCTTTACTTCTTCTACTTAAAATCTTATATTTCTTATTAACATTTACAAGTATGTATAGTTTAAAGTACTAAAATTTACAGCAATGTATAGTACACAGTACTAAATAGATCCATAGATACGTCATATCCATATAAATAGGTTATTGGACAGCCCTGCATGCTTCACGTTTCCTCCCCATCATTAGCTCGTGTAACTTTGTTGTTTTCCTTCACAATATAAGTGAACATTACACACAAATGTATAACAATATAAGTACACTTTTTATGGCGATCTATTTCAGTAAACTATGTTTATCATCAGATAAGAGTAATTCACTAAAGAACTGAGGAAGAGAAATCAGTATCAGACGTATAATCCGACAGAAAATTGGATGAACACTGCGTAACAGTTCGGATTTCACGTAAAGCTCTAGCCCTCAAAGGTGTCTTGGTAATAGGAACATTAATTTTTAAGAAACAGTTATTTCAGCTAGTAACAATTACTACAGTGCTTTATATACAATCATCACACATATTCGGCGATCAACGTCTTATTGTGAAACATAAAGACAAATTTGTATGGTTTGATCAATAATCCTGATTCACTTATTTTAATAAGTAACTACGTATAGTAAAATTACGATAGACACATATTTATATTCGTTTGGTATTTATCTGTTTGTACATAAAATGTTTATTAACCTTTAAATTCGTAAGATTATATTTATAATTTGCATATACTATTGTATATATCTAATATACATAGTGTGCATTAATCTAAATCATTAATTGTTTATATAAAAATTTTTAGGGTAAGGTAAAAGAATCTTCAGCGAGCATTTGATATTTTTCACATAGGAAAATTAACTAAGCAACATAAAAGAGTCTTAAAAAATCAGACCATCAATTTCGCAAGCAATGGGGTGTTACTATCCCCTATCCTGTAACGGCCTTTAATCGAAAGTCATTGGCTTTCAGTCAGCACTCAATGTGTTAACGCCTACTGGGAAACGCTAATTCCAACAACAAAAACTGATTTAATATTGACACTGAGTTGTTATTAGTTTGGTTTATACGTTATTTGTAAATTACTTTCATAATTATTTTTATATATAAATGTTTTCAATATATTACTGCAATAAATTCAGTCGCGATATCACTATCAAAATACAACATATAAAATAAATATTTAATTTTTTCTTTATTTACAAGGAATACCAACTCATTACCCGTCAACCAACCCATTCCCCATAAACTAATATATTGATGTTTGCGGGAAACTTATCAGACAGAGTAAGGGAGAGAACTACTACAGAATAAGATAAATATTAAAGATAAAAACCAACAGACAAGGCCAGGACTCGAACCTGTCCAATTTCTAATTCAAACTCAAGATCCTGACGTCTTAGACAGCTCGACCACTTGCTATCCTGGTTGAAATAGTTTTGATGGAATAGCTAAAAAATAAATTCCTTAGAATAAACATTAATGTAATATTTATAATTATATTTCATTAGCCACTTTGTACTATGTCATATTTGACTATAACTTATTGAATACTGTAATTTTAAAGCTCTAAGAATATAAAAACCAAAATATTTGGAATCAAACAACTAAGCTATTCTACACGTTTCGTTTCATTCGTTAAATGTTCCACAAAACTGCAGTGGTTGGAGCATTGTTAAATGTTTTCATAAATCCTTGCTGAACATTTTGATTCTCGTTCTAAACTAACAGAAGATTAAATATGGGAATGCCAAGAAGTACAACATAGTTAATACAATTAAATACATAAATAAATCACCGGAATATTTACGTAAACAGTAACCATGAATTGACTTTTTTTAATCCACAAACATTCTATCAATAAAACATTTTATTTTATTTAATACTGGTTTTTCTTATGTTCTCAAAAATGTTAAAGTTAAACGTAACATTGTTATATTTGTATGACATATTGTAATTATTCGTTAAATAGTTCAAACAATAAATAAACAAAGAGATAAACTAAATGCATAATAAACAAAAATAATTCATTTAAAACCAAATATTACAATAATAAGGATTTTAAAACCAGCATAAAATAGTATTCCACCTCTTTACTAATTAATTAAAAAATAAATAACAGAATAGATCAAATTGGTCAGATTGGAAGGAGCAGGTCAAATACTGGAACCTTGGCGTGGTGATATTTCAGTCTGTTTGTGAGTGATATTTCAGTCTGTTTGTGAGTGATATTTCAGTATGTTACACACTAAGTGTGACTTCAAATAGGGTGTGTACTGCGTTATACAATTGATTTTTGATCAGCCAGTTTTAAGGCTGTCTCTTTGAAGTGTGATATTTCAGTCTGTTTGCTATTGGTTCTCTGTAAAAGAGAGCAACCCTCACTTCAAACATCAGACGCATCCATAAATACAGTGGTATTGACACACCCACACAACCAAACACGTACAGTGGTATTGACCCATCAAACCACACATACAGTGCTATTAACCCATCAACCCAAGCACGTACAATGTACTTACCCATCAACTAGCCCCTACACATATTGTAGTACTGACTCACCCACCCACCCAAACACTTACAGTGGTATTGACTCATCCAACCATACACATACGGTAATATTGACCCATCAACCCAAGCACGTACGATGTAATTACCCACCAACCAACCCCTACACATATTGTGGTATTGACTCACCTACCCATCCTAACACGTACAGTGGTATTAATACTAATGTACAAACTGGTGTACCAATTATTTCGGAAACATTATTGAATATTTCTGAAACATCTTGGTTCATCTTGTTGAAAGATATCTGTAAGGATATTGATAGTTTAGTGTTTATGTTAGTATTTTGATATATCTTTAATGAAGATCTGTATAAAATCATAAAGGCTGATAGCCTCTCATTACGCTTAGGTTATCTCTTTAAAAGAAAGAGATAATTTACAAGTGTCTAAACATAACAACTATAAATATTTCTAATATTATCTTTAGGTGTAAGTTTCCTAATTATATGTAATAAAAAGTGTCAGTTAGTTTTTAGTTAAATGATGCTTCCTAAGTTACTTTCCTTTAAGAATAATTGTAAGAAAAGCAGATCATTTGAAAAAGTTTGAATATTTTTTCCTTATACTTTTTCTTTAGCAGTGGAAAAATAACGAATAATTCACAAATGTTTTTCAAAACAAGTAATTTTTGTTAATCCAATGCTTGCAACAATACTTTTATAAACTATGTTTTTAAAATTAATTATGTAAATTTGTTTTCAGTATATTATATTCTTAATTTTGTAAAATCGTTGACTGAAACAACCACTAGACCACTAGAGATCTAAAAGGAAGTGTCAGTAATTGGTTGAGCATTTCTTTTCATAACTCTAAATGTATTTCATACATAAGTCCAATACATTCCGCATAAGTTGAACATTGGACATAAATCACTAATTAATAGTCATATCTATCAGTGTTAAGGTAAATGAAAAACGTGGAACGTTGTTACCACAAAAAGAGTTAACGTTGCTGCTCTCCTTGAGTGATTTTATTTTTTTCGCTCCTTAAAAATGGACTGATAAATTGTCAGTATTATCAACCTACGCCAAAGCACTACTTAACTTAAACCTATGATAGTAATAAATAATGTAGGAGGTGATACCACAAAAAGAGTTAATGCTGCTTGATCTTGAAGTGATGAATAGCTGTAACGACCCAGAAGGAAGGGGTTTCTGACTTACAAAATTATCAACCTATGGCAATGCAGTTCCTAACATAAATATATATTTTTATTGTAGGTAATTAATTATTTAGCAATTAATTGTTTACTAGAATAAGAATTATCTGAATAGGTAATTGATATAAATTAAAGAATAATTCATGACTTTAACTATGTAGATATTGAGGGATGATTTCTGACTTGTAAGCTTTATCAACCTATTAACAAGGTTCTTAAAATGTAATTGTGTTCTAACATTTATTACACACAGAATAGTTTAGATTAATCATATTTTTATTTCACAGCAATGCATATTTTATAAATAAAAGAGTCAGCTGGGTGCCTTAATATTCTTGCTATTACAGAAATCACCTTCATTTGCGTATGTCATAAACAATCACAATACCAAATATTTAAAAGCTGAAGATAACCAGTCATGCAATATGGACATTAAAATCGTAATTTAAAAACATAAAGAACAACGAAAGGTAAACTGTCAGTTAGCAGACTAATTTTGTTAATCAGCATCTAGCATGGCTGTTCCTTAGATATGAGGGTGAAAGATCCCGTCCCGGCACCTGTAGGTAGTAATGACCCACCTACCAGTACACGTTTAAGGTTAAGTGGTAGAGAGGACTGTGTAGTACTAACCTCGCCTTACTTCAAAATACTTCAAAATAAAGTCGTTTTTCATCTTCAACTTCTTCTTCATCTGCATCTGCATCCCCATCCCCATCTCCATCTCCACCCCATCCCATCCTCATCCCCATCTCCATCTCCATCTCCGTCTCCATATATATATATATATCCATTTCCATCCCATAACATCCCCATCTCCATCTCCATCCCATCCTCATCCCCATCCCCATCCCTATCCCCATCCCCATTCCATTCCCATTCCCATCCTCATCTCCATCTGCATCTGCATCTCAATCTCCATTTCTATTTTCATCCCCATATCCACTTCCATCTCCATCTCCATCCCCATCTCCATCTCCATCTCCATCCTCATCTCCATCTCCATATCCATCTCCATTTCCATCTCCATCTCCATCTCCATCTCCACCTCCATCTCCATCCCCATCCCCATCCCCATCCTCATCCTCATCCTCATCCTCATCCACATCTTCATCTTAGAAAGAGAACTATGAATATCTTTCTACAATAATTACACGTTTGAATCCTAAATGTAATGCCATTACCTTTAACACATTTGAAAGTGTTTAGTATATAGTTTTTACTTTTATTATATGAATTCTTTTCAATTTTGTACATTTACAAAAATTTACTATGTATTTTTTTGCATACTGAAAGCAATTGAACGCACAAAATTATTTAGATCCTCGTTTGAAAGTTTTCTTAACTTAATTTTAAGTTTTTAAACGTATTGAAAAAGTATACAAAAAACAATTATTTGTTCAAATTATAGTAATATATTTTACAAACAAACTTCATTAATTAATTGAGTGAATAGTTTTTTAGTAATGAGGAAAATTAAAGTCACTAGATAACTTTGATTATTAATTAAATACTTGCTAAAAGTTTGGCTGGTCAAAAGTACAAGGGGTTCAATATAAACATGTTTCATTAAATATAAATAAAATTATGACAAAGAAGGTCTTTGCTTGTCCGAAATATTTATAACTCAAGCACAATAATTATTTATAATACGCTTTATAATTAACTCTTATAGCGTATGATTACGTTATAGGAAAATACATTAATGTTATTAAAAGTGTTGATATGATATAATAAGTGAAAGTAACAATTAGAAGTCACGTCATAATCAAGGACACTGTGTTAATATTATGTCTTTGTTAATGGTTATTCTATCTCTTTGATGCTTATTAAAATGTTATTTTAATGATCATGACATACAAAGAACAAGACGTTTTAAGATTTTAATCATATCCTGTATAAAAATTACACACAAACAGTTTCATTTTGTAAAGATTTTTTGTTTATATATTATTTATAATATACAAAGTTTTACCTGTACCATAATTTAGCTGTAGCTAAAATACTTTTTTGGTTTAATTTGAAAATATATAAGAAATTTAGTTAACATATTGATATTCTTTAAGTGGATATTTTAAAAGCATTTAAACTTATTTTTTAGCATTATCAAGTAAAATAAAAATGTCTGTTTAATACATGTTAATAAATAACTTTGATCAATTTGTAAGTACAAATTAAATGTATAAATAATAACAAAAACCTTAAAATTAATATTTGAAATATCTCCAAATAATGTCCAATCATAAAATGCTCTCATTTGGAAATAATAATTTTTTTTAATGTTATAAAAAAATGCGGAAGAACTCAAAAGAGTGTATTACTTAAATAATATTTAGAACTAATAATATTTTATAGAAATTTGTCAATATAATAATTATGTACTAAAGTAATATAAATTTATTACGAATGTACAAAAATAGTTGTACACATGTTAAACTAGAATTTATCTTATAGAACTATATTTTTTCGAATTGTATTTAATAATATGCATATATATTTAAAACACTTAATTTAAGGCTTAATTATGAAGTTCTTATATGTCGATGACTATATCAGAGTGAAAGGGGTAGAGGAGGGGGCTAAGAGTGTTTACTACCGTTTTGCAGCTATTCAATGAATACTCTTGTTTCTACTATTGAATAGGTATTGTGTTATATATAACCTTGGAACTTGTGGTATTTTATACTTTTAGGAAACAGGGTTAAGGTGTTTTCATCTTTGATATAATATCAATACTATATTGAAACTAAAACTAACAACGAATAATAATAACAAAGAGAATTGTTGAGCATACATTTTTAAAACCAACTAAAGAACGAGGTTTTACCAACTACGTGTTGTATAAAAACACACGTATGTTCTGACTATGACGTCAGCAAGCCAAGCGTTGATCCACTTTGCTAATTAGCTCATAAGTGTCGCAAATTCATCGACTTACTTTTATATTTAGTGACTTTTTTTCAGTACGTGTTCTCGTTCATATTTCGTATTCCAATTAAATGTACTGGGTTTCACTGGATGTTTAAAAGTAGGCTACATTTAATCAGGTCTTTAAAAGGAAATCACGTCACTTTTAATAGGTTTAAAGTTTATGTATTAAACATATATTTGCAATAACAAATAATGTTATATGATAAATTACAACAAACAAAAAACATTAATTGTTTTAATTGGCATTATATCAAAAGGTACATCGACTCTAACTATTGAACTTTAAAGATCTGACTAATATTTATCTATCACTGTGTAAGAATGTATTTCCAAACACCTACAATAAGGATGACGTGGTCATTCCTTTTAGGCATCAACATTTAATATAATACAAATTACTTTCATCAGCTGATTGATAGAGATTCACAGTATGTACTAGTTATTATTAGGCAGCTATATCATCGTAGGGTTTTTGTTAAAAATTGTTTTATCATCAAACGTGAAATTATATTTTATTGTACAATATACAGTAGTCTTTACATATACAATAAAACAAGAGAATATTCCCGTTATTCAGTTATTATAAAATCGATATAGTATTATATTAGAAGTAGATCGTAAGGATGTTTATAAATATAAATAATACACAAATTACAAACAAAATTATTTCTTTTCGTTGCTCTTTAAACATGGAAAATAAAATTATATTAACGGAAATGCTATTATATAGATTTGAGCTATTTATTACATTAGCCAATGTTATCTGTAAAGAAACTACATAAAACAACGTTACGGCAAGTGTCTTGTAATGAAGCATCGTTTAATCCTTTACGTTTTAACAGCTGTACTTAAAGTGGTCAAACTGGGCATGTTAATTTTAATTTTACATATAATATAAACTATAGGTCCCTTAATAAACATACCTGAAGACTTTTACTCTTTAAAATAAGTATTTATCATTAGTTTGAAGTATCTCACGCAACTTTACGCAAAATACCGTAACGTTGTTTTATGTATTTTCTTAACAGATAACATTGGCTAATTTAATAAATAGCTCATGTCTACAGAAATGGAATATTTGTTAAGATAGTTTTATCGTTTATGTTTAAAGAGTAATGAAAAGGAATAAATTTGTAATTTGTGTATTGGTTTATATTATTAAACATCCATATGACTTACTTCTAATATAATACTATATCTATTTAATAATAACTGAATAATGTGAATATGGTCTTGTTCTATTGTATATGCAAAGACTATAGTGTATAACAAAATATAATTTCACGTTTGCTGGTAAAACAATATTTAACGAAAAACCTTACGATGACATAGCTGCTTTATAATGACTAGTAAATACTGTAGAATCACTTTCGATCAGCTGATGAAAGTAATTTGTATTATATTAAATGTTGATGCCTTAGACGAATGACCACGTCATCCTTATTGTAGCTGTTTAGAAATACATTCTTACACAGTGATAGCTTAGCTTACTATTGGCCAGATTAAGCTTACTAGCTTAATATTGGCCAGATCTTTAAAGTTCAATAGTTAGAGTTGATATAACTTTTGATAGAATGACAAATATCAAAACAATAAAATATTATAAGCGTTGAAACTTACAACAAATAGTAAATTAGTATTAAGCTTAATATGAAGAATATCTTATTGATATAACAGATTTTCGTTTTATTTATTATATAACATTATTTGTCATTGTAAATATAAGTTTAAACACTACATCAACTTTAAACCTAACAAGACTGATGTGATTCCTTTCTAATATACCTTCACCAAATGTTTATCAGAGGAAAATCCAGGTTTACAATAAATGGTCAGTGACACATGTTAGAAAAAGCTCTGACCTGCTTTCCTACTGGTTTAAAAATAAACATTGAATATTATCCCTAACTGTTAAATATTACACTAAACCATGCCTAGCCGTACCGCGGTTAGTTTATTGTCCAGCTAAAACATAACTAGGACACTTAAAATATTTGATCTACTTATAATGAAAATAAAACTGTATTTTCAAAATTATTTTTGTAGTACATAAATCTTTAAGTCATGGTGGTGATTGTGGAAGAGAGTAAAGAACAAAATATAAATAAAAAATTAATATTTTTGTTGATTTTTACCAAAGAGTGTTAAAGAGACCTAGTTTATAACATAAGTTTTTAACAGACTATATACAGCATAATAACAGAATATTTTTAACATTTTCGCTTATTAGACTTACTTTTTTATTTTACTTTGATAGCCCACTTTAAATTCAACTAATATTTACTAAATAATGTTAGGTTTACCACATAATGTATATGAATGTTTTATATTTCTTATAAATTTTAAACTGAACTAGCAACTAGGATTTTTTAATGTTATTGCCATGTTTTGTATAGTGTGTATTGCAGTTATTTCATTTTAATAAATAAGTTTTAAAACCATATTTGATGGGATGCAATAAATATCATATAGCATAAAGTACTAAGTAGATTCCAATAATTTTATTGGTTAATGTTGTGTTCACATATTAATTTAAAACAATTCAACTAACAAATGGAAATAGTCAAATATATGACTGTAAACCTTTAAAAATTATAATAATAATAATAACCATATTAACAAGTCAAACAATTATGATAATTATAATGTCTTGATTCCTAACATCAATATAGTTAAAATAAAAGAAGATGAAGCTTGAAGACATTATTTTTATATATTATTGGTATCTATTTTGGGTGTAAGGTTTCATCCGATATGTAGTATATTACCGGGCTAAGAGTCACGTAGCACTTCGATGAGTCCTTGAGTTACACCATCGTAAAACAACGTTCAGTAGTGTCTGGAGTGGTTGTAAGAGCTTGTCCGTTCTCCAGTTAATTGCCTGGATAAAGTCACGTAGCACCTCTATGAGTGCTGAGCGACACCAGCGCAAAACAAGTTTTCTAAGGTCCCAAGTGGTTGTAACAAGTCGTCATTTCTCCAGTTAATTGTCTGGGTAAGTTCACGTAGCACTTCGATGAGTTACACTAGCGTAAAACACATTTTGCTAGTGTCTCGAGTGGTTTGTAACAGGTCGTTATTTCTCCAGTTGATTTCCTGGATAAGGTCACGTAGCACTTCGATGAGTTACACTAGCGTAAAACAGGTTTTGCTAATGTCTCGAGTGGCTGTAACAGGTTCTACGTTCTCCAATTAATTGCCCGGATATGGTCACGTAGCACTTCGATGAGTTACCCTAGCGGAAAACATCTTTTGCTAGTATCTAAAGTGGTTGTAACATCTTGTACGTTATCCAGTTAATTGACTGGATACGTTCACGTAGGATTTCAATTTGTGCTGGCTCACTCAATAGTAAAACATGTTTGCTAATCAAGTGAGATAAGGGGCTTGTATATTTTCCAGTTAATTGCAAGGATAGGGTCATGTAGAACTTCATTGTGTACCTTTTTATCTTAGACAATATGTTCATAAATGTCTTAAGTTGTGGTGTGGACCTGACCGTTTATCAACGATTGCCTAGATAATGGTCACGAAGCACTTTTTAAGCAAGATTTACGTCTGTCTATAGAAGTTCAAATGGGATGTACAATCTCCACTTGACTAACTGGCTAAAGTGAAATCTAAGAATTGTTTCCTAGCCACATTAAAAAGGAATAGGGTATAAATGTTAAATTTGTTCCCCCAAAGTACGAAAATATGCTTTAACATTAATCATCTAGAGAAAAAACAGGGTTTACATGTATTTCTTGCAATAATGCGATACTTATTTTTAAACATTAATAAGGTGAATTAAATACAAACATAATATATAGTTAGTATTAAGTCAGGGCTATTTTGAAATTTCGTTTGCATTTATTATGAAGAACAAATTATGCATGAAGACGAAATCCTTTAAGTTAAGTTTAATTAAATATGGACATTATAAATTTATGATCTTAATATTTATATATGTTATAAATATATTCTAAACGTGGTTCCAATTTAAGAGTGGAATCAAAAATAACAATGGAGGATAACGATAATGTAATACTAGTATACTACGCGTACAAATGTTAACTAACAAAAAAAATTACACTAACTATTACATTTCTAAAACAAGAAAAAAATTTAACTCACTGCACTGCATCGTTGAAATAAATTAGACTTAAATAAACATCGATTCTCGTAGGACTATACAAAAAGTATCTAGTTGCTAACTCCACACTAGAAAATATTTTGTTTTTTAACACATTTAATGTATTTCACTATGTCTTTTGAAAACTAAATTTTACCAAATTTAGTCACTTAAGTTAATAGATACTAAAATTTGGTAAAATAATAGGATGTAAAAAATGTTTATAAGCAACAAAATATATTGTTTTGTACTGTACAATAATAACTATAAGTGGTAGTTTTGACACTTATATTTTAATAAAGGAAAAAAAATATTTGACTGTGTTCTTAATAAATTTGACTAAAGTAAGCACCTTTGGTAAACCTATGTAGTGTATGTTATTAGGGTAGATGTTGTAGCTGGAACAACATAGTAAGCAATAACAACATACTGGACATGTAACAAGGTGTAGAAGGGTGGGGGACGTCTAGGCCGTGACAAGCTAAGCACTCGACAAATTACGGTGGCCTCATTACTCTAACAAGCCTCCTGTTGTTACTTCTGACGAAAAATATTCTTGAACTTAGAATCTTAAAAATACACAACTTCATCAATGTTACTAAGTAGAATGGGTGGGAGAGCCAATACATACGTGTTTTTATTGCATATTTTATTTAAGTGAGTGAAGAACTCATCAATTAGTACTAAATATAGTTCAAGGAAAGCATCGACACTTATCTCCTTTTGGCAAGTATTAGAGACTCCTTCTTCAAAGACATCATTGCGAGGATATTGAACTCACTCCTCAAATATCAGTTGATGAGTAGATTAATTTTACAAAAACATTGTTTTTATATAGTCTGTTATACCTTATCTGATTAATTATACAAATAAATAAATATAAATGGATGCCATTTGAAAAATAATTCTTATTATGTAAAACAAAGTTCAATTATGTGGCAATTCGCATATTTGTATAGACTGCACACCCACCCACTTAAACACGGCTATTGATTAAAAATGATCACTCCCAAATCACTCGCCTGCCCAAACAGAACTGTACAGAAGTATACACCCTCCCTCCCACAAATACAAGTACTGTAGTATGGACCCTCCCACCCATTTATAAACGTACAGTGCTATCGAACACGCCAAATACCCGTATAGATGTATTAACCTATTACCCTTCCAAACTCGTGCATTGTATTGACAAAAAACCAACCCATAAATGTACAACAAATTTACCCTCCCACCAAACTAAATAGATACAGTGGTATTGAACATGCCAATTACCCTTATAGATGCAGCTGTATTTAACCTATCACCCTTCCAAACTCGTGCATCGTATTGACTTAACAAACCAACCCATAAATTTACAACAAATTGACCCTCCCACCCAACTAAATAGATAAGTTGGTATTGACGTAACTGCCCACATAATCACTTAAATTACTACAAACGCTCTCATCTATAACATACCTGTCATATCCATGCATTCACGTACAACTGTATTGACCCTCTCTCCTACAAATATATGTAAAGTGGTATTTACCCTTTAGCCCACACATACACAAACAGTGTCATAGACCGTATTGCCACCTATACTAGTACAATAGTATTGATCCTTCCACCCGTGCTCATAGTATGGGTCTACGTACAGTTGTGTCTAGACAATTCATTTACTTTTATTAAATTAGATATTTCTTTGATATATTTTAAATTAACTAATATACATTTTAATAGATTTTACTAACCAAGGAAAAGAAAATATTGTTTAAATAATAGCTAAATAAGTTCTTATATGAAGTATAGAATGTATTGTTAGGCACTTTAAGGAGCATCACATAAAATGGTAAGCATTCCCATCTTTATTTGATCCCTATTCTATGTAAAGCATGACCAAATACATGGTGATTTATCCTGCCACTCCTCAATATGGGGTTGAGTCTTTGTGGTCTTACGCTTCAATATTCTTGTTGAAGTCACCAAGAAATATTTGAAGCTTTGCGTTTTAAGGCTTCCTAGATAATGAAATATTTGACTTTGGAACCATCCATTCATTTACATGTTATTGTATTTCGAATAGGTTATTTTTTATAATAATTTACATTAACGTTTTTAATGTCACTTTCTTTATATTATTTATGTATTTTTACTCAGTACTACAAATATTTTAAATAAAATATAGACAAATAAGTCCTTTGTAAAACTAAATATAGAAAGCATGACAATATTACTTAACTGTTTACAGGACATGGAAATTATGATATACAAGTAGCAAATTACTTAATGAAATAGGAATTTCAAATGAGTAATTTCAATAAATTTTTAAAATACATTATTTTGTAGATAAGTATTAATAGTTATTTTTATTTTATAAGTAAGTCATATACAGGGATAAATGTGTACTTAAGGAACATAAAACTGATTTTTCGCATTTGTTTTTTATTTGAAATAATTGGTACAGTTACTTGGCTATTTTATTTATATATACTTTATGTCCAATCTAATATAAAATGTACTTAAAACTTTGTATTCATTAAATCTTTTAAAAAAATACAACATTTGTTTAAGTTAACTATACTATGACTATTTAATTTGGTTTGTGCTACCTTTTCATGTTACCATGTTTAAAGTTCTACCAAAACGACAACCATCATTTTATGTAGAATATTTCTTATGTTTAATTTTTATAAAAAGAGGTCCCTCTTGCTTCTACACTCCATCGATCTTCCAACAGTGGCCAATGTTACTGACCAGTTTAAGTCTTAAGTGTCCAAAACAGATGTGAGGGCCAAACATGCAACGCTCGATTGAGGTCTCACAATCTAAACTAGCTGAGTGTAGATTTACCCATAAAGTAAAAATATTACATTCATTGTTTAGCAACCTTATGAATCTGTCATAATTGTTATAAAAATGTATGTAGCTTTTATAGTATGATTGCAATGCTACCACTTCTGACCATTGAACACATACTTCAAATCATAGCCAAACAAATTGACATCTTGAACGTAAATTATAATTTCAAACTCTTATACACACAACTACCTCCTAACCAGCTGGTGTTATGCATTCTTTACAATATGACAAATCGGTTATACCAAAACAAGGTAGTAAGTTTAGTAAATTTAACTGTACAAAGGCTTCTTCTTCACCTAGATGTGGAAACTTCAACACCACCTTGAGAGCCATGAGAAGAACTTCCTCTGGATGGCCTCGACAGCTGAAACAAGTGTATACAACTAGACCTCTATTTGAAATTACAGTCTAGAGGTAATAATCAGTTCACAGTGATATAAAAGTGAATAACCAACTAGTTTTACTTGTAGTGATTCACTGCGGTGCAGTGGCATGAGTTACGTGATATAATGTGCCTAGACAGTATATATATATATATATATATATATATATATATATATATATATATATATATATATATATATATATATATATATATACTATTCAAACTGCCATTTATACTGTATCAAAATTACAAAACAAATAATTGTTTCATAATTTTCAGCAACATATTACAGTTTCATGGCAATATGTTTACTAACAATTTTGAACTTGAGTATTCGATTAAGTAAAGATGTGAGGATTTGACTATGGTCGTAATATCAGGCAATGTACATGAGGATTGGACCATGGACAGAAGGATTGGACTATGGATGTGAGGATCGGACTATGGTCATGGGAATTGGACTATGGGCGTGAGAAGTGGACCATCAACGAATTTCACTATAGAAGAGAGGATTTTACTTTGGATGTGAGGAATAGACTACAGAAGTAAGATCGGACTATGGACATTGAAGCAAGGACAATGGAAGTAAGGATTGGACTAGGGACCTGCTGTTTGTACTATAAATACCTTGAAAAACTTATTTTGAAATATATGATACTGTTCTTCTCAGATTTGTTCATATATTGTGTTTTAATTATTTTATAATACAGTTTAAGTCATTTGATAAACATCAAATTAAATAAAAATTTTAATGTCTTTATTTTATTATATATCAAATATAATAATGTTTAAATAATACATTCATGTCACTTTATTAATTCATTAAAATAATATAAAAAATTCCAATTTAAAATTACAATATGACTAATACAAATGCATGAAATAATAATTTAAAGTCATCTTCTGTAAAAAAACTAACATTATTTTAAAATAAGCCAAATTAAAGAACATTTATTAGTGTGCAAGGATTGTTGTACTCTGTGAATAGCTTCACTAGTATGAAATATTTTTGGAATGTAATCTTAAATGAGTAATTGCTATCTTTGAAAAAAGACACAATACTCTCCCAGTGAAAAATATCCAATATCTTTAAGGGACAGGACAAACTTTTAATCCTCCGATGGACGCCTTATTGTAACAATAATCCTCAATTACTCTACGTGATTGTATGGGATCGGGTCCTGAAGGATTGTTTTATTTACTATATATGAACATTTTTATATTATGTTAAATATGTAATATTTATCAAACCTTTTTAAATATATTTATAAATTAATTTAAATTAGGTATTGTACTAATGTTAAACACAAATGTATTAAAATACTATCTGTTTACTATCTTCTTAAGGGTGTTCATCCAGGTTCCTAGTTGAATTCAGTTCTAGAATTTACGCAAATGACGCTAGAAGTAGCAAAGAGCCTGCCTCACTAACACACATAGAACGTGTTTTCCTCCCCTATCTTTCCTTCACTGTCCCCTTCTGCCTGTCTCACAAATTGTACAAAACTACACAATTCCCTCTTTATATCAAACTCTAGTGATGGAATTTTTATAAATTAATCTACTCTTTCACCCAAAGATAATAGTACAAATTTCTACTCAAAATATTTACGTATTACATTTATAGATTAAATATTTGATTAAACTTAAAAGAATGTATTGTTTAGGTTAGAAGTTACTCTAGATTGGCATGTAATTTTTTTATAATATATTCTCAAAACAATAATTCAATATTTCCTTTTTTAGGTTATGTACCTAGAAAGGCTAAAAAAAGGCTTTAAGTAAAATTATATCCTTAAGGATTTTTATAATTATTTTAAACATATCTCTTACTTAAAGGAATAGAAACAACTTTATTCAATTAAAAATTTTAATAATTTGTAATTGAACAGTCTTAACAATGGAGATGCAATATATAGCATAAATATAATAAATTCAATTTCTATAACTATTATATTTAATTCTCTAATTTTGTAAAAAACTTATCTTATACAGTATACAATACTATTAACTTTACGTTTGATCAAGTTACTTCAATTTCTTTTGTTAGAGGGGAAAATGTAATGTTCTTTTTTGTAGAGATTAATGGTTGAAACAGGTTTATTAGGAAGTAAATTTATTTATTATAAGTAGTATTGTGCATGAATATTTGACCGGAAGCATACAAATAATAAATGACCTTTTACATTTATATCGTACGAATCCATCTCCTTTTATTAAATTTTTATATTAGGAATAAAAATACTTCCTAAATTAAAAACATAACAGGGAACAATAGGACAATAGAAAAAAACCAATTATAAATACACCTAATAAAGTAATTAATTTTTTTGTATTATGTATTTTTGCCTAGCTATAATTTTGCCTATTACTATACTTGAAAAAAAAGAGTTTAAATTAAACTACTATATTAAAAGTACTATATTACATAGCACAACGAGATACTAATGTTATGTATACGAGCTTTGTTATATTTCCAGTTATATATACGGTGTTATATAAGTTATCGTAACTAGCTCTCTATTTAAGTTTTATGTCAAAGTAAATAACTATTTAACCCTTTGTGATAATGTGTTTTGTATGTCTAATGTATAAATTAATGTATTTAACTAATGTTCACTATAAAACAGTGAAGCTTTTATCTTGTAACAACTAACAAAATTTTTGTCTAAACAATAAATAAAAAAGTTACTAAAAAATATAAAAACAAGTTATGGAATACAATAGATTTATGTAATGTTAGGGATATCAATAAAAGGTCAGCCAAAAAACCATTCAACTTCTACAGGTACCAGCAATATAGGTGGGCAGTTAAGATTATGATTTTCTGTAAGTACCGCCGTGAGAGGGATACACTAATAAGTGGAAGTGAGATAGAAAACTTATCTTCCCCTACTGTATAATTTCATATAAAATTTTTCATAGCAACCTGAAAAATGGTAAGCTGTGTGCTGGTAGTGCAGTAGAAAGCTCAAATTTCTACATCATTAGTAGTAGAAACTATTGGAGAACATTTCAATTATATTAATTTTTGATATTTAAATAACTATTAATAATAGCAATAAAACAATTTAAAAATAATAACGTAACAAATTTTGTTTGTAAATTGTAAACCTAGGTTAGGTTAGGTTTTCTTTTCAATTAAACCCTACTACGAATGTTAAAACTTCAAAGCGGAAGTTAGTCATGCCCATGATGTACGTATTCTGAGCGTTTGAACGGTAACTCTACACTCTCAAACCCCTATATGCGATAAATACAACAGCGGGACCCTTTCTGTAAGGCCCTGCTACATTTCAGGTGAAGTAATCAATATACCCCTCAAAACTGTTTAAAAGAAATCCAAATGAAATTTTACCAGTAAAATGTTTCCACTAACATCTCACTGGTAAACCATTCTACTTTATGACGGCCAACCATATTACTACAAGCTACTTCCTTACCCAATGAATCACCTTGGTAATAAACCATCAATATTAAAAATAAATAAATAAATTTTATATGATAAATTATTTTGACTATACTAAACTCGTAACTAAAGTTCAATTTAGCAATTTTAGTATAAGTACAGCCAATTTATTTATGAAAAATATATTTGTATAGTTTTATAATGATTTATTTTAAATCTTAGTAGTAATGAAAATAGTTAAAACTAATGTAAGACATTTTGAAGAAAAAATTATTGAACAACTCTTAACATTTATAGCTGATGTGCGATCTTTATTCCATGCAGTGAGGACTAAATGATGTTAAATTATTCCTCCAACCTCAAAATGAGGCTGATATTTTGTGATCCTGGCGTCCTTTTTCTTCTTTAAAGTCACCAAAAAGTTATTAACCTTTGCGTTTTGATTTTTGTGAAAATGAATGTATATAGCTTTTAAAATTCATGGTGTTTTAAATATATAGTATATATGATACAATATTGGTATGAAACTTTTAATTTATTTATACCCTATTTTATTGCTTATTAAATTTTACCCAATATTTAGGCCAAAATATATTACAATATTTGTACAAAAGAGCATTGATAAGAACTACTTACTAAATTAAATACTAACAGCATAACTAAATATATAAAAATATAATAGAAAATGTAATATTTTATTTAAATATATATACAGTATGTATGGTTAGGGATTATTATGACTATACAAAATATATTTTTGCAAAATGTATAAACCGTATAAACTTTTGGACAATTTTCGTTCATTCACTACCACTACTTTTGCTTTACTTCAATACTATTTTTTTATCGCAATTGCGGTTAGGTTAGGTCGGGATAAGATGTGTTAGGTTAGGTTAGTTTAGATGGCTAGTAAAGCTGGTCACAAACTGGTAAATACAATGATTGACTTACCGCACGTAGGTTACATTTTATTCAACAGACAGTTTCAAGATGACGACATGTAAACCTATTTAACTAAAAAATAAAAGAAACAGAGTAAACATTATTCTTTTGCTTTAGATTTGCAACTCAATACAATAGTATATCGTGGAGATTATAGATAAAATGTCTATTACAATAAAGTTTCACTAAATCGGGGATTATTAAATTAACATTTACTTGGATATTAACATTTGACTGTTGTACATGTTTGCATGATCTACTAATTATAACTATCACAAGCAAGGTTACAACATTAATCACCTTCCTCTCCAGGGGACATATATTGTGGCTAGATACTAACAGACTATAGACACAGTCATGTATCATGTCACGTTACAATACTCTACGGGATATGTCACATTACCACATCAATCACCTTCGTCTCCAGGGGACATATATTGTGACTAGATACTAACAGACTAGATACAGCCATGTGACATGTCACGTTACAATACACTACGGGATATGTCACATTACCACATCAATCACCTTCCTCCCCAGGGGACATATATTGTGGTTAGACACTAACAGACTAGACACAGCCATGTGTCATGTCACGTTACAATACACTACGGGATATGTCACATTACCACATTAATCACCTTCCTCTCCAGGGGACATATATTGTGGCTAGATACTAACAGACTAGACACAGCCATGTGTCATGTCACGTTACAATACACTACGGGATATGTCACATTACCACATTAATCACCTTCCTCTCCAGGGGACATATATTGTGACTAGATACTAACAGACTAGACACAGCCATGTGTCATGTCACGTTACAATACACTACGGGATATGTCACATTACCACATTAATCACCTTCCTCTCCAGAGGACATATATTGTGGCTAGATACTAACAGACTAGACACAGCTATGTGTCATGTCACATTACAATACTCTACGAGATATGTCACATTACCACATTAATCACCTTTCTTCCTAGGGGGCATATACTGTAGCTAGTAACAGACTAGATACAACCATGTTTCATATTACATTATAATACTCTACGAGATTTGTCACATTATCACATAATCACCTTTCTGCCCAGGGATCATATATTGTGGCTAGTAACAGACTAGTTATATCGTAGTTTCATATAATATTACTATACTCTACGGGATATGTGTCACATTACCATATTAATCACTTTTCTCCTCAGGAGACATAATCTATATCGTGGCCAGTAACAAGATAGATACAACTATGTGTCATGTTATATTAAAATACACTATGGGATATATCATAACTAAGACACTATTTACCATAGATAATGGTGTATGTAAACTCTGTTAACGATATATTTACATTATAAAAAAAGTAATATATAGATCAAGGTACACGTATGCACTATTGCTCAAATATCTGATTTTACAGTTGATGATTGTAAAAAAAGATGTATGAAATGGATAAAAATACATGCATCAATGTATTTCAATATTTACTTTGAACCAATTAGTTAAATTCGTTACAGCCTGTCTAAAATAGTTATGATTTAAACTGTAATATCATGAGTAAGTATTAAGAAAATGTTTTCTTATTTTGCTCACAAATATTTTCAGGCAATAATCTATTTAATATTCATTACAAACGTCGACATTAGAATGTTTAAAAACATTCTTTATAAAGTAAAAAAATAATTAATTATTACTTCTGGAATTTAACACTCCAGGCGGATAAAGTGCACTCAGCATTCCTCCATGGATCTCTTTCGTCCGATATTAAACATATAATAACAATATTCCAACATAATTATGGTTACTACGTTTCTTTTTTTATACATCATCAGATTTTTTTCAGTAATGATAGTATGTTTTGAAAAAGTTACAAGTATAAAAAATCAATTATTAGTAGATTTCATATCTTTTAGTACAAATCTTTCGTAAGTTATGTATAAATATTTCTAAGATGAAAATACAATTAGGATGTCAAAAATATATTTAACAAGTATCTATTTAAAGGTTCAATTTACTACATATTATATATAATTTTGCTTCTTCTTAAGCATCTTTTTATTTTTCTAACATTAATTCTTGTTGAAATTAATTACACGTAAAATCATGAATAAAGTAAGGTGTTATAGTACTGTTACACTATCACTAATATATAAATAAATTAAATTAATAATAGGTATGCTTATTAGAATTTACATTAAAACACTATAACAATACTAAAACTCAATGAGCACAATACATAGTGGTTGTGCAATAACACTACACTATTAATTGGTTTAAGGTATTGTGTACAACACAGATCAGCTGTTCCCCGGGGTGGTGGTTGGTCACTTGTAATTAGTTGATGATGTATTGATAGTTCTGTATCCACTCACCAAACATCGATTACATCGTTCAAGGTCACATTATCAAAACAATATAGGGATTATTATAAAGTCATATATTTTTCAATTATGTGAATACTAAACCTAATTTTTTGAGAGTTCATATTTATTGAGCTTTTAGTATTTTAATAATTTGAACAATATTGAAACTTGATAACAATTTAATAGTAGTTTACATTTTGGAATCTATAGGCGTTTATTACACAATATTTTCTCAACAATAAGTTTACTTATTAAAATATATTTTCACTACACTACTATGCGTTCAGCTGTTTTCGTTATGTGTTTACAACCTGCGAAACATCATATTTTCAACAGCTGTCTATTGTTTACTACCGAAAGTAACATTGTTTACAACCGAAAATTTTCCACAGTCAACAACACCTGTTTTAAAACATGTTTCTAATTTAATAAACAGTTAACATTCCAATAATGAGTTTTTATTCCGTAGTGTAGTGAAAAGTATCGTTCAAAACCCGAGTGAAAGTGTTTTGTATGTTCTCGACCATTTGAAGTGCTCGACAAGTCTCGCACTTCAAACATATGGTCTCGAACATGCAAAACCCCACTTTCCACTCTTGTTATGAAATATACTATTCTATTTCATGCAATAATACTAAAATACTATCACCTCTAGGTCTTTGGACTTATGGTTTTATTTGCGTACTCCTCAATTACAGATTTCAGTGTTATGGTTGTAAAAATCGTTTGACTACCTACCTTCACAGAGAGTACGACTGTCTCAATATTCTCGTAGTCTGAGCTCGCTGATGTATGTGTTGGTATATTTAGCTGCATGTGTGGCTGATTGAGAGTTTTTTTCACTACTTAGGCTGGGTGGTGAAGTCACATCTTAATACCTGGCAGGTCTGAGAAGGGATTTCTTTTTTGCTCCATCACCGTTTAGTTTATTTAATATTAATGAATGCTTAAATATTTTTATAGACAAAATACTTTTAATACGTTTCATATTATTTAAGAAGAGACCCTCCTACCTACTTCTCCATTCATCAAAGAATATTGGTATTTGTGAAAAACTTATTTATTCAGCGTAAGAGGGCGAATAACACTGATAAAACTTTCCAATCAAGGTCAAGATTCAAACCAGGGCCATTTTATAACTCTGGCTCTAAGCCTGACGCCTTTGATGTTCATTCAGCGACTGTTCAAACTAAAAAGAAACAATCTTAAAAAATTAATTCATTTTAAACTCATAACCTCATTATAATAAAAAAAATCAAGGTTTAAACTCAAGTAATTTAAAAAAAAATAATAATATTATAGTGATTATTTTAATTTCAATTAGTTGTAATCATATTAATTTATTTTATAATCAAAAACATTTCTAATAATTTAAATTCAATAATATTTCAATTTGAACATTATTTTAATTTTATAATTTAGAATAGTCTCGTTTCTCTTTTATAGATCAACATCATCTATGTCCAGCACAGATACATTAATCCTGATGGTCTGTTCATTTCATCATGAAGACAGTCCTTTTCATAGCTTCCTTGTTGCCGGATAAGAAGGGAAAGTACAATATCAACAGATATTGTATTTATTCTATTTGTATTTATAAGCCTTAATAAAGAACACATTGTTACTTGTGTTTCTAGATACTTTCAATATAATTTTTTTACATAATTCTGAAAGTTTAATCCACTAAAGTTATTTAACTTAAGTATTTTCTTAGCTTATGCAGTAGTAAAATATTTCAAAAGCTACTAATGAATATTATTATTCAAAACTTCAACTGCCACTGTCTACACGGCTTAAACATTATTGATATTGATCGTAGATAACTTCATATATTCATTATTCATTTGTAAGACGCCGATCGTAGAGATATGAGGGACGAATGAGTATGATGAGTGTAGTATACAAACAAGTGTAGTAAATGTTACTAACTATGGTTGACTGTTCCAAAGAAAGAGCTATTTATTAATAGCCCAATATCCAGGATAACTAAGGGACCTACAGCTTTACGTGGAATCCGAACCACGTAGTGTTGGTCTGATAATTCAGCTAACTGACAAGTATGACACTCAGTTGTCTTCCCTACACAACATCTGAACCTTAACTACCACCTGATATATACACGTTAGACTTCTCTAGTTGTATACTTTAATGACAAAAGACGAAAGGTATTAAGGGGACGAATTATATAACACATCGCCTTCAACACGTTTTCCCTCTCTATAGAACTAACTCTGTCTTTTAAAAAAGACATCTATTCATGCATTCGTTCCCCAAGTATCCGCACCATGCTGGCACTGCGCCACTAGTTCCAACTAGTGTTATTACTTTTTTAATTGTTTTTTATATTAATTATTCTTTATTAAAGAACTATATTATTTCTTTAGCGTAGATTGAGATGAATCTATCATAGATCTGAATCCACTTGTCTTGAGGAATATTTTATTGTTGACCACGTCACATTAACTCTTATATCACTCAGCTTGACAAAGATGAACTTGACTGTTTCTTTGCCCTTTTCATCGAGTGGTTTTGTTTAGTGACGTATTGACTGATTGTCCAGAATAGCTTGCTGTTCAGTTTTCTAACAGCTCCCTCAAAAAGTTCAACATTTATAGATTAAAACCTTGCAGAAAATTTTCACCCTTTACACTATTTAAAGTGATAATATTCTTTTATGATTTTTTAAGTTGTGGAAATTACCCCGAAGGGTTGTCATCCTAGAACCGAGTTGAATGCTCCAAAGGATTTAGTTATAGATTTTATCGCAACTGTTTTTATTTTTTTGGTAGCAAAGATCCTGCCTGATTAACCCACACACAACGTGTTTCCTTTCCTCATTTAAATGTTTCTTCCTCTGCCCCCTCACTCTTTCCACTCATCACAAATTCTAAAAAATCCAAAACTCCCTTACTTATACTAAAATCTATTGGAATGAACCTTAAGTCTATAGAAATAGTTTAATGTATTATTAATCCACTCTTAAAGAGAAAAATAAATGTACAAATTTCAACTTGCATTTTTCACTGATATTATTTATAGAAAAATATTTAGTTCCCCTATATAATCTTACTCTTTTACTTGACACTTTCTTGTTTAGTGCCTTTTGTGTAATGTAATCTCAAAATTTTGTCAGAATACATCGCAAGGTTCTTGACAAGTTATGTACCTAGAAAGGCCAAACTAGCCACATTAGGTAGCCATATCTCCACAAAGATATTGTTTAAAATTGTTCCCCTCAACACATTTATTACTGATAAAAAGACTAACAAAAGTAAATACTTGTAAGTTTATTTTAACAATGTAAATAATAATAATATGTGACAGAACAATCTTAACTCTAAGATTATTGTTGACCTTGACATTTTAACCCAAGTTATTATTATGTATTCACTTGACCATAAAACACGTGCCAGGCTAATAAAAGTTTATCACGGTCGTAAAGAAAGCTCTTATAGACAGCTGAAGGATGGTCTACCACAAGGGTCTGTATTTGCTCCAATTTTCTTTAGCGTGTTTACCGCTGACATCCCAAACACAAAGACTAGAAAAATTATATATGCAGATAATACTGCTTTAGCCCATATATCTTCAGTTCACAAATACTTCACAACTACTCAAGAAACTCTCACAAGTGACCTTGCAATTCTCAAAAATATTTTAGAACTATTTAGAAGCTAAATCCTAACCCATCAAAAACCGAAGTGGCCTGTTTCCACCTAAGTAACCGACTTGCCAATTGATAATGAAACATCTTTCTAAATGGTGTAAAACTCCAACACAATGATTATCCACAGTACCTGGGGGTAACGTAACACGGTTCTCTTACATTTAAAAACAATCTTAAAAAAACAGCAGCTTAAATCAAAATCAGGGCAAATGTATTACATCATATTGCTGAAAAACTTGGGGAGTCAACTCACACGTCCTGCTTACTACTGATTTGTCACTGGTTTATTCAGCTGCTGAAAACAGTGCTCCCGTATGGTTAAATAGCTCACATACTAAAGTGATTGACGTCCAACTTAATAGAGCGATGAGAGCTATTAGTGGCTCTCTCATGTCAACTCCACTACCTTAGCTCTCAGTGATGATGTGCAATATAGTCCCTCCAAAAATAATGTGTCAGGTGGCACTACTTAAAAAATTCAATAAGTTCTTGAATTTCCCGCACCTCCCCCATCACACGGGATCTCCCACTTCAAAACGGTTGCTTAAGATTTAGAAACCCACCTCTACGTACTTCTTTCCAGTTGAGCAGATCAAATTTATCACCCAATACCAGCTGGGCCATAGCGTGGAACAGTTTTGATGGACGAAATAAGTTCCGTATTAACTATCCGTCAATACCTGTAAGGTAGGTTGAACTTCCCTCGTAGGGAATAGACACTGTTGAACCTAATTAGGCTACCCTGTAATAGCACAATCAGGAAAAAAAGGATTCTGTTGATTATTTAACTGTACAAAAACTAATGATATTGTTATTATTAACAAATTAGTTAGAGTGTGAAATGTCATAATTATTAAACATTATGTGGTAATTTAACATAATGTCAACATAAATTACATAATACTTTTCATTATTTTCCATGCTTTAACAATTCATTTATCTAACTTTTTGTTATTTTACAGGGTACAATAATTTCAACAATTGTATGAATGTCGCTCTAAGATTTTATTGTGCTCAAAACAATTTCCGAGCCATTATTTTGAAATTGCCTGTTTATGGGGCGTAACCCACAACGGACTCAGTGCTGTTAAAGTCTATCGAGTGGAAATTCGTTTAATTGAAATCTGTAGTGCCTTTGGTATACATTTAAACTTCAAAATTGTAAATGTATGGACATAAATGTTGTCCTACGTATTAGTGGTTATCTAAAGTATAACATATAGGATTTTTTAAAATTGTCTAAATAAAGACAAATAAATTGTCTCCAAATTAAATTAAAATTGTTACAAAATGTAACTTTTAGTAACGAATAGAATACAAAGTAGCTTAGAATAGAAGAACACACCATCAGGATGACGTTATAAAAAACCCTCTATACTAACATTAACAAAAACATGGTAGTTTGTGTTACTCAGACGGTAGTTTTTGATAGAATCGATTATATTTTTTAAGAATACAGCTCTCTCTCACAAAGTATATCAACGCACAGCACACTATCAGTATCGCATTATTAAAAATATACGGATACTATCTTTGAAGAAAACATAGTGATTTAAATCACTTTAATATGGTAGTATATGATACAAATGACTTAAGTACTTAGAAAGTACTCTGGCTCATCAACACACAAGAACATACCATCAGGATCACATTAGAACGTTTTCTTTCTCCATACATCAACTAACTATTTATTTTTCTCGTTTCATATAGGAAAAAAACGAACATTACTCTCAACGCACTTGATCATATAAATTGTACTGTTTACTTTCTATTTCATAAAAATTGCCATTTAAATTTACATTTTAAGTTGGTACAGGTGTAAAAATATTTTGATATATAATTCTTAAATAATTGATACTCCCAGATTCTTAAATCAGCCTATACCTATGACTTAAAATTATTTTAATTGATCTAAAAATTATTTTTTATTTAAGTATTTATATTTTCTGTCAGTAAATCAAATAGGCCTGTATACTTCTTTACCACAATCATGTAGAGAAATATCATTTTAAGGTTTTATGTAATACTGAAATTGGTAGTTTTTAAACTGAGATAATTTTTCCCCAGAGAGAACATATGAAGAAGAAAAAAACTTAAAGGGAACTATCACTTAATAACACTACACATTGAAAGGATGTGCAAAAGATACAAATGCCAAATACAGGAGATAATATGTAAAACTAGTTCAAATTATTACATTTTAATAACATAACATTAATATTATTAAAACCAGGCCCCTTAAATTCAGATTTAAATGAGAATAAAGTCAGATATTTTAGGATAACACTCATCCCTAACCCCACTAACCCTCAATGACCCATAACTAACCCTCTTGAGCTCTCGAAGTGTCCAAAATAGTTTTGGGGTTCAAGCATGCAACACTCGAGATATAGGGCTTAACTGTATGAGTGTGAGTTTAGTCACACATTCAATATATACGAGTATATTGCTTTCAGCATCCTTAGAAACATGCCATACTTTTTATTTTAAAAAATGGTTAGTGAAGCCTTTCTTACAATGTACATCTGACAGCTGGATCTAGGTTATGTAATATTATCACTGAATAAAAAAAAACCTAATAGCAGTGTGTTAATATAATACATATCTTTATTAAATTGCAATTAATTTACCTCAAAATTTCTTCACAGCTAAATTATCTGTATTGTAATATTAATAAGTTTTTGTGCATTTAAAAAATATATATAATATACATAATAGAAAAATAGTTGTTGGGTAACTGCTGGTAAATTCTTATTAGATTGACATTGTAAAATATAAAATGCAATTTATTTATAATAGTAACCACTTATATGCTAGGCAAACCAAATTTGCATTTACTTGGGGAGGGGGGGGGGATAATTTTGTAGGAAGTGAATAGTTAAGCATATTTTTTTAATATAGAATATTCTTCTAAAATCTAACCTATATGATCGTAAGAAAAATCTTTTCCTATTACTCAAGTTATATTATGATAAGTGATGTATTTTACAGTAAACAAATGGTGTATTTAAGTTATTGTTTTGATAAATATATCTGGTTTATTTTATTAGAAGATTATATAATAGTGAGTTATTTTTCCACGTTTATTACAAATAAAATATATGGTTTTATTTGTTACCTTTATTTTTATTTATTTATTTTTATTTATTCGTAAGACGCCGATCGTCAAGATATGGGCGAATATGGATTTCGCATGAGTGTGATGAATGTAGATGAGCGAATGTAGTCATTGTTACAAACTAAGGCCGACTATTCCTTAGAAAGTGTCATTAATTAATAGCCCAATGACAAATGAACAGCCGGTGATTATCAGCTGATCCTTCTCAAAATATTATTATTTAAACAATCTATACAAACCAGTCTCACCATGATTTATTTTTATTTTTAACTGCTTGAGAAATAATTGTATTTGTATTGTATTGTAAATACCTTTGTAAAAATAGTATTTAAAATTCAAAAAAACCTGGATTAAATACTAAATGTTACTATATATGCATTATTCTAAAACACATATATTTACTAATTATATAAAAACAACCGCTGACAAATTAACTGTCATAGAAACCAATAATGTATTGTGTTTATTGAATATTTAACGCAAATTTTGTACTCGTTCTCTATTTACGGCTTGGATAGTATTTAAACATATTTATTATCTAGTATACAACTATGTAATTGGCTTCATAAATTATTCATAGCAAAATAATTCAAAACTAATACGTCGAGACCAAACACAATATCTGGTAACATTTTCTTTCCGAAAGAAACGAAAATGAATTGCCTTACCTCATCCCTGAATTATGCCTGCCTGTAACCATCAACGCCGTGCTGAATATGGAAGTTGGTATTAGCCCATTATGCAATATAATTTATCATAAAACAAGCTGAACTATGTGTTTGAAGAACCTTTCATTATCAGTCTAGTAAATTCATTACACATTAACACATTTTCAAGATGGTGTAGCTCGTTATATTTCTGATTTGTATTTATAAACATGGCTACATTCTTATAAAAAGGTAAGAACTAATTTTATATGTTATTGTGTATGCTTATAAACTTTTTATTGCAATATGATTATACATACATACATTTTCTTTTGTTATTCCTTTTTTGAACCTCTTTACAAATCTGGATATTTTTGTGAATTTAATATATTTAGTTGTTTCTTGTTTTTTCAATGTTGTTCATTAGTTTTTAATTAATTGTTATAAATTTATTGTTAGTCTATTATAGTTTTTAAATTGATTAAAAAGTAATATATGATAGTAATAAATATAAACAAGATTATTTATTGTTTTAGTTTCCAGGGGCCTTGACCGAAGGGTTTCAACGCTAATGCAAGATAACCGTATGAAGCAACATCAAGCGTGGCTGTTCCTTGTATGAGTGGCCAGTGAGTGGAAACAGATGGCTGCTTGAACAATGGTGGTGGCTGGAGAGTCATTTTTAAGCCTCTGATTCCCATGTTAAATGCTATATAGGGATCATTAGCCATGAATTCACATAGCAAATCCACCCTTTTTGTAGTGTAATGTAGCTTTTGATTTAATTTGACTTTTATTCTTACCATAAAAAGTGTTTTTTTTATGTTGAGTTTAGTTTTCTCATAAACGTTTATCAAACATAAGATACATATGTATAAACAAACAAAAATACACATCAAGATATAGTATTTATAATGCGTGTATACTATTTACAAGGATTTTTCTCATTAATAAGCACTCAATGGCCAAACATCTAACTGAGATTAAAAAAAAATGTTAAACAAACAAACTGGCTATACTGTTAGAGAAAAGTAGATTTTCCTTATGGTAGTTGAAGATCACGATCCATTCTAACACTTAAATATCTTTACGGTTTTGGATGTAGGCATTATAACTGCAAATCTAATAAATAATTTACGATTTCCTACGTGTTTTAGGTTGATTTTTATGAGTATATTTACTACTTTCATAGACGAATAACTAATATTATTAACAATTGTCTACGTATTTCAAAACCATTTTCAAAAATCAGCATTAGAGACTAATTGGGCAATATACAACTAAGTCATTGATTTCTTCAGTTCTTTATTTAAGAACCTTAATATAAGTTTTACGAATTTAACTTCTTTAGTTAAAATTGTGTTGTTATTTGCTAGCACTGCTTGGATTTAAAACTATAGAGCACTCACGTACCGTTATGAAAAAAAAATTAAAAAACTGGGATCATTATTCAAATATGTTTTAATCGATATTTAAAAAAAACTTGCATTGAGAAGAAGTGTCAATATTTCAACATTGTTTTGTTGGAATAATTAAAATGTCATCACAGTTAATTACATGTTATTATTTGGAGACAATTTCTTCACATAATAGAGATAAATAACACTTAAATTAAGGAAGAACAACTACTTACAAAAAAACAAATTGTCACTTTATTTTTTATTTAGCTAAAGCTCTAAAGTTCACTATTCATGAATCCCTAAAGATACTTTAGAGTTACTACTTTTTGCACTAAATAAGTTAATGTTCCAAATTGCTTTATTTTATGTCCTCCTGGACAATGCCAAGCGTACTTTTCACTCTACTTCCAGGGCAATGGTTCCTTTGGGTCTAACAAAACTCGGTAATGTTGCTTCCAACCATGCTATTGTTATATTAAGTACCTGAAATACCTGTTCACAGGTTATATGTTTTTTCGTTTCAATTAAGAATATAATTACGAAATGTACCCATTTGTATTAAAAAATCTTAATTATTATTAGTTAACTACAACGATAGTTTTATCAATTGAAAATATTACATTATAAACTATTTAAGATTTAAAACATAAGTAGAGGAAAAAATTTAATTTTTTGTCAGCATGTAAGGAATCACCCATTTACCGAACACAAAGTCACATAACCAATGTTTTGTATCCTATTTTTGGAAAATTATACTTGTATATTAATAAAACAATATTTAGTAGCTTCGTAAGTTTCTTTAGACGAAAGAAGCTTTAATCATATACGAATCTAAATGCTAGAAAAGTGTCATTATCTCCTTTCATATTTTCAATAATATAAATATTTAATGGCTAAAATTGACTATGATAATTAATCGATACTATTTTGGCTTTGAATAGTTTTATATAGTGTAAATCTTTTAGATGCTTTACAAATGAAACGTCATCCTTCTTAATATTTTTCGGTATGCCATCAGGGGTGACCTTGAGTATTGGATTTGTCACACAACAACTCACAATGACAATTAGCGACATGGTAATGTAATCTTGTATTTACATGTTACATTAAAAAATACATTAAATGTTACTATATCTATGAACTGTTGTAGTTGACTGTATGCTTGATATTAGTTACATTTGAATATCTTTGAAGAAAATTTGTTATATTTTTTATAATTTTTAATAATTACGTAATAACACTTTACATAAATAGGAGAAAACATTTTAAAATAGTGTAAATATTGTTTCGTTGTAAATCAATTTAACCTGTTATAATCATGAATTCATTTTATGAATTTCCTAATTTTTCATTGCTTAAAAGTTCCGCATCAAAATATAATGATAAAAACAGTTTAATAGTATCCATTCAACGATAAACAGCTATATGCTGTTCGCCGGGTGTTGAGAGTAAGGCTCCGCCTAGTCTGTCGCTGTCAGAATGGCACCGGACGATATGGTGCCCACGTGGATTTTTAATTTACAACAAGATTGATTTATTGACATCCCCAGACAGCATTTAGGCTCAGACAGAAAGGACAGTTCATCACTACTGCTACATTTGAACGCCTGTGAATCGGCCTAACGCCTACGTCATACCAGCAGAGGACGGAGTGTCACTCTTAACTCTCGCTGAATAGAATATATATACATATTCGCCAGAAATTGCTCATAAAAATTCACCAAAAGAGCCTTTTTTACAGTAAAACGAGTGTTTCCCTCATTAAACAGTTTCCTTTGTTATAATATTTTTAATGTTCATAAATATGTTTCAATTGTACAAAAATTTAAGAATATATATTATTTTATATCTGTTAGGAACAACCCCTGATTCGCATGACCATTATTTTATTGAACGTATTATATTTTTTTCAACTTGTATATTAGTTCAAAGTATTGAATAACATTATAAACATTTTGTAATAAATAAAAAATAATGGAGACAAAAAATTAGTGTAAGGCGAAAACCAAAGGATGTAATTTTTATTTATTATTCTTTCATAGAACATGACTTGATAAATAAACTATTATCTTGTAATAATTGTTCAAATCCACAACTAGCCCTAAAGTAATCCTCATCACGTTACGCGTAAATATGTACAATATATTTAGTTTATTATTTATTTTTTTTTTGTCTTTCAACATCAATGACAATTTTATTTTGGATTTGAAATTAATCAAAATGAAATTTCAAATCTATTACGCCAAATATTATTGCAACTCCCTAAAGTTGAACCACTGATTGAAGACTTGAATTGTAATTACTATTGTAAGAAAGATACTGTTTATTAGCAATAAGCGTATTATGCAATAGCAAAAACTGCAAACTACTGAATAGCATTGCACAAAATAGTAAAATTTATGTAAATAAAAATATAAATTAATTGTACGATGATCAATTTTGGCAAATATGGTTTGCATTCTTTAGATAATTTTACACACTTCACGAATTATTATATAACTTATATTACTCAAAATTTATATGTTGAAGGAAAACGATATATTGTTAATTTCATAACATATTATTTAGTATAAAATTTACATAAGTATACATAAACACTGAAACCCAATTTTAAAAAAATGGTATTATATGAATTATAATTTTGGTTATAAAAATAACTAATATTATTGTTATTGTATGTAGGTATAGTAAAACACCCCCACACGTTTAATAAAGAACACACATTATAATCTTCCTTCGTTACTGATTTGTGCAATGATTTTAAATTTGCATAAAAATTAATCATAGTAATTAATTAATTATAATAGATTGGACGAATGTTTATTTATATTTAAAATCAGTAAGAACACCATTACTAACTTACAATCAAATCAATAGAAACTTGTTTTCTATTAAATCTCAAACACTGGTCAGTAAAACATAAATTACTAATACATACCAAAGGGTAAATATCACATTTACACTGTTTTCAACCTATTAATAATTTAATACTAAATTCAATCACTCAACTGGTAAATATTAAATACAAACAAAGACTTAGGGACCAGTAATAAATAATCTATCATATGGTTTTGTAAACAGGGTCCAGTCTGCCAACACGGCGTCACGTTATTTTAATATTACAAGATTTAAATTTGTAATATTACAAGGTTTAACACAAAATTATAAATTGATGCTTACCTTTATTTTAATTAATGAGGAAATTAAAATAAGATTATATGAAAGCAAATAATTGGTATTTGTTTTCATATAATTCTCTGTCAAAATTATGTAGTAAGCAATGACAAATTTAAAATGTTAAAAAATTATGTAAATTTTATTTAAGAGCATTTCGTTCATTGTTACAAGTTATGCTCAATCACTCAAAATTGGTAGAAAATATGTTATTATAAAGATTCAGAGCATTTATGTCCGAAATAAACAATTCGTAAAATTTAATAATGACTTCTTATTCTTAATCTCGTTTGATGAACAATGCAGAGTGATTGTGAGTAGAATAAGATAAATAATAAACTAAAATTATCGTACAAGCACCGTCTATCCTATGATTGAATGAGCTAAATACAACCATTCAATCTAACGGTCTATTCAGTTCTGAATAGCGTTCCTGGGGACAACAGCTGCTGCAGGGAGATAGGCAAATCATATATAAAACATCGTACTTGATCCGCATTGAAAGCAATAATTAAGCTATTGTTAATTAAGATTAATTGTTAATTAAGAGTGATTAATTATCAACTATTTATCTGCGTGTAATTCTATTAAACAAAAGATAGTATAGTTAATATAAGTCCATACAATTATGTTATACAATATTAATGTTTATCTGATTACTGTACTTAGTAAATACCATTTTTAATTTAACTTTTTCCAAATAATTATAAATCAAAGTACACTGTACCTAACACTTCACTGCTTATTATTAGTTTTTGTGACATTGTTGAAAATTAACTTCAAACGGGTAGGAACGAGATTTTTAATGCTTTTTTTGTCATGTTTAAGGTGCTTGAATTATTATAAACACATTTTTAAAAGCAACAGAAAATAGCTATGAACATGGTCTTGGATAGATTTTTATTTAATTTTAAGTCACTGATATTCAAAACACGAGCAGTTATGAAGTTCGAATGAGTAGAATGAACGGATATAGTCATTTCTACAAACTAAGGCCAACTACTCATTAGAAAGTGTTATTCTTTATTAGACGAATGTCTAATAAACAGCTGGTGGTTATCAGCTGATCCAATTCAACATCTTAGGGGTCTAACTGAGCCATATTTTAAATGGGGTTAAGAGCCTATGCTAAATGTTAACATCGAAGAACGTTTATGTTTGAATGGGCTATAATAATAATAAAGCTTTCAAGGGACAGTATATTTTTAGTTTTAACCAAGATTTCCTATAACACAATCATTCCAAAGCTATATTTGTTTACTTTTTTACCATCCCCATTAAGAAAAGAGGAGTTGAGTTTTTTGGTAAATATATTAACATATATAAACATTATAATTATCTGAAGGAATAAATTAAGTAAACATTTACTAACCTTATCTTAGTTATATTGAATGAAAACACTGAAACATTCTTAATACATGCAGTATACTGTATTTATAGCATTTTATATACCTATTACTGCTAATTCATAGCAATACTTTGTATCAGGAAAATATTACTTATGTTGTATCATTAGCTCAAAAAAAGATTTAAATAGTTTTAAAACTAAACTAGCGTTTGAAATAAAATTTCAAAAAGCAATTGGTAAATGTTAAATATATCTAATCTTACTTAAGCTAGCTTAAACTAAATAAATATTACGTCACGTAATTTATATTTTTTTTAATTTAAGGTAAATCTTTTTACGAGTTATAGTTTAAAAAAACAAAAAAGCCAGTACCAAAATGTCTTGAATAAACGTGGTTACGTAGATATGAACATATTCTTGACTAAAAACTAGTTTCATTAATATTATACGTATAGGAAACATGCTAATATTTTTGATGTGTGACAGTAACATCCATATCGTAACAATAAATGTTTATCATTCCAACAATTGTTGTTAATATTTATCATGTGAAAGTATTACGATAGTATGTACACAGTATTCAATGGTAAAAGTTATCTCTATGTTTGGTTGTGACCATAGGGCCCATGGAGAGTCAATATTATCCTTATATTTTTTTGTCCCTTTAACCTACTAGAGGGTTAAAAGTATTCAAAACAGGTTAAATAATAGGTATTCAGCAATAGTGTGACATTTCTTGCAACAAAAAAAGTTGCTTAAAATACAACAAATTTATGAGATTTACAGATAAGTAAGTCATTTTAATTTCAATAAATCGAAATTTTAAATTAAATGTAAAAGTTATATCAAGTTCTAAATAGTTTTAAATTTATTCAATATAAATATTTAAAAAATTTCAATTGTTCATGGAGATCCGAATAATCATGTCCTTAGTTATCAAGCTTGGTCGTACTGTAAATACAATACACTTAATTATGACTGCGTACTATTGAAGATAAAACAAATTTTAAAATCATTTTAAAAGCTATTCTTATTGGAAAATTTGTACAAATGAACTTTTTTTATTTTATAATATGAACATTTGTACAATAACATTAAAATTTTTGTATATTGAAGTTCATTTCTACAAATTTTAAATGTTAAAAGTGTTTAAAATACCACTTTACTAAACAATTTCAATAATTAAAAAAATACTAAAATAAACTAAAATAGCCAAATTAAACAGTGCAATTTAAATTAAACAATGTAGAATTAAATCCTGTTTTATAAATAAAACATGCTGCTGTGAAAGTTTTGCCTGCACGTAGCTGGGGTTCTTTCTTCCCCTGTCTTTGTTGTAATACAAGAATCATGGATCAGAAATCGGAACTTGAGGGTGAAGGTCAGTCAAGGTTAGACCTGAACTTGAAGGTGCGTCTAATAATTATGTCTATAAGTTAAAAAATACAGTTTTAAAAAGCTAAATAAAAAACGATAGAACTGTAAATATTATTACGTCATAAGATTATTTTTATGGAAAATGTTACCATATACGACTTAAATTTTCAATTTTATCTTTTAAACAGTTTTGACTCAATTGTTACTTACCCACCCACGTATGTTGATATTGTTACATCCACCCAACCATAAACGTTCGGTTGTATTGACTCTCCCACCAACCCGTACATTTACGGTGGCATTGTCTCTCGCGTACTCCCATACACGTTCGGTGATATTTACCCAAACCCGCCCAAAAAAGGTACAGTGGGAAGTGACGTTTCAGTGGAAAAAAGTCAGAAAAATAACCTGCTGTAAACTGTATTATATTAATGTTGTTAGTATTTAATTTAATATAATGTCCTATAGAGTACTTCTTTATATATATTAAGGATAAGTTTTATATTATTAACAACAATACAACAAAATTACTAGTATATTTATTTTCTCAAGTAATATTTCATCCTCCTATTCAGAGAATAATAACATGGGAAGTGTAAAAATACCATTAAAATTTTATTAATTATAGTTCAATGTATAGCTCGTCTCATTTTATATTAATCTATACATTTTATGTTTTTGGATTTCATACTAATAATCGGTATTATTAACCATGAACAAAATAATAATAATAATATAATTTAAATAATGTCATAGTAATTAAAATTCAATTTAAGATAGTACCTAGTTTTTTTATTAAAAGAAAACTCCATCACCTTGTCAGGTGAAATTGAATTTCTAGCCCTTGGGTGTTTTCATGCCGAGGAAATCCCCAAGAAGTACTTTTCTGGTGGCGATCTGAACAAAACCAATATCCTAAAAGGTTTGATAAAGTAGACGTTTCTTGTCAGAAAAAAGTGGCACATTTGGTCGACTTGTGGGCGTGTGTTTTTACAATGTATCGCTTCTAGAGATACACATGTAAACGTAAAGTTGTAAATAAGTTCCATTTGTTTAATGTTACTTTTCAGCTATAGTTACCCACTTTGGTACATAGTAAGTTAAGCCTTGATACTAAAATACTATCCAAACTGCAAAAACATAATGGGTAGGTTGCTCTTATATTGAATAAAAACTCATACAAACAATATTTTTTAATGTATGTATATCATTTTACGATTAAACACCACTGTAGGTGTATGGATTGGCGGGTTGGTCAAATCCACTATATGTATTGGGGACGGCTGGGTCAATACCACTGTATGTGTATAGGTGGGCGGGTAGGTCAATACCACTGTATGTGTATGGGTAGTGGGTGGGTCAGTACCGCTGTATGTGTATGGGTGGGCGGATGAGTCAATACCACTGTATGTGTACGGGTGGGTGGATTTATATTGTTATATTTATGATATATAGAATAAACAATATCACATATTTGTATACATGCGTATAAGTGAGCTACTTATTCTCATCTATTGTTGTTATTTAATTGTTATGCAATGTACATTGTTCGGGAGACCATATTCAATTATTTTAAAATCAAACTTAGTAAGTAATAATTTTCTAAAGTAAATAAAGGCCCTATTCAAAATTACTTTCGTAATCATATCCGTGTTTTAACGGAAATTTAAAAAAAGTAAAGTTGGTATTATACATGCTAGAAGTTGCCTTTAATTTAAATGCATGTGTCATAAAAAAAGTAATAAAAAAACTGTGTATCGTTCACAAACATATCTGGAATTCAAAATAATTACATATTGGAGTAAAAAAATTTTATGTTTATGTACTGATAACAAATACAAATAAAAATGTTTCATTCAATATTAAAAAAAAATACTACAAAAATGGTAAGATGAACATATAAAGTGTATAATTCGAAAGTATAATTTAAAACTTGTAATAGTATTGTAAATAAATAATAATGTTTCTTAGTGAAAATATTACGTATTGGTATATATGATACAAGTGAATGTAACACAGCACTAATTTATTACAGTTTAAGTAAAACATGTTTCCGAAATTAATCACAATAATATTTTTACATATTAAACTCTTTTATATAAGTTGTGTTTTGTAATCTTCACTTTTATGTACAGATATTGCGTATTTCAGTCAAAAAGTTCCTGTAAGAAGAAAAAAATTTTTGTTAAGAAAAGATTTCCATATAATCTATAACAACGAATAAAAGCTTGAATAAAAATATTCTTTCATGTTTTTTGCAGTTAAATGAAAAATACACAACATAAGTTGTTATATTCAAATTTATAATAGGGTTGTGAGCTATGTCTTAGATGTAGCAGCAGTATTCAAATTGAAAACATATATTAAGCGACAGGATTAGTTAATAAATAAGATAATCATTCGTTTTCTATAGTTACTTGTGTTTTTTTTCTTGTAAATTTTTACGTCTTCGTATAAATTTTAAATAAGATTAAATATCAGCTGATTTCAAACTTCATTCAATCAATATTTGTAAATAAAAAGTGGCATTCATTACTGATTAATACAGCTCGATAGTTAAAAAAGCTTCCATAATGCATTAAATTAGTCTAATAACGTTCACTATAGAGGATTAATGACTCAATCCACTTACAAAGCGTCATTAAATGTTGACAAAAAACGTTCATTACGTCACACGTCAAATACCGTCACATAGGGCTTGACGCCTTTTGTGACGCCTTATTAATTATCTACTAAGGTTAGTTCAAATTTATTGTTCCCTCCCTTATCTTAATTTCATGAACACGACGATTATTACTAAATATTACTTGATCAAAGAAAACATTTATTGTATATTACTATGTCTTTTTGGCCCAACAGAAGTCTCATTTTTATCCACCCTCTACCTAAAATTACCAGTGGCCTTGACCGGAAAGGTCTGACGTAATCGTAAAATAACGGAGTCAGGCAAAATTGAGCGTGGCTGTCCCTGGGATGGGTGACCGTCTGATCGATCCCTTCCTTGCACGCAGCCCGTCTGCCCGGTCACTGGTGGTGATTCGGAAGTCACCCTTAAGCCGTTGGTCCCCAGGTTAAGTGTTAGAGGGGGCTTCTTAGCCCATATTTACCTTGTAAAATAAGACGATCTTTAACTTTTTAACTTTAAAACAGCAATAAACACCTAAACGTTGTATTATAATCCATTATAGATCCTTAAGCATGAAAATCCACTATAGCATTACTAGCATGCTTTGTATAACAATGCTCCAATCAGTCTCTTTTTTGACGTGCAGTATAACTTGTTCAACAATAAATTGACAGGTTTATGTATTGTTTTCTTACATAAAACCTCAGCATGTTTGGTGTTTGAGACCAGTTTCGTGTTCACCTAATCGATATAGTTAAAACCATTGAGGGTGATTACTCAAGTCAATTGTTTTGTTACATTGATTCCCTTCTACATATCGGATAGATCATAAGGACATTTGTGTACTATTTATATAATATTGTATAGTATTCTCGTTGTTTAGTTTATTCATTGAATTACACTATGATTATTACAAATAGTGTTATAAATATTTGTACAATTATGTAATTAAGTAATAAACTACACGTGGTCAGTTCCACAGTGAGCCGATTGTTTCCCTTAGCAACAGAAAACAACCACTTTTCCGTTACAATTCAATCCGTTACTAATATCATTGTATATAACCCTCTAAAAACGAAGACAAAATACATAAATAACAAACTCAATTAAAAATAAAATCATTACAACAAGTTATTTAGATGTCTACATTTTACTCTTTATTTCATATTCTCTAAATTCGATGCCAACAGGACATAGTATGAGTATTAAAAGAAAAATATAAATGATTATATGAGCGTAGGATGAGTTTGGATTGCCTGTGTAGTCTTGTTACTTGATGAGTTTAACTTATGCTTGGAAATCCATTTATGAATAGCCCAATACTACAGCTTTAAGTGGAATCCGAACAACTTGGTCTGCTTTTCAGCTAACTGACAAACCTCTCTCAGTTCTCTCTCTCATTTTGTTTTCGGTATAACAGTTGCCACCCATCTTCGACATCCCAGACTTCTCTAGTAGTTTCTGCACCAACGGTAACCATTGTGCGTTTGCCTTGTTAGCATTAAGAAGACTTAGCATACATATCACATACAATCTCTAACAGACTATTTTTTTCAACTTCTACCCTACATAAAAGTTTTGAATAACCGTCTTCCTTCCTAAATATACCGTAACTTACTAAGCTTATATACGCAATATGTATATGTATATCTACTGTGTCTACTGTCGCATATGATGGGGCCCTTGGGTTCACAGGTCACAAAACTTCCAAACACGTTGCTTAGGACAGTTAATACAAACTAGCTCAATACGAACTGTCGTTCAAATCACCTATATAAAAACGCATATTATACTTAACAAATAAATAAACATCCTAAGATAAAAATCTCATTATATTCATTAATCTGACAAGTATTATTTGTTGTTTTTTTTGGAAATTCATGTTTGATAGTCCATATATCTGCAAACAAACAGCATATTTAACTAAGATTGTATCCACAAAAAATTAATTTACATTAGATTTCTTTAAATTTTCTACTTAATTAAAACTAAGTTATAATTTATTATGTTGTCTTAATTTATACACAGTATTCACTATCTTATATTTTTTTGTTTTATTTTCAATTTTTTATATACATATATAATACCCCTAAAAACTGTTGTCATTAACACCGTAAGACTCACTATAAAATTGGCCTTACATACATTCAGCTATTGTATATGTATAATAAAGTGAGAAAGTCATTTACCACCTTTCGTGTATGGATGGTTAGGAAGACTGTACGTGTAGGTGTTGGTGGGAGGGTGTTCTGCTATGCGGAAAGTAGCCTACCGAATAGAACTAAATTTAAGACAAAATATTGTGGTTTCATTGGTATTTTAGAAAATAACACGTTTTTTAAACATTCCACTAGTTTTTATTTTTTTTAATATTCTTTTCTAAAACCTAATACATTCCATCAAGTATATACAACAGTCTCCAAATCTATATACTCCAAAGCTCCCCGTGTCAACTGCGTAAAAGCACTAGGCATATTTGCAATATATACAAATACATAAATTCCAACGGTTTTGCTTGAGGCAGCCTCAATGGTCCAATAACAGGTGAAAATCAAAACGATAAAATAATAATATTGCACTTAAGTGACACATCCAAGCAACCATAATACAAATAAAGAGTAACAGGTTTTTACAAATATTTTTATCACAATTTAAAACTAAACAGTACTGTTGAAGTAGTTTTGAAAGCTCTATTTTATGGAAATTAATAATATAATTTCAAATAAATTTTCAATACGTGCTTTAATATTAATAAGTGTGATGAAATCATAATACTGTACAGGAGTATCTGTGAAGCTGTGGCTAAGGTGGTGGTTTGTCTCCGAATAGGTCCGGGTTCTATTCCCGGTGTGACCATAACAGATTTTATTCCTGTGTCACTCCTGTAGTTCGGAGGTCACGTTAAGCCGATGGTCCAACGAGCCTAAAGAACAAAAATGAGCACGTCTAAGCATGGATGGAAAATGTATTAATTAACATCTCTCAGCAATAAAGGCCACTTGAGATTTAAATTTTATTGCATTGCTAAAGTTAATGAAATAAAATTGCCAGTTTCACACTGGCTCAATGTGGATTTTTTTATTTAAAATGATATTGATAGCGATAATTTTCACAAAATGTATAAAATTTAATATCAAAAGCACTAAACACGTTAAAGAGCCAGTAATGAGAAGTAAAAATAAAATGTACAATCAAATAACAAAGGCACTTCTAATTTTACATGAAAATAGGTTTGGAAAGAAGTGTGTTAGTGCATTATCTGTCTTAAATTGATGGCGTGTTATTTCCAACAGATGCTTGTTTTACCAAAGGATATCTTTTGCCGATTATTTTTTCATTAGTGAAGCTTATTGAAAGAATGTAACAAAATGAACTAACTAAATGAAATCAATAAGAGTCAACATTACAAAGTATGTTTGGTAAAAGGTTTTTTTTATCATAGTCCAAAAACTATATTACAACTAGTTTCAAAATGTATTCTAATGTACAGCTGGAAACATTTTGAGAACAGCCAACAAAGTGTAGTACAGAAATATATTTTGCCCTTTTAGACCGAATGCAAATCTCTAATTGGAATTTTTTAGGCACCATAATAAATATTTTTTTACTTTGATTTCAAAATGCCACTTTCCGGACCTTCTTACCAAAGCCAATGGCTCCAGTAAATTTACAATCCACAACATAACCAATGTTAAATATATTTATAATCACACGTCAACCTTAAAAACACAGTAATCTATTTTACCTAATTGACAAAACTAAAAATGTATACTATTATGTCATATATCCTAGAATCCAAATGATATTTTGGATCAAATAATGTATAATGGAAACGTATAATATGTAAATATACTACTTCACAAACAGATACAGTATATCTAAAGTTTAGTACACAATATACAAGGATATGCCTTATCGTCAGGGATATACTCGTACAATGAGATAGTCATCTGTGTGAGAAAGATGCGTAAAAGAAACATTTTCGTTACGTGATAGACAAGATATATCATGACTTACACGTTTCGTTAAACCGATAAATATTATTGGCATCACCTAACTTGAAAACTCTCTTAGTTCAGTAAAATTAATGTAACTGCGGTAAAATTAATTAATAAGAAACTGCGGTGCTAAGAAAAAAATAAAAACCGAACCTAAATAAAAACGTATTTTAAGTAAGTATTACGAGTAACCTTACGATACTGGGTGAGTATTTTATCGTTAGTCACGTACTTTCAGATAGCCCAGTCACGTAGAGTTGCCTGTTTGTTGGTGCGTGTATTTTACATTTTTTAATCATAGCAGCAGTGAACGCTGGCTATAGTATCCTATTTTACGCAATTAGACACAATTGTTTATTGTTTTTACCTTAAAACTCATAAACAGTACAGTAACTAACTTGTATTTGATAGTCAACACTTCTCTCATCAATTTGAGCCAATATTCAATATTATTCAACGCTCCAGTGTTCACTAAACCGTTCTACCTAGGCTTACGCAACTAAGCTAATCATGTAAACTTGTTTTATTACATACCAATTGATATATTTAGTAACAAATCTATTTGTATTTTATATAATTTTCTTGATTTACCATTTCATTTATTCATGCCTTGTTATTATCATTTGTTATAACGTATCACTTGGTGTTATCTTTGCTTCGCATTGTATTTCATTCAAATGTGTCTCTTGTAATCCTGGAACCTAGTGAAATCAATTAAGAAGCTTTCCATAAATCTAATAATATTATTAAGGGACGTTGAGTGAAATTGTAACAGGTTGGTACAAAGTTTACTAGTGATTATCTATATTTTACTCCCGTGCAAGTGAGACAACTCAATTCCATATTTTCTGAACTAGACAGGAAACGAGTGGACTTTGAGTTGAATTTAAATCGTATAGTGTAATCGGAAGCCAAATAGGCCGCGGAATAAGTTTAATCTGACGACATAGACTCTATCCATGATTTATATGTCCGTGTAACCGCTATTTTTAAAGTGGCCATCCCTCCCTATCCATTGTCACCTGCAGCTGCTTCTGATGCTACGACTGAAATGTATTTCCCTACCTCAGTGATTGCTGGTGTTAAATTACCTAAGTTAAATTTGGGGTGTTAAATTATCCAAAATGTCTAGTGCCTTAGACCAGCCGGCTACCGGAACTCCCATTTCAGCGACTCTATATAAACAACCTTTAAATAGGTTTGAAGGTTACAATATTTATATAAGATACGGAGTTAGTATATAATACAGGACTGAGAGTGGGACGCTGTAAAACTTTTATTGTGAATGAATCATTCAAGATGATAAAAAGTTTAATAATTATAGCTATATTTTATGTGTTTTAATATATTACAACAAGGCACCAAACGTATCATTTCTGTTTGATTTGATATTTTCAATAAATTACAACATGTGTTGGACAAATTAAAACCCTTTTATTGTTCTATCTACACAAACTCCTACATGCTAGTAGGATATAACTATTAAGAGACGGTACTTAATTTAATATTATAGCATTAGTTATGATTAATTAAGCAAATGCAATATAAAAATCAATAATCCAGCAAGTATAAAGAGTTTCATATAATATTAAGTATAACATTCATTATACTTTATTAATGCTACGTGGGTATCTAAATATAATAACAATACAAATGACTAACACCGAAAAGTAAAAACAACAATAAAACCGCCAAAACAATGCTCCTGTTGTAAAATGATAAGATACTTTACTATATGCGTCATAAATAACTATTAAGAGCAATTTACTTTGAATGCGATTGAAGGTTGTCTTGTTGTATATAAGAGACTATCCTGACGTACTCGTCACACAACATTCATTGTCAACATGGCTAGATATTTACTGGTAGGTTTGGAATCCATTTGTTTTTTAATTTTACAATTTGTATTAATGTAATATTAAACTTATCGTTGGCTATGTTATAAGAACACTTTATAGTAAGTAAATATATTTTCAAAATCTTTTTTAATAAAAAAATGTTTACTTAATAACTTAATAATGATAAAATGGCAGCAAAATCTATATTTAAGTTGTTTGATTTGTAGTTACATAAATAATTATTCATTCTCAAGACAGTTAGTTAAAATATGACTAAAATCTTGACAAAATGAAATATTTCGTTTTGTAATAATTATTTCGATCCATAAACTGTTCAGTAACTATAATGTTCTGTAAACGTATTCAGTCAAATATACAGCTCATGTGCGATATTTATTTTTCTTTATCATTCCATTTAGTTTTTTTTAACTAAGCCGTATTTATTTTAAATTACAAGATTTTTTAAAATCAAGACACACATACTTACCAAAAATTTTTTTCTATTTAAATAGCATGGCGGCCTATATATATTTATATATATATATATATATAGAATCAATTTTGTATTATTATTATTACTAGTGATCTCAATCCATCATGTACCATTTCCTTACAAAACATGCTCACATTTATTACGATAAGAATTAAATTTCTATCTGCTAAAATAACTATACCCCCACTAGCTATATTCTTAATCCTAAAAAAATCACAAATAACTTCATATTTATTAAAATACTATTTTAATATTATTTAATACTACTAAATATCATGTTTTTTTTATACTATATAGACTATTCAATGTTATCTTTAATGTATTTTATTTTTAGGTAAAATATGTTTAAGGCATTTGTTTACATTATATTATTTGTCTTACTATTTCCCTGGGTTAAAGAATGATTTTTTTTTTACAGCAGATTGTTTTTCTTTGTCAATATTTATTAGTTTGAATGTGACTAGTTTATTTTGTTTTAGATTGACAAGCGTAGCTTTTATTTTTCTCGTATGTTAAAATGAATAACCCCACACGTGTTATTTATTTATTTTTTATTTATTTATATATAAGACGCCGATCGTCAAGATATGGGCGAATATGGATTTCGAATGAGTGTGATGAGTGTAGATGAGCGAATGTAGTCATTAGATATATATATATTAGATATTGATACTGCTTTTAAGTGGTTGTACTTCAAAGACTCTATTTTAATCTTTATATTAATTTTTCTAATCCTACCGTTTAGGTCAGGTCTGTTGTACCAGATAGGGATGGTGTTGATGACATTGATGTGTTTTGTTTCAGTTGCTTTTTCCTTTATACAATGCTTCACATAGAGTTCAGATTTACAGCCTATAATTCTTGTGCCAACTATTAGATTATCGTTGCTTCTAAGATTTGAGGCCTCGTAGTCTAAGCTAATCGTCACCATCTCCAGAGTAGCAATAGGCATTACAGCACTTGTAAAGGAACTTTTGCAACAAAGCTTCTTCTGTAATGAGTAGTGAAACGGTGAACATGTTTATCTGATAATAGAAAAAAAAAATTCAAATTTATTTTCTGTTTTTTCCCCTATATATAATAATATATAGGGCATTGTAAATATTTTCGACTAAAATTGATTGAATATAACAATGTAAATCTTGGACTGGTACATTATTTCGAATAAGCTGAATCTCTACAATCCTTATTTATTTTCGATTTTCATTGTTTTATAAACTCGAATGTTAGTGCCCTTAGTATGGGAGCTTGCCAGTTCTGGGTCAAATAAATCATTGTGGTGACGTGGCAAGGAAGTGACAGGTGACGTCACGGCTTGATGATGTTGTGGTGACGTATCTGAATACGTACCAGCGAATATATTTAGTTCTAGACCACTCGGAGGGATAAAAAAGACTTATTGGACTTTTTTAGTCCAATTAGATTTTTTTTCTTATTTTTTTCTTTTCTTTTTTTTTTCTTTTTTATTCCTCAATTTTAAGTATTACAATTTATAATATGTACATCTTAGAAACTAATTTTTAAACTAAAACCTAGTGAGTGTTGACTCTGCATCTAGGTGTTAAGTACTCCTCAGAGTGAGAGTCTTCTTTAAATCTCACATTCTAATCTTCTTTACATCAGTCTAAAATACTGTATATAATAATAATACAGTAACGGTTTGTCCATTGAAGAGAAAGCCGACATCGTTTTGATGTACTGCTATTACTTAATGCAGGATATTGGTAAGTTACAAAACGCTGAGATTCCAGTCATCTTTTGTTAGTGGGTATGGCACGTCATAGATCAGTTCTAACTTAACAGTTACAGTTTGTTCCCAAACACGTATACACTTGTAGTAATTCTTTTTTGTTGCATTCCTTACGGATTTATATGGACCATTTACAATCATATTTTTCATTTCGACTTTATAGTATTCTGTCTTCATAATTACTGTGGCATTTCCTTCATCTGATCGTATAACTATTCTTGATAAAAAGCCATATTGTTTTTCTTCGGCTATTGGCCGTAGGTCATGTGAGTCGTGCCTCGACCCCTCTCCAGCATACCTGCCAAACCAGTCCCATCCCCACCACCTGTTATTAAAGCTGGAAGGTCATTCCCTATCTCAGTCTCCGAGAAACCACTGAGGATGCTTCATCACAGTATGGGCGGAACGTCTGGTTATATTGTAAATACTGTAGGTAGTACCTTGACGTAGTTGTCATCGGAAAATGTAGGTTCTAGTTGGTGTGATAATGAATAGATTATTAAAATATAAATTTAAATGGAGTAAATGAATAGATTTACATATTTTATAATAAACCGTATATAGAATGGAAGGAAGGATAGTAGTATAATTATGGGCAAGTAAGAATGTTAGCAGACAAGTGATTAGCAATGAGCGACGAAATGGTCTGGCTTGAGACTGGGCATTGACTGAGTGGTGGGCCAATAAGCACCGACCTCCTCCGTGCCACTCTGAACGAATGAAGTCCAGTATACTTCTCTAGTTAAGAATATTGGGCCAAATGACCGTTTAATAAACATGTATTAATGTACGAAGTGAACTATAAGAAAATTGTTGCTTAGTGTGTAACCGGTTACAATAGTTTATAAATTAAAAAAATACAATTATAGAAATATAATTATTATTATTAAAAGGTAAACAAAGTTTTACCAAAAGCAGTTTATATCGTTAGATGTAGCTTAACTGTCATTTAAATGCCATTCAGTTACTTTTGTGCATACACTATGATATTAACAGCAAAAATGTAAATGACTATTCTTGTAGACAGTTTATTTGTGAATTTAAATATATAATTTGACTTGCGAAATATAATGCTTAAATGGAAGGGAACAAAACACAATCTGTACAAAATGTAATTGTTAAATAATTAATTATATGTTATCGAAACTAAATATTGCAGCTTCAGTAAAACAACAACTACAACTGCGCAAACATAAACGTTTTCTCTTCGGCCATTTTGAATTTTTCTGTGTTATTAAAAAATCTAAATTTAATTTTATAATATTTTTCTTAACTGAAAAGTAAAGGTAAATAGTTTGTACCGTTTTTGGTTTCTAGCTTCTTTTAAACATACTTGAATGGAGAATATAGACATAATATTAGTACTATTAAAAGCAATTACATATTTTCTACAAAACTCAAATTTACTGACCTTTTGTGAGGAAATTATAGTATATACCACAACAATGTACATGACACTTTTTGTATAACATTAAACACTTTTAACTATTTAGAATTTTTAATTTGATGTTATTTAAACTAAATTTACAGATTCAGGCAAACAAAATCTTCAGCTGTACAAACAAGTCAGCGTTTACACGGCAGCCATATTGATTTTTTACTAGATTATGGAAAGTGAAAAATTCAAATATTATACAAAAAAATGTTCTTATCAAAATTGTAGGAAACTTAACTAAAAATCTAAAATATGCTGTAAAAATTGCTATACAACCATGGATTTGCCCAAAATGAAGCAGTAAGTAAAAGAAAAAATTACTTGGTAAAAGTTACAAGTGTGCCAAATTTCAAGTTTCTAGCTCATCTGTAAGTGGGTTGGAAGTTGTATACGTGAGTGAGTGAGTCAGTCAGTGAGTTACACATGTGGCTATATAGATATTAGATAATGAAAAGTGGTGCTTTGCATTTAGCACATACAGCCAAGGGTCTTCTAAGTAAATATTCTGTCTATCCTTCACTTCCTTCTCTTACATTTAGCACATACAGCCAAGGGTCTTCTAAGTAAATGTTCTGTCTATCCTTCACTTCCTTCTCTTACATTTAGCACATACAGCCTAGGGTCTTCTAAGTAAATGTTCTGTCTATCCTTCACTTCCTTCTCTTACATTTAGCACATACAGCCAAGGGTCTTCTAAGTAAATGTTCTGTCTATCCTTCACTTCATTTTCTTACATTTAGCACATACAGCCAAGGGTCTTCTAAGTAAATGTTCTGTCTATCCTTCACTTCCTTTTCTTACATTTAGCACATACAGCCAAGGGTCTTCTAAGTAAATGTTCTGTCTATCCTTCACTTCCTTTTCTTACATTTAGCACATACAGCCAAGGGTCTTCTAAGTAAATGTTCTGTCTATCCTTCACTTCCTTCTCTTACATTTAGCACATACAGCCAAGGGTCTTCTAAGTAAATGTTCTGTCTATCCTTCACTTCCTTCTCTTACATTTAGCACATACAGCCTAGGGTCTTCTAAGTAAATGTTCTGTCTATCCTTCACTTCCTTTTCTTACATTTAGCACATACAGCCTAGGGTCTTCTAAGTAAATGTTCTGTCTATCCTTCACTTCCTTCTCTTACATTTAGCACATACAGCCAAGGGTCTTCTAAGTAAATATTCTGTCTATCCTTCACTTCCTTCTCTTACATTTAGCACATACAGCCAAGGGTCTTCTAAGTAAATGTTCTGTCTATCCTTCACTTCCTTTTCTTACATTTAGCACATACAGCCAAGGGTCTTCTAAGTAAATGTTCTGTCTATCCTTCACTTCCTTCTCTTACTTTTCCTTATTAGTCAATGATCTGCTCCAGGAAGAATGTATAACAGAAAGGTTTAGTGTATTTTTATTATCTAAATATTTACATTAATGTAAAATAAAATGTACTTATTGTTTGTGTGTTGCTTATCAGACAAAACATAATCGGTGAGATTCAATAATTTTAGATGAAGAAATATTTACTTCTTTTGTTTTCAGGTTGTCCTGGCACTCGTTGCAGTGCTGTATATCTCCACCCCAGTAACGGGGTTCCCTCGAATCATCCCAGTTTTCACAGGACGGAGTCTATATGAACCACCTAACTGGGATGGTGGAGTTCCAGATTTCGGAGGACGGAATGTTTATGACCCAAACTCATTTAAAGGAAGGGGAATATATTCAAATATATTTAAGAAGAGATTCCCCGATCCCGATGTAGTGTTCACCGTGGCTTAAATTGCGCCGTATGTAAAAGATGCAAGAACATATGTATATGGAAAAATTACTGGACAAAATGGTAATTAAGAGAGCGAAACAAGCCAATTTATGTAAACAAGTGGAATTTATGTAAAATTATTCCACTAATGATACAAAAAATGTATTCTTTACAAGAATCAATTCTTACAGAAATATATGTTTTCTAACCGAAATATATTTTAGTTTTTCTGTTTTCCTTTGTACTCAAACGCTATACCATATTAGTTAAATCATGAATTGAGGTTATCTCAAAAGCAAATTTGACAAATACAATATAAACATTTTTTATGCCCTTGTATCAACCAATTACTTAGTACTTTTAAGAAATTTATGGATTTTATTTTTGAGAACTCTGCCTCTGATATTTGCAGCGATGTTACATTTGGAGGTTTATGAACTCTATAAGTAAAATACATCCGTAGATAAAAAGAGTAAAGAACGTAATATAAATAACAGCTTTATGGATTTATTGATGTTTATATCTTCAATAAAACCAGAAATGATTAATAACTTATACAATTACAGTTTATTATTCTTCTACAATACTAAAACAATCATTTAGTCACATTCAATTTCAACATATCAATTTTATTTTTAAATCATCATCAAGTGATAACAATACAACACAAATAGGATGGAAGCGAAAATTGGTTAATAATGAATTTGTTAATTTTATACCAGTCCAATAACACCATCTTTATCATAAGTTTGAAGCTAACGAGCGTTTTTTTTTTTTTTCAATAATAATTCTGAAACAGTTGGATTCTAAAATCTTGACAAAATGAAATATTTCGTTTTGTAATAATTATTTTGATCCACAAACTGTTCAGTAACTATAATGTTCTGTAAACGTATTCAATCAAATATACAGTTAGTTCATGTACGATATTTATTTTTCATTATCCATTCATGATTAAGGTGTGCTTTAGATTGCAGAATAGTACATGAGGTAATTTGGTTTCTGGGCTTTTAAACTAACAATATATTTCTCAGAATAAGTTATCCTGAGACAGTAAATAGACTACACAGATCATCAATCTTTATTTACAACCCTTCTCTCCAGATCATTATCAAAAACACTCAAACTGTTTACAAATCATCCCTATGTATTTATTGTCCTTCTAAATCAGTAAAAGATTATTTTCAAAACCACTGATTATTTGACGTCAAAAACCATTTTCCGCCAATAATTAGGCATTTTAATATCTATACTTTTACTGATTAGCTACATTGGTTTCTATTAGTATATTTAGTTTAAGTCGGATACAAATTTAACTAATTGAAACAAATGTATAAGCTAACTTTTTCGAATAACCTGTTTCGGAGTTCGGTACATTAATAACTGTTTCTGCATTGGACTTTTTCCGTTTTCTCTAATAATTTTTCATTGTTTACGAAGTGATAATTTTTTTTCTTTTGACATATTTTTCCTATTTCATGTTTATGCTTTTCTTAGAACCTTTTTTTATTTTTGTCTCTTAATATGTTACTGAGTTTGTTGCTTTTCTGATAATTTATCATGTAATATTTAAATCGTTAATTTTTTCCTATACCAACCTTCCACAAGTGTTCCACCAGGAATGCGTTGAGTGTGGGTCGGATTGGTGGTATGCCAATCAAGTGCACACTTTGTAGCAAATACAGTGTATTTATAGTTGCCACCGGTGATAATTCAAAAATTTTTCCTGAAATGCCAATATTTTTCACCGGAAGGGTTTTAGAAGCATAAAATGCTTCTGGCATAGTGAGATTATTTAACGTTTCAGTTTACAGTTCTATGATGTTGAATTTTCAATGTATGCCTCTTTATTTAACTGAAATGCAAGTTCCAATGTTGCACAAGAATCCATTCTTTCTTTTTATCTGATTGTTTTACAAATAATTCGTTTAATCCACGTGTTGTATTTGTGAACACGTGTGTGAAGTAGTATGTGTTAACAATTGCCCTAAATTATAGTTTATTGTTAATTAATGTAGAAGTGAAGCCTGTTACTTTTGTTGGTAAATTACCATGTTTTATTTTATTTTATTTTATTTTTTTTTTTAATTAAACCGTATTTATTTTAAATTACAAGATGTTTTAAAATCAAGCCACTCATACTTACAAAAAATGTATTTGTATTTAAATAGCATGGCGGGCTATATATATATATATATTAATGTTATAATAAAAAAAAAATAACATAGCACCCTTAAATAGTTTTTAGAAAATTATTTTAAATATCAGCCCTAGGAATTGCAACTTTTCTTATATATATATATATATATATAGAATCAATTTTGTATTATTATTATTATAACTAGAGATCTCAATCCCTTATGTACCATTTCCTTACAAAACCTACTTACATTTATTACGATAAAAATTAAATTACTATTTGCTAAAATGACTAGACCCCCACTATCCATTTTCTTAATCCTAAAAAAATCACAAATAACTTCATATTTATTAAAATACCTGCTATGCAATTTAAATGTATTCAAGCAGTGTTCATTTAATACGGCTAAATATCATGTTTTTTTTTGAAAATATGGACTATTCAATGTTACCTTTAATGTATGGTATTTTTAGGTAAAATATGTTTAAGGCATTTGTTTACATTATATTATTTGTCTTACTATTTCCCTGGGTTAAAGAATTATTTTATTTTACGTCAGATTGTTTTTCTTTGTCAATATTTATTAGTTTAAATGTGACTGGTTTATTTTGTTTCAGATTGACAAGCGTAGCTTTTATTTTTCTCGTATGTTAAAATGAATACCTCCACACGTGTTAGTGGATATATATTAGATATTGATACTGCTTTTAAGTGGTGATACTTCAAAGGCTCTATTATAAGCTTTATATTAATGTTTATAATCCTACCGTTTAAGTCAGGTCTGTTGTACCAGATAGGGATAGTGACTTGGGATATATAATGCTTAAATGGAAGGGAACTTCCAAAAAATCACGTTTTCAACCAAAACTTAACCGAATTTTTCTCAGAAAACTATAGTTATATTAGAAAAACGTATAGGTAGTCGTTTGTAGACATTTTAATTTATAATTTCAATATATTATTTGATGATATCTAAACTAAATATTCAGTATCTGAAAAAAAAAAAAAACTTTAATTTGCTCAAACGTCAGTATTTTCATTGCATTTTTTGACAAAACTCAAATTTACTGACTTTTTATGAGGAAACTATAGTATGTAAAAAAAAAAACATTTTGTAAAAAATGTAATTGTTAAATAATTAAATATATGTAATCTAAACTAAATATTGCAGCTTCAGTAAAACAACAACTACAATTGTGCAAACATTAACGTTTTATATTCGGCCATTTTGAATTTTTCCGGGTTATTAAAAAGGCTAAATTTAATTTTATAATATTTTTCTTAACTGGAAAGTAAAGGTAAATAGTTTGTAACGTTTTCGGTCTCTAGCTTCTTTTAAACATACTTGAATGGAGAGTACTATTAGTAATATTAAAAGCAATTACATATTTTCTACTAAGCTCAAATTTACTGACCTTTCGTGAGACAATTATAGTATATACCACAAAAACGTACATGAAACTTTTTGTATAACATTTAATTACTAATAAGAATTTTTAATTTGATGTTATTTAAACTAAATTTACAGATTCAGGAAAACAAAAACTTCAGCTGTCCAAACAAGTCAGCGTTTACACGGCAGCCATATTGAATTTTTACTAGATTATGGAAAGTGAAAAATTCAAATGTTATACAAAAAAGTGTTCTTATCAAAATTTTAGGAAATTTAACTAAAAATCTAAAATATGCTGTCAAATTTGCTCTACAACCAAGCGTTTGCCCAAAATGAAGCAGTAAGTAAAAGAAAAAAATTGCTCGGTAAAAGTTACAAGTGTGCCAAATTTCAAGTTTCTAGCTCATCTGTAAGTGGGGTGGAAGTTGTATACGTGAGTGAGTCAGTCAGTCAGTGAGTTACACATGCGGCTATATAGATATAAGATAATGAAAAGTGGTGCTGTGCATTTAGCACATACAGCCAAAGGTCTTCTAAGTAAATATTCTGTCTATCCTTTACTTCCTTCTCTTACTTTTCCTTATTAGTCAATGATCTGCTCCAGGAAGAATGTATAACAGAAAGGTTTAGTGTATTTATATTATATAAATATTTACATTAATGTAAAACAAAATGTACTTATTGTTTGTGTGCTGCTTATCAGACAAAACATAATCGGTGAGACTCAATAATTTTAGATGAAGAAATATTTACTTCTTTTGTTTTCAGGTTGTCCTGGCACTCGTTGCGGTGCTGTATCTCTCCACCCCAGTAACGGGGTTCCCTCAACTCATCCCAGTTTTCCAAGGACGGAGTCTATATAAACCACCATATGACTCATTCCCCGAATTAGTTGCCACCTGGGCTTAAATTGCGCCGTATGTAAAATATGCAGGAAAATATGTATATGGATAAATTAATGGACAAAATGGTAATTAAGAGAGCGAAACAAGCCAATTTATGTAAACAAGTGGAATTTAGGTAAAATTATTCCACTAATGATACAAAAAATGTATTCTTTACAAGAATCAATTCTTAAAGAAATATATGCTTTCTAACTGAAATATATTTTAGTTTTTCTGTTTTCCTTTGTACTCAAACGCTATACCATATTAGTTAATTCATGAATTGATGTTATCTCAAAAGAAAATTTGACTAATACAATATAAACATTTTTTACCTTTGGATCTAACAATTATTTAGTTATTTTTGAAAATGTAGGTATTGTATTTTTGAGAAGTCTGCCTGTAATATTTGCAGAGATGTTACATTTGGAGGTTTATGAACTATATAAGTAAAATACATCCGTAGATAAAAAGAGTGAAGAACGTAATATAAATAACAGCTGGATGGATTTATTAATGTTTATATCTTCAATAAAAGCAGAAATGATTAATAACTTATACGATTTCAGTTTATTATACTTCTACAACACTAAAACAATCATTTAGTCACATTCAAATTCAACATATCAATTTTGTTTTTAAATCACCATCAAGTGATAACAATACAACACAAATAAGATGGAAGCGCAAATTGGTTAATAATGAAATTTTATTATTTTATTATTAGAACCAGTCCAATAACACCATCTTTATCAGAAGTTTGAAGCTAACGAGCATTTTCTTTTTTTTTTTTTTTTTTTAAGAATAATTCTGAAACAGTTGTACAAATTATGTTGGATTTTTAACATATTTTTTTTGTCAGGATCGTACGTTTTTAAATCCAAAATATCGTTTATAAAAACATTAGCTAATAGCTATCGGCTGTTCATCAACGACACCACGAAAGGAGTAGTCGGCATTTAAATAGTTACATAGTCGGAGTAGTAAACTTTCTCTGGTCACCAAATATCTGACGATCCTTACCATTATTTTAAATTTTGTTAACACTTAGTACTTTTTACGAGCCCAATTATGTTAGTGAGGTTAGCATTTTTTAGAACAGTGGTGAAACTTTTCTTCATAGCTCCAAATGTTACAGCGGGCTTGACCGTTTTGTTTTGCCAACGTATGTATAAGCATGTTTTTTTATTTGTTTTTCTTCTTTTTATTAACAATTGATAAAATGTAAGGAATTCCGCAGGTAAGGGGAGCTCTTTACTGTACACCTTCATTTTAATAAACATCAATTCATTTCTTCCAGCACCGTCCACTTCCCATATCTCGCCTAGACTTATTTGTCCACCCATGGTAAACGACACACTCAGTTGCGAGCTACTATTGGTTGTGTTTTGTAGTTAATTAAAGAGTGGACAATATTACACAATACTTTAAAACATTAGTTGAACAGTTATGCAGCTCTTTGTCGATAACTCGTTTCCTTTCGAACCTTATCAAACCTCTTCCTTTAACATTTAACTTATTCCTGACTGGTCAGTTCAAATTGTCAGAGTGGGGATGAGAACACTCATACAAATTCTAACGCTTTTTCACCAGTTCATAGCTAATCGTCAAGACGAACTCTCGCGCCACACCGTACACTAAATGCACGTGGTGCTTTCCACTTTTAATTTAACTATACATTTTGCTTATATTACAAACAAAATTTAATTTAATACTTGAAGACACCAAGAGTGAATGTCATAATTTTCTTTATTATTAACTTCTTTATTTTCTTAAATTCCAAGAAGATTGCTTGTTCAATGTTGTCATTTCTCGTATTAATTTGAATGCATTAACTGCCTTTTGACCTTACTGGCCTGTAAAAGATATTTTTATTTTACTATTAATAAGAAGAAATTAGTATTCAAGAGGAGATTCATTATTATTTTATTTATTACACATGCGAGAGCTGGACAGTGAAATCAGTGCACATCAAGAGGAATAATTTAGTTTGTGAACTGTACATCAATGAACATGCTCGTCAATCTTCACACCTCAATTTCATGTCCCATAGAATGCACCTTCTACCCCATGTTGCTGTGAGGCGCAATTTGGATCAAAGGTACTCTTTAGCACATTCATAATTTCGCACTTAAGTGTTTGCAGCATCTCATTTGTTTTAAAATTTCAATAACATACTGTTTATTGCCCAATTTTTCTGGCAAATTAATCCGGCAGATTTTGTGTAAGTTTTGTGCTGTACAGATAACATTCTGCAGGTTACCTATATCAAGCAAAATAATAAGAAGGGTTTTTATATTAATTGTGAGGTACGTGACCTATTGTTCAAAGTGCTTAGTTGCCTATATTCACTTATTTCAGTAGTACATATTTGTAAATACATTTATAGTTTTATTTAAACACATAAATAGTTGTAGTTTTATATATAGATATTTCAGACAGGGTAAATGCTCCCACAGGGTAAATTTTATCACTAATCCACAAATACACACATATATAAACCAGTCAATTAGAGCAGAATTTGGGGATGCAATTGAACTAAGGATTCAAGAAGCTATCACTGACCGTGAAAAATGCGCATACTTTCCTGGACAAATAGAAAGGAAACTCTGTGAATGTTAGTAAAATTAACCATAGAAATTTGTGTATAGCATACTTATTCAATGTGTACAAGCTATAATAAAATGAAGATACAAGTAAGGACTAAGACCCGAAACTTAATATTAAAGTACTGTAACTCTGTTATTGAATAATATAATGGTAAATTTTTGATGGTTAAAACCGTATTAAAAACATATTCTAAATCCTCGAAATAAGTGTTATTAATTCATAAATGATTAATATTTTGTATTATTGATGGTAAATCATCATTAAAATTAATGTTCTGCCAACTATTGAGAGTCCCATATGTATAAAGCCGCATGTGTAACTGACTCACTCACGTATACAAATTCTAACCTATTTCCAGATGAGCTAGAAACTTTAAATTTAGCACACTTATAGCGTTTGCTGAGCAACCGACGGGAAAATTATGAAAACTAAAATTGTTTAATTTTACATCCTCAAAAAAAATCAAAATGGTGGACAGGAAATGTGAATTGAGTATCCGATTGCATGCTGCAGATTTATAATTAAATGTCCTACAATTTTGGCCAAATAACTTTTTTTGTATGTTTGATAATAACTACGCAAAAAATCGTCAAATTTCAATTTTCGTTCAAAAAATTCTATTTTTGTTTAGTTTTTTTTTTATGTTATCTCATTATTAAGATATTGTAGGAATCGAAACTTTACACACTGTTTAAATTCACTACTCTGTAATTAAAAGTGCTATAAAATTTAATTTTTCATTTTCCATAATCTAGAAAAAAATTTTAAATGGCTGACGTAAAACTGCTGTCCTGTTTGCAGAATAAAAGTGTTTTTACTTAAGATGTAACATTTAGTTTAGATAGAATCTAATGTAATATTCAAACTAACAATTAAATTCTATACAAAAAGTGTTATAAACATTTTTTTGGTACGTGCTACAGTTTCCTTACAAAAAGTCAGTAAAGTTTATTTTTGTCGAAAACATTTTTTTTTTACTAGTTCCTCCTATAACTTTTCATAACCAAAAAAAAATCTAAATGGCTGACAAGAAAACGCTTACCTGTTTGAACAGTTGAGGTTTTTATTTTACAAAATCTGTAATATTTAGTTTCGATACACCTAATGAAATATTCGGATTAACAATTAAAATCTGTAGAAAAGGTGTCATACACACTTTTGTGGTATATACCATCGTTTCCTTACAAAAAGTTGATAAGTTGTTTTTTTATGTGATTTTTAAAAATATATACTCTCATATAAGCATGATTAAAAAAAGCTGGAAACTTAAAAACCTTACACAATATTTACGTTTACCACTCTGTTGACCAGCCTCCGTGATCAACTTTTGTATTATCCCATCAACAACTTAGGTAATCCCTAATGATCATCTTGGGTTAACCCCCTCCCACTCATTGACTCACGTATACAAATTCTACCCCACTTTCAGACGAGCTAGAAACTTGAAATTTGGCATAATTATAGCTTTTACCGAAAAACCGATGGAAAATTCCGAAATATAACAGTTTCTAATTTTTAATCCGCAAAAAAATCAAATTTGCGGACGAGAATTTTGAATTGTGAGCAGAGGTTTACTTACGGCTTGATTGTGGGCAAACCATCTTTTCTTGAACAAGTCTGATAGCATATTTCAGATTTGTAATTACATTTTCTACAATTTTGGTCAGATAACTCTTTTTAGTATTTTTGATAATAACTACGCAAAAAAATCAATAAATTTCATTTCCGTTCAAAAAATTAGATTTACGTTAAGTATTTCGTATTTTATTACCTAATTAAGATAATTTCATAGCTTAATACCCAACTAACTACTTACTTTTACTAATTTGTTATCAAACTACTATGAAATTTGATTTTTCACTTTTCATAACCTAGAAAAAATTCAAAATGGCTAATGTGAAAACGCTGACCTGTTTTCAAAGTAGGAGTTTTTCTTTTACTGAAACTGTAAATTTTAGTTTAGATAACATCAAATGAAATATTCAAATGAAGTCTGCAACAAAATATTTATTTATGATTTTGTGGTACATACTATTGTTTCCTTAGAAAATTTTGGTAAACTTGAGTTTTGTCGAAAACATGTAATTGTTTAGAATAGTTCCTCCCATTTAAGCTTAATTAAAAGGAGCTAGAAACTTAAAACCTTACAAGCTATTTATCTTTAATACTTTGTTATCACACTGCTAAAAACTTTGATTTTTCACTTTCATATCCTAGAAAAAAATCAAAATGGCTGACATGAAACTGCTGTGCTGTTTGCAGATTTGAAGTTTTTGTTTCACTGAAGCTAAATATTTAGTTTAGATAGTATCTAATGAAATATTCCAATTGTAATATTAATTCTGTATACAAACTCTTATGTACATTTTTGTGGTACATACTATAGTTTCCTCACAAAAAGTCGGCAAAGTTAAGTTTTCCACTTTGATGTGGTTGATGTATCCCGGTTTTGTTCTGAAGATTACTGCCAGCTGGCCTCGGCAAGGTTCAAACTGGAATGTGGGAAGACTTTGTTAATCATCGCTGTGTACAGAATACCAGGGTATAACTGTGATCAGTTTATGGAGCTACTGGGCAAATTCCTCAATACTGTTTATCGCCACAAGGCCAGTACGGTAGTAATTGGTGACTTTAATATAAATGTTCTGGACTCCAAACTTTCCACAAGAAAGTTTATTCACACTATGTCGTCATATGGTCTACGCCATACCATCACAGCGTATACCAGAGAGGTTAGTCATCTAAGACCGCAATTGACAATATCTTTACAAATGTTGATGACCGTCTTGTAAAGAGTAGTGTCTTGGTGGCTGCTTTGGCGGACCATCATGCCCAAGAGATTGCTATTGACGTGGGCAGCACTTCATCCTCTCGACTAAAATATAAAATCAGCTGTAAGATTAACCATGCAAACATCCAGACATTCAGAAATCTTTTGCACAAAGAGACTTGGTCAGGTGTCCTCAACACCTAAGATCTAAATTGTAAATTTGACTCCTTTTTTGACACTATAAAACATTATTTTTAAATCTGTTTTCCACTTGTAAGAAGTAAAATTAAGTCCAGGACCTCCTACTCGAAGCCAATCCTCAATCACAACATCTTGAAGCTTAGAGATAATTTGCAATCTCTTTATATAAAAACTAAGGAGTTGGACTCTTCGCATCCACTGCGACTTGAATACTTGAGACTCAGACGTGAATATAGGAAAACAATAAGAAAAGCTAAATCTGATTTTGTGTCAGAAAAGATTTTGAACTCCTCTAACAAAGTTAAGACTATGTGGGATGTGATCAATGACCAGAAACCCACAAGTCACACACAGACTCGAAATATGTCGTTGGAAGAAAAGGATGGAAATTTAATTTGTGATCCTGCTGAGATTGCAAATGCTTTCAGTAAGTTTTTTCCAGTTTTCAATTAGACTGCTTCTTTCAGCACGGATCGCAGACTAATGCCATTAAGACTCCCTCATAGACTTCTTTGCACTCACTTTTTTGTCCCCTGTGGTAGAGGATGAGGTTGCTCATGAAATCATGTATCTTAAGCCAAAGCGGTCGTCTGGACCTGATGGTATTTCATCTTATCTCCTTAAGCAAGTGTTTGGTGTTAAGGCCATTGTGCTACATCATCAACCTCTCATTTCAACATGGGGTCTTTCCCGATGCACTTAAACACTCCATTATTAAGCCTTTACATAAGGAAGGTAGTAGAGAGGAGTGTGGTAATTATAGGGCTGTCTCTTTAACTTCAACGTTCTCAAAAGTCTTTGAGAGGGTGTTCTTTAATAGACTGATTGGATTCATCAGCAAGAATAATATCATGTCACCCTCTCAATTTGGCTTTACAAGAGGCAAATCCAAGAGCGATGCCATCCACCGTCTGATCTCGCCTATAGTTGAGGCCCTTGATAAAGGTGAATCGGCTGTCGGAGTGTTTTTTGACCTGACAAGAGCGTTTGATATGGTGGATCTTGGCATCCTATTGCACAAGTTGAATAGTATGGGTGTTAGAGGCAATTCTCTGTCCTGGATCACTTCGTACTTGACCAATAGTGAGCAAACCGTACAGGTCCAATATGTTGACGTTGGTGGATATGAGCGGATGGCTCATTCAAAGGCCTCACTACTTCAGAAGGGTGTCCCACAGGGTTCTGTGCTTGGCCCGGTCCTTTTCCTTATATTTGTCAATGACCTTTCTCTCAGCACATACAGGGCCCGTGTTTGTCAGTTCGCGGACGATACCTCACTTTCAGTGACGGCAATACATAGGTCTGATTTGGAGGTTAGGGTGTATGAAAAATCAAGCGCTCTTCTCCAGTGGTTTGAAAAGAATAATCTACATCTGAACAATACAAATACAGATTTTAGATTTTCAGGTAAGTGACAGAAGAAATTCTGAATCTCTTTTTTTTTATTGATTATGAGCAAGTTGAACCAAGCGAGCTTATTAAGTTTTTGGAAGTTTATATAGATAATAAGTTGAAATTTGGATACCATGTTGACTTTGTATGCAAGCGTATTAGCTCTGGAATTTTCCTCTTAAGGAGACTCTCAACTTTTGTTAGTGAAAATACTCTCCTCACGGCTTACTACGGACTTATTTATCCTCTATTGTCATATGCGGTTGTTATTTGGAGTCACAAAACAACTAAAACCCAATTCTTATTTAAACTCCAAAAGAAAGCAATCAGAGCCGTTTTGAAAATACATTTTAGACAGTCTTGTAAACCAATGTTCAAAAGTTACAATATATTAACTTTTCCATCTATTTATATTCTTCATTGCGTTACATTTGTCAGAAAAAATCCCGAACATTTTGGTGTTTCTTCTAACCGGTATGACCTCCGTAACCGACAAAACCTTCCCATTCCTCGCCATAAAACAAGTTTTTTTTTAAAGCCATTTAAGGAGCAAAGTAATTAGGCTCTACAACTCACTGCCTGATGCTGTCAAAGCGGAAAATGATGCAACGAAGTTTGGCAGAATGACCAAGAGAATGCTGTTGTCCCGTTGCCATTACAGCGTGAGTGAGTATATGAACTTTGTGTCAGTTTAAATATTGTAAATAGTTATAGAATGTTGCCATCTGTATATTATTAATTTTTAATCTTCGTATATGTTTTAGTTTACGTTAGTAATAGTATGACTCTATTATGCATTTTTGTAATTGTTAAAATAAAGGAATTTTGAGTTTTCTGAAAAAAATTTGATTTTTCTTTTAAGATTTCCACCTATTAAAGCATTATTAAAAGAAGTCAGAAACTTAAACCTTTCATACTATTTAATTTCACACTTCCTGTAAATAAAATTCTATATAATTAGATTTTGCAGTTTTCATAATCCCAAAAAATTAAAATTGGTGACGATAAAACGCTTACCTGTTTGCCCAGTTAGGTTTTTATTTTACAGAAGCTGTAATAAATAGTTTCAATAACACCAAATTAAATATTCAAAATAACAATTAATAAAATTATTTAAAAATTGTGCCATATACACGTTTGTCGTATATTATATCGTTTGCTCACAAAAAGTTGATAAAATTGAGTTTTTTGTCTACAAAATGTGATTTTTTTAAAAATATGTCCTCTCATTTAAGCATGATTAAAACAAGGTGGAAACTTAAAACCTTGCACAATATTTTTGCGTTTGTGACTCTGTTGACCAGTCTCCATGATCAACTTCGGTAGTATACCATTACAAATTAGGTAATCACTTATATAATCTTGGGTAGACACCCCAACCCCCCCCCCCCCCGAGATCATGTCAGAGGGGAGCCCCTGTGATCAACTTGGGTAGCCCCACGTGATAAACTTAAGTCACCACCCTTAATCAACTTAGGTAGCATACCTTGATAACTTGTGTAGCCCCCGCGATAAACATCGGTAACAATACTTGAACAACCTTTTATGTTGCCCCCTTGGTCAGCTTGGGTAGCTATCCGCTATTAATTTAGGTAGCCCTTGTGATCACCGTAGGTAAGCGCTATGTTGAACCCGTGATTATCTTGGGTAACCTCAAAAATCAACTTAAGTAGCCCCACGTGATCAAATTTGGTAGCCACCCTTAATCAACTTAATTAGACAACCTTGATCAACCTGTGAAGCATCCCGTCATTAACTAAGGTAACATCCGTGATGATCTTAAGTATCCTCTCTTGATCATAAGATCATTTTGGCCTCGTAGGCCAACTGAACAACTTGGGCAAGTACCGTGATCAACTTGGGTAACCACCCATGATTACCTTGAGTATCCTCAAAGATAAACTTGAGTAGAATCTCATAATCAACCTGGGTAACTATCAAAATGTTGTTATTAATGTACAGTATACACTTTCGTATCCCGTGTTAATGTTAGGTAGCCCCTAAAACCAACTTGAGTAGTAAATGTCCTCATCTATTGGCCGGAAATCATTCGGTGTAGCTACTAACTTATTTGGGTAGTCTATGATCAACTTGTCTAACCACCCGTGATTATTTGTGAAACTCCTACGAGGATCTATGAACTCGGGTAGTCGTTGACCTACTGAAGTAACCTACCTAATGCGGTTAGTGGGGATTTGGGGGCAAAGCTCCCAACGAGCGAAATGAGTATATTCTATACGTCTAAAATGCATAACTTTGCTATGCGTAATAGTGTACTACATGTGAGCGGCCCGTACACTTGCGAGCTACTACTGTACTACATGTGAGCGCCCCGTACACTTGCGAGCTACTACTGTACTACGTGTGAGCGCCCCGTACACTTGCGAGCTACTGCAGCAGTTTTAGTGACGCGACCTTTGACGGGCTTTAAGCTCAATTTGAAATTATTGAAAAACATATTCGTTTTCACCACTGGCAAATATTGTTGTGACTGCCTAATGTTACCGCCCACCTAACCTGTAATTTTGGGCCAGCAAGTTGAAGTAATGTTAGATAAATAGTTTTCAATTTCCTAATACATATTTGGTCTAAATTTGTTTTTAAATTGACGGAAAGCTTATATGCTTATTGGTTAATGTTATGGTAGGCCAACCTAATGTGTTGGACAAATTTAAACCCTTTTATTGTTCTATCTATACAAACTCCTACATGCTTGTTGGGTATAACTTAGCTATTAAGACACGGTACTTAATTTAATAATATAGCATTAGTTATGATCAATTAAGCAAATGTAGTATAAAAATCTATATCCGAGTAAGTATAAAGAAATTCATATAACATTAAGTATAAAATTTATTTCAATTTTATGATATCCAAGTGGGTATCTGAATATAATAACAATACTAATGGCTAACGCCCAAAGTAAAAACAACAATAAAAACACCAAAACAACACTCCTATTGTGAAATGATACGTTACTATATGAGCCATAAATAACATCTAAGGGCAATATAATTTGAAAGTGATTTAAGGTGGTATATAAGAGACTATCTTGATGGACTCGTCACACAAAATTCATTGTCAACATGCCTAGATATTTACCGGTAAGTTTTGAATCTTTATTTTTGAAATTTTACTATGTTTATAATGTAATATTGAAGTTAAGTTAGGCAATTTTATAAGAACACTAGCTGTACCCTTCCGCTTCTCTGGAGGTAATATTTAGTTTGATTATACTGTATAATTGAAATGTTCAGCAAGCTTTCAGTTTAAACTGTATTTTTTATTTAACAGCTGTTAATCAAATAAATCAATCAATTAATATAGCTCCATAATAATGCCGTGGTAATTTTGGATGATAGTGGGACGAAGACCTGTTGTCGGAGAGTAAAATCCTTTCTTAGTGTCTTAGTGATCCTCTAGGGTCCTATGAACATCATTTTAAGTCAATTGGATGTATATTTTTGGAGTAATAGTGATAAATTTTAAAAGGCTTTTATATACATATAGATTGCAGAACTGATAATAAATTTGAATGGGGTGGGGGTGGAGGGGAGTATGGCCTCTGTCCACCGACCACTTAATGTACATCACACAATAAGCATACATGTGTTACGATGTCTGGATTTGATCACGAATAAAGAAAATGTTTACATACAGATTGATACCCGTAACTAAAAATATATCTCTTTTAATGTACCTACGTAAGAAACAACAAACACCATTGAACGAAATGAACATCAAACACAACAGTTTAGTTTTGCAATAAAACAATGTAAGCCTACTTTAAGAGGGAGCAAAGTAGGGCAATTATGGCTGCATGCAAATTAATATTGTAATCTTGCTATTTCAAGCAGACTTATCTTGTAGTTTACAAACTTTGATTATAAAAATCTAAACGTCTACTTTTAGAGGCCGTAAAGTACGTCAATTGTCTCTAAATCAATGAAAAGTTGGGGTTCTCGCCATATTTAACCAGGTACGATGAACTGGCTATACATGTGTTAAAATTAAAATTAAAATTTTTCGATTGAAATCAGTTTGTTTTCTTAGATGAAAAAGTTTCAAGGTTCAGTGAAATCTGTAAGTCTTATTCTAGAGGGCGCAAAGTACTATATTTGACTCTGAATCAATAAATTATAAATATTATGTTTCTCACCATGTTTAGCCATGTCCTATGGTCTGTCTAGGCATGCTTTAAAACTAAATTGTAAATTTTCCGATTAAAACAGTTTGTTCTCCTAGATAAACTAGCATAGCCTAGACAAATCTGTAAGTCTACTTTTTAGAGGGCGCAAAGTACGGTAATTGACTCTGAATCAGTGAAATATCATGTTTATAGCTATGTTTTCCCTTATCTTATGATCTGGCTATACATGTGTTCAGAATAAATTGTATATTTTCCCATTGAATACAGTATATTCTCTTAGATAACAAAGTTTCACAGTCTAGAACAATCTGTAAGTCTACTCTTAAAGGCTGTAAATTAAACAATTTTATTTACACGCTCAAATTGAAAATCTAGCTCTACCTAAGGATGAAGGAGGTGAGATATAGCAAAAATTCATAAGGCCAAAGTTGTAGATCGTCTCAAATCAGGCCCAGAAAATGGTGTTATTTTTGCTGTAGAAGCGTTCATTTAGCCACTACAGTCCAATTAGAGAAATGCTGTTTTTGGTATTTAAAATTGTTGGCACTGAAAAGGCTGCCATCTTTGATTTACTAAGAATTTTTACAAATCCCTTCTTATTACACATCTACAACATAAGACCTTTGACTCTACAAAATTTCAGCCTCGTAGGCTTAGTACATTTATAGTTACTGCGATGAGTGAGTTAGTGGTATTTGCCTTTTATAGGTATAGATCTACAGTAAGGAAATATATTTATTAAAAAATGTGTTATTTGTAATAAAATAAATTAATAATGTTAAAATTGCAGCAAAATTTATATTTAAGTTGCTTTATTCGTAGTTACATAAATGATTATTTATACTCAAAATGGTTACTTGAACTAATTACTAAATCATAATAAAATGAATTATTTTGTTTAGTAAATATTTATTTTGATCCACAAACTGTTCAGTAACTATAATGTTCTGTAAACGTATTCAATCAAATATACAGTTCATGTACGATATTTACTTTTCATTATCCATTCATGGCTTAAAGTTGTGTTTCAGATTCCACAATAGTACATAAGGTAACTTGCTCTCTGGGCTTTTAAACTAACAATATATTTCTTCAATAAATTATCCTGAGACAGTAACTAGACTGCACGGAACATCAGTATTTATTTACTTTATCTTATGTCTTCCTGGACCTTCCTTCCACAACTATTCCACCAGGAATACGTTGAGGGTGGATCTGCAGGTCCCCATCGTCGCATTGTCGGTTTGTCAATCAAGTGCACAATTTGTAGCAAATACAGTGTATAGGTCGTTACAACTGGTGATAACGTGACAAATTTCTAATTGGCAATTATTTTTGAAGCGTAAGTGTTTCAGAAGCATAAAATGCTTCTGGCTTTATGAGATAGGTATAGCGTTTCAGTTTACAGTTCGACGATGTTGAATTTTTGTTGTTTCCCTCTTTACGCTTAGTTAACTGAAATGCAAATCCAATTGTAATCCAATTGTTGTGCCCAAAAATGCATTCCTTTCTTTTCATCTGATTTATTAACCTACATATTTATAGTGGTAAACTCTTGAATCTTTATTTGGACCATAGTTATGTTTAGGATTTCCATATGTTCTTTTTATACATTTTAGTTGTTATATCTTCATTATCTGTAATAAAAATATCAATTAACTATACTTTTCCAAAGTATGTATTTTATAGTTTTTCAATTAAAATTGAAATTGAAATCCAACTAATGTTGGCTGAATATAATAAGCCACAATATATCTGTAATAATTACTATAACATATCACCTTAAAAATTATAAAATAAACATTACGTACGTAATGAAATTATAATCTTAAAACTATTATTATTAAAATAAATAGTTTTGTATATCATTATTGTTGATTAGCACTATTTTGAACTAAAACTATAAGACTTGTTCCTCTTTATTTCTTATAAGCAATTTAAAGTTTCTAACTCTATGGTTTAATATTAACTTTGGATTTAAAATTAACTAAACATTTTCTATAGACTTTATGGTTCCAGGATCTTTATTTCAAATTATGCCAACTAACAACTATTACAAGGAAAAAAAGTCGGTCGGTCCTACCAAAGGAATAATTGTCTAGATGTTCTTGTTTTACTGATTTACTAAGAATAGTATGGTAAATAATGTTTATTTAGTATATTGTGGAGACATTCCCATTGCCAATTGTTTAATTATGTGAATAATACACGAAAGTCAAGTCATGTTCAAATATTTCTGCATTCTGTACTTGTATTGTAATATATTTGTACATTTTGTGCTCATATTGTAATAAATAAATAAATATATATATATATTATATAAATAAATAATAAATAAATATATATATGTTTAAATAATATATATATATATATATATATATATTTTTTTTTTTTTTTTTTTTTTGTAACGTTCACATGTGGTATATATGAACCAACACGTACTATGCTAATTAAAAAAAATTAAAGCTGCAGTTTTGGATGGATGAAAACTAAATATACTACCACTAACAAATTTTTATAATCATAGAAAATCTTCCAGTAATAAGTCTAAAAGTATATTCTATTTCCAGCATCCTTATGAATTCGCAAAATAATTACAGAAAAATCTATTTTATTTGATTGCAATGCAACATCTGACAACCAGGTCACACACTTCAAAATATGAGCAAACAAATGGATTCTTGAAAGAGAGGTATATTGTGGAACGCTTAACGGTTATACCAATAGCAGCTACTGGACCACAATGGTTATGAAACAGTCTGTAAAAAGCTTCAAGTCAGACAGATGATAAGATTGTACTTGTGTATCCATTTCACCTAGCTCCTGAAACTTCTACACCATTTATGAGAAGGAGTTCCATCGAGTGGTTTTGACGGAAGTACTTGTTTATCTGATCCCTATTCAAAATAACAGAGACATACTGAATGTTACTTCAAACAAATTACTTATAAAATGTTAACAAGCATGATTGTCAGTATGTTTAGAAGAAGAAATATTTACTTTTCTTGTTTTCAGGTTTTCCTGGCACTCGTTGCGGTGCTATGTCTCTCCACCTCAGTAACGGGGTTCCCTCAGTTCATCCCACTTTCCCAAGGACGGAGTCTATATGAACCACCATTTGGTTCAAGGAACATAGCGTTTGATGGTGGATTTCCAGCTTTCAGAGCACGAGGTTTATATAACCCAATTATATATACACCAAGAGATTGGGCAACATGGTCAAAATATTTAAGAGATGGGGCCGAACTAGCGGGTAAAGTAATTCCGCCAATAATAGACAAAGTTAATTCTTACACTAAGAAAAATTAAAATAATAAATAAGAATTAATATTATAGAATAATACATTCTTAAAAAAATATATCCTTTCTAACCAAAATGTATTTTTCTTTTTCTTTTTTCCTTTGATTCTAGAGACTATACAATGTTAGTTAAATAACAGTTGATGTTATTTATAAATAAAACTTGACTAATATACAACAAACCTTTATTATAACCTTGTATCCAACAATTATTTATTTTTATTAGGAAATTTAAAAATTGTATTTCTTAAACTCTGATTTTAGATTAAAGAACTATAGAAAAAAAGTAATTATAAAGTGTAACACCAATGATAGTGTGGTCAATTGATTGATATTTATATCTTCAATAAAACTAATATTGAATAATAATTTATACTTTTACAAATGGTTATTACCAATACAATACTAAATAAATCATTTAGACACACTTAATTTCAAAATATCAAAATTTAAAAAAATCACCATAAAGTGAAAAAATACAACACAAATAACATAGAAGCACTAATTTTTTAATTAAAACACAGACTCCACTCTTATACAAACTCCTTTTTTATCACACCAAAATCTGATACTAAAGTCAAATCAACTAATTTTATTTTTTAAATTAAAATTCCACTGGCTTTAGCAATGTGTATGTCAATTATATAAATAAAATAATAAATAAAATCAAAACACCATTAGTTTATGTAATTAACTTAAGTTTCTAACAAGGCGTTTTTCCAGAAAATTTTTAATTAAGATCTATTGTTCCAATTTTAAAATAACCCAATTCAGTTAACTTTCACAATATAAGATCTATTAGTTTGCTTTTAGTTTTGTCTAAGGTTTTTGAAAAAATTATGCTTGTAAGAATTAAAAAATGTCTTGAAAATTTACATTATATCGATGATAGGCAGTTTGGTTTTGTAAAGGGTAGATCAACTGAAGATGCTTTGATTAGTGTTACTCACCGAATTTACAATATTTTTTACTAAAATAATAAAACTATTGGGCTATTTATTGATATTAGAACAGCATTTGATTTAGTTAACCACGATATTTATACCTCGAAACTTGAAGCTGCCGGAGTAAGAGTACCAAGTCCTGAATTAGTTTAGTAGTTTCCTTATTGGGAGGAAGCAGCAGGTAAAACTAGGTAACACCCTCAGTTCTCCCGAGGTGAAGACAGGTGTGCCGCAGGGATCAGTGACCTTTGTAACACCCTCAGTTCTCCCCAAGAGGTGAAGGCAGGTGTGCCGCAGGGATCAGTGACCTTTGTAACACCCTCAGTTCTCCCCAAGAGGTGAAGGCAGGTGTGCCACAGGGATCAGTGACCTCTGTAACATCCTCAGTTCTCCCCAAGAGGTGAATGCAGGTGTGCCGCAGGGATCAGTGACCACTGTAACCTCCTCAGTTCTCCCCAAGAGGTGAAGGCAGTGTGCCGCAGGGATCAGTGACCACTGTAACATCCTCAGTTCTCCCCAAGAGGTGAAGGCAGGTGTGCCGCATGGATCAGTGACCTCTGCAATACTGTTCTCTATTTTCATCGACGATTTTTTAACGATTCCTTTCCATGGTCACATCCCTGCGTTTTCCCACGATATAGCTCTGTTTTACTATAATAATACAAATTATTGAAAAATTGATATCCCAATATATTCTTTTTTTAAGAAGAACTCGGTGCTTTATGAATAAAATGGAAATGAACGTTAGTAAAACAAAGTTTATCAATTTTAATTTGTCTAGCTTTGATTTACCTTTTATTTATTAAAATACATGAACTTTAGTATTATTGGCTGTTACTGTCTTGAAATTGAGAGGGTTAACAGTTTTAAATATTTAGGAATAATACTTGATGATAAACTTAACTGGGAATTTCAAATCAATAAACTGCACAGTAAATTACGATAATTAATGAGAACTTTTAATTTTTTCATAAATTTTTGCGATTCTACACTTCTCCAATCACTCTATTTTGCTTTAATTAATTACAGATTACAATATGGACTAACCTGCTGGGCAGGTACATATAAGCCCTTAATTGAGAAATTACAGGTATCTTATACTTAATTAGAATTATTCTTATGAAATAAAAAGAGGAAGCTCGTTCCCTTTATATCAGCAGCTACAAATTTTACTAACTCAACATCTTTGTGTATTTAAGGTATCGAGATTATTTTTTAAGAGTAGTAGTAATAGAGACACTACTAACTTCAGTTATAACACAAGAAACGCTGTTAGAGATACTTTTAGATTACCTAAAGTTAACAAATCAATTTTGAAACAACCATTTTACTAGTTGGGTCCTAAGTTCTGGGATTGGATTCCAAATCGTAACAAAGAATCTAATACATTAATAGTCTTTGCTAATGATCTAAACAATTGGTTGATGTCTGAACAGGCTACTACTTTATATGAACACGGCCATTCAGTAGTATTTTCATTTCATTTTAAACATATATATATATATATATATATATATATATATATATATATATATATATATATATATATATATATATTATAAACTTAAAGTGGATAAGTTAATATCATGTGGAGTGAGTTCTGCATATCCTTACAAATCTGCTTCATCTTTAACAAATAAAATCATGCACTAATCTTCTACCCCAATCAGTAGACATAGTTTTGCTTCAGCATATTATTTCAACAACTATTTAATTGATTCTGTTGAAGAGACGTCGACGTCATTCATATTATTAATGACTTTGGTTACATTTCAAACATACCACGTGTAGAATCTAGATTTAGTTTGATTCCTGTAAATAATGTAGATGAAGTTATTACGGTTAATATATTTAAATAAACTAGTTCTAAGAACTGTTATGTCATGTCCCCTGCTTTGTTCAAAAATTTGCATGTATCTTAGCACCTATCTTAAGTTTTCTTTTAAACAACTCTCTAATGGAAAGAACATTGTCCAATGTTTTTTATAACAATGGCTCTATCTCTGTTAGATAGCAAATCATAGAGCTGTATTATTGATATGTGTCATTTCTAAAGTATTGGAATCAATATTGTCAACCAACTGAGTGAATACTTTGTGTCGTACAACGTCTTAGTCCCAGCCAAATTTGGTCAGAGAAAAGGTAAGTCCACTTCTTTGGCAGTTGAAAGCCATATGAATAACATCTTAAATTCATTTGAACTAAAAGTTTCAATATCGGTCACACTTTGTAATCTGTCTTGTGCTTCCAACAGCATTTCACACAACGTTCTACTAATCAAACGGAATAAATATGGCTTAGAGATAGCCCAGTCACAGTAATCCAATCTCACCTATCAGACAGAAGACAAGTCGTTACATTGGATGGGGAATGCTCAGACCCTGATGCTTTCAAACACGGAGTATGATAAGTAATTTTGGGATTCACCCACAAACCTTTTTAAAAATGCGTACTAATTCTTTCAGTTGTTGTTTTTGTTTTTTTAACAGTCTCTACTATTTCAGCCATATAGTTAAGTTTTTATTTAGTTTCTGAACTCCAGTTGGATTATGCAAACCTCAATTCGATTATTATTAGGTGCTTTAGATCTACTAACCATATTAACTTCCTCTACACTATTTACAGGAATCAAACTAAATCTGGATTCTACACGTGGTATATTTGAAATTTAATCTAAGCCATCAATAATAAGAATGACGTCAACGTCTCATCAACAGAAGCAATTAAATAGTTGTTGAAATAATTCTCCGAAGAAAAACTATGCCTACTGATGTGGGTAGAAGATTAGTCCATGATTTTAATTGTTAAAGATGAAGTAGCTTTGTAAGGGAATCCAGAACTCACCCCATACGCTTACCCGCTTTAAGTTTAGTGCCATGTTCCTCTTTGAGACCTTGCAACACATGAAAAAGGTTGATCTGGCCTCGACAAATGTGCTTGCTAATAGTGTAAAACTAATTTTGAATCAGTGGTTTTAGTCCCAGGCCATTAATTACTTTTTTGAATCAATCAGTAAATCTTTCACAAGAGACGTGTGTCAAATCAACAGATTCATCGTCATGATTTTGTCTCTATTTAGTTGAAGTTACTATAGAGTTCAACTAAATAGAGATTGCCGGCAAGTTTAGTTGAATAAAGATTGCCGGGAATTTGGTGAAACAGCATTGGCTACTAGACCTAATGTGTTAGGCATTGTTTAATAATAGATTTTAAGTCAAGAAGATTATTTTGAATATAATATTAGTTCAAATATTATTTTAAGTTAAAAGCACTAAACAATATTATTATTTCCTCATTTTTTGTAATTTATAGAGAGATAAAGAATGTTACGCTTTTCTTGGTTTTTCCCAAAAATAATCAGGTCATTATATAAAACAGGGGACTTGTCGATTGTTAGTCTGAAAATTTTGATCATAGTTGATTAATAGCTTATTATCAAGAATATGATCGTTTTTACTTAGCGGTAAAGCCTAAAATGTTTGAAAATAAGGAAATACAGAATAGTATAATTTTTCGTAAATATATTGATGCCGGTACTCGAATTAAGCATAATTTTTCCCTTATCACGAATATCAGGAGGTTTTTACAATTGAACTATTATTAAGTTCGTTATCACCGGAAATTGCCGAATTCAGTAAGGTTACGTTCTGTATGGATTGGGCTGGGTTAGTTATTGTCAGGTTAGGTTGTGTAACATTAGTTAAGGCTGTTTTAGGTTTCGTTAGGTTTGGTTATGTTATATATGGTTACGTTAGATTTGGTTAAGTTACATTAGCATTAGTTATTATTATTATTTTTTAGCAAATTTGGTTAAAACCCAACAAATTTCATAGGTTTACTAAACCTAACAATACCTAACCAAACTTAACAAGTCCTAAATAAACCTAACAACCAAAACAAACATAACAAAACAAACAAACAGCATTGGCTATTAAACCACGATTAATGTGTTAGACACTGTTTGATAGTAGATCTACATTTAAGAATATTATTTTGAATACAATATCAGTTGAAATACTATTTTAAGGCAAACCATTAAAAAAATGTTATTATTTTCTCATTTTTGTTAAATATGGAGAGATAATATTGCTTTGTTATTCTGGCTTGTTAAAAAACATGTATTATTGTAAAACAGCTAAGATGTAGAGACAAAGACAGTACACACGTTTCTAATGTGCACCTTGAACCAATACTCTGATTGGTCAAGTTTTAAATGCCTACCCCGTTGACAATGCTCGAGCTGTAGCGTCCTCCTCTTCGGCCTGTCTCTTGCTGATGAGTGTGCAAGCTCATGTCATTAGGACTTTACTGCATGGACACGCCGGCTCCTGCACACTCGGCGTAGGTGGCGATCGCATTGTGAGTGCATAAACTTGGGTGCGAAAGGGTGTTTGAGACCTCTTTCGAAGAACTTGTGCCAATTGACAAAATTCAAGGAATACGCTTTCCATCCCACTTACGCCATCTCGTAAGAAGTCATGGCCTGCATATACCGAAGATACGTGAGATACATTTCTAAAAATCTAAGGAATTTTATAAAATTCCGAATTTGTAATTTTATAAAATGCCTAAAGATACACAGGCGTATTGAAGAATGAGTCCATTTTGTAAAACGCCGATGTTTTTGTATTATGACTACAATTTGCCTGTGACATATACACTATAGTACGTTTGTATTGTATGTGCCATAGTTAGTCTTCATTTGAAATTTAGCCAAAACACGTATCTGAATCTATGATACTTTGACTATATTATTTAAAGAATCATACTTTCTTTTTATTCAATGAATCAGTCCCTCGTACTTTATTTTAGTATAGCTTGTATATATTGCATAAGCGTACAAATTGCTAATGTACATTTAACTAAAATTAACAACTTTTTATTTACAATTTATTTAGGAAAGAATGCGCATTGTTCACAGTCAGTGGTGGCTTTTTAAGTCCTTAGTTCATCTGCATCCCCAAATTCTGCTCTAATTGACTGGTTAATATCTGAGTGTAGTTGTAGATTAGATTGTAAAAATGTATCGTTTGGAGCATTTACCCTGTCTCCAAAAATAAAAAAACAGATAAATCTTGTAACAAGCTTTGGAGCTATGAAGAAAAGTGTAACCGCTGTTCCAAACCTTTTCAAACTTACTAACATAATTTTCATATGATGTCTCTTCTGAACTGGATGTTGGTGGAGGGTGGACGTAGTCTACACGGATTTTTCTAAAGCGTTCGACAAAGTTGACCATTCGATACTCCTCAAGAAGTTATTAACCTTTGACCTTTACAAAGATTTTGTTTGTTTTCTTGAATCTTACCATAGGAACCGCACTCAATTCGTAGTTGTTTCAAATATAAAATCTAAACCTTACCGCAGCACTTCCGGGGTTCCACAAGGTTCTAATCTTGGACCCTTACTTTTTCTAATATTTATCAACGACTTGCCAGGCAAAATTTCTGATGCTAAATATCTTCTTTATGCTGATGATTTAAAGTTGTACAGAATGATTAATAATGATAGAGATGTAACTCTATTACAGGCTTCTCTCGATTTACTCGCTCTGTGGTGTTCAGAAAACAAATTATGCCTGAACATAAGAAAAATGTTTTGTTGTAACATACTCGAGGAAAAAGGGAATACATCCCTCAAGATACAACATCGATGCAATCCCATTGGAAAATGTTGCACACATAAAGGATTTGAGTGTAATCTTTGATTCGTTTTTCAAATTTGACATTCACATAAACTCAATGATTAATATATCACTCTAAATGCTAGGATTTATCACCAGAAACACCAAGTTATTTTCTTCCATAGAAACTATAATCAGTTTGTATTTTTCATTTGTTAGAAGCAGACTAGAATACTGTGCCCCAATCTGGGATCCATATATAGTCTACATTACCACATATCATCAATAGAGGCCATTCAAAATAGATTCTTAAGATACCTATATTTTAAACGATTTAATATTTTTTGTCCTAGAGATCTCTCAACAGATATATTGAGAGTTTTGTTTTAATTTGAATCGTTAGCCAGTAGAAGAGCCAAATCAAATATCATTTTGGTGTTCAAAGTATTACACAATTTTGTTGATAGCTCTTATTTATTAGATAAAATTAAGTTATATGTCCCTAGTAGTAATTTGCGTTCATCCATAGTTTTTTACATACCTCGAAGTGTTACTGTACAATTTTATAATTTGTCTTTGTTTAAAGCACTTCGCCTACTAAATAAGTTTAAAACAGAAATAGATGTTTTTAATTCAAAAATGAGTTTGTTTTTAATTGAAGTAAATAAATTTCCTTCACTTTCATAAAATGGATATTCACTGCAATATTTAACTTATTTTTGTTTCTAAATTTATATTTGGATAAATATTATTTGTTAGCTCGCGCTACATAGTTGATTATTACTGTTAAGCCTGTATTATATATTTTTAGCATAGTTTACTTATTCTTGTACTGAAAATAATTGTTGTGTAGTTATAGTTTTGTCAAAATGGCTGTATTAGGTTTTTTACCTGTAGCTGTTATGTAAAGAGTCATAAATAAATAAATAAATAATTGGGATCTTAAAAAATTACTAAATTATAAATAAATTAAAAATCATGGTTATGCTTGCTGGAAATTAATGGCCAGAGAAAATTACTATTATTCCAACTATTTAACTATTTAAATGCCTTAAATATACTCCCTCAGTGGTGTCATTGATGACAGATGAACAGCCAATAGATATCGTCTAATCTTTTTACAAATGACATGTGGGGCTTTACAACGTACGATTCTGACAATATAGTATATCACCCATCCAACTTAATTTGTCAATGTACTTCAGAATAATTCTTGTAAAAACGCTTATTAGAACAAAACCTCTGATAAAGATTATGTTATTGGACAGTTGTATATTAATTACTAAATTATTATCAACCAATTGGCGCTTCTATTTAATTGTGTTGTATTGTTTTCACTTTTTGGTGATTTTTCAAAGATTTTAACATGTTGAAATTGAATGTGACTAAATGATTGTTTTAGTATTGTAGACGTATAATAAACTGTAATTGTATAAGTTATTAATCATTTCTAGTTTTATTGAAGATATAAACATCAATAAATCCATCAAGCTGTTATTTATATTACGTTCTTTACTCTTTTTATCTACGGATGTATTTTACTTATATAGTTCATAAACCTCCAAATGTAACATCTCTGCAAATATCAGAGGCAGAGTTCTCAAAAATTAAATTCATAAATTTCTTAAAAGTACTAAGTAATTGGTAGATATAAGGGCATAAAAAATGTTTATATTGTACTTGTCAAATTTTCTTTTGAGATAACCTCAATTCATGAATTAACTAATATGGCATAGCGTTTGAGTACAAAGGAAAACAGAAAAACTAAAATATATTTCGGTTAGAAAGCATATATTTCTTTAAGAATTCATTCTTGTAAAGAATACATTTTTTATATTGTTAGTGGAATCATTTTACACGCTTGTTTAGCCAACAACGTTGTTAGCCAAATACATTTTTCATTTTTTCAAATAGCGGCGGAAGGACTTCTTTTCCTTTTTCTACTAGCGGTGGAATGACTTCTTTCCCCACGTCGTAAAGTATGGGCCCAACCACTAGTATCTCTTTAAATAGTCTTCCTTCATACGAGTTTGGGTCATATACATTCCGTCCTCTGAAAGCTGGGACTCCACCATCATACGCTATGTTCCTTTGACCAAATGGTGGTTCATATAGATTCCGTCCCTGGAAAACTGGGATGAACTGAGGGAACCCCGTTACTGGGGTGAAGAGGTAAAGCATTGCAACTAGTGCCAGGACAAACTGCAAACAAGAGAAGTAAATATTTCTTATTCTAAAAATTTTGAAACTCACCGATGACGTTTTATCTCATAAGCATTACCCAAAATAATTTTTATAAGTACAATCCGTATTACATTAATATAAATATACAAAATCCTCTTGTTATAGTTTCCTACTGGAGCAGAATATTGACTAATAAAACATATAAAATCACAAGGAAGAGATGGAAAGGCTCTCGGATGTGTGTGCTG